>CM035848.1:208500561-208955809 GCA_020510985.1 Pholidichthys leucotaenia
GGAGAGAGTCAAAAAGAACAAAATGATAACAGGGGACCAACAAAGCAATTACAGAGACAGGCGGAGAGAAAAAAAAAACAGTACTCCCCTACGTGTGGGTAACAGGGACAGAACCCAACAGGCAATACATACATCAGTTTTAAACAATAAATGGACATTAGACAGAGGAAGGAAAAAAAACACCGATCACAGCTAAGGAAAAAAAGGGTGAGATACAAAATCACAGATATCAGGCTTCCCCCGCACATCCCAAAAGTTTACAGACATGAATACAATGAAAAAACCTGGGATGACTGCAGTCCTGGCTCCGAGGCATGGAGGCTGAAGGTTCGGGGGGCCGTCCAGCATCAAACAGCCACAATGCAGGCAGGGGGGAAAAGGACAGTTCGGGCGGCCTACCCCAGTCCCATGCCCGGAAACAGTTAATTTCAGGCGGCTGGACCAGGTCGCCAAACAGGGGGTCCAATGGGTTGGATGGCCGGCCCAGAGAGCCAAATGGGCGCGGCAGTCCTTCAGGCGGCCGACCCACATCACTTGCCCACCAGAACCGCAGGGGGGAAGTAGCCAGCGGCCTCGCTGGAGAAGGGGAAGACGAGGGAGAACCGGGCGGAGCGTTCGGAACCCCAACGGCCCCAGGTGGAGATGGGTTGCGCTCCTCAGGAGAACGAGGAGGGTGACGATGGTGATGATGGAGATGAGCCCGTCCAGTATCCGGCGGCAGGGGATCTCAGAACTCAGAAAAGATTTATTGCCAAGTACATTCACAGTAAACAACTGATAAACATACGAGGGATTTGACTTGACACTGAGAACGACATAGTTGACATTTTCAGTGATGCGGCAGCGTCAGTGACGCGCCTGTCAGCAGACGGGGAACAGGAAGCAATGGGGGAGGAAAAGGATAAACACAATAGGAGAGAGAAAAAAAGCATTGTCAGAATACAGGTCATAAATGATCAATATTATGATTACAAGAAAAAATGCTCTCAATGTACAAGTAGCAGACAATAGAATCTATACAAGGACACAAAGAGAGCAGTGAATGAATAATCTTCACATCATTATAGTGAGTCAGTGTGAGTGAAGGTGTTGAGAGAGGGTGTTGATATCAGTTAAGAACAACAAAGTCTCTTCAGCAGCAGATGTTATGTCTACCGTCTGGCAAAGGCGTGTGTCCTTGGCACAGCAGATGGTATAGTTTGCCAGACAGCTGGCTGTCCTTGATAGTCAAATGCTGCTCGCATGTTTTGAAAACAAAAACTGCAGATAATCTGGAGGACTGTGACTGTGAGGGCAGGTCGAATGAGTCGAATAGTACTGACTTCAGAGAAAAAAAAACTTTATATTCTCTTACAGATTCAGTACTTAAATCCTTCATGGCTGGACGTTGAAATTATCATGGACGGCTCTCATCGTGATCATGATGTAATCCATTTTCCTAGACAGTTCTCCATTAGCCGCTGTCAGAGTCCTGCCCAATTGGTCAATTTGATGGTTAAGCCTCGCCGGGTCTGCATTTTGATAGGCTCCGTCCATCTTCTTCAATTTATGGTACACCAGAACAATCCCAGATCCAATCAGTAGAATTCTGATGACCATTGCTACGAAGAGGTATAAATCTTCAACATCTTCGATAGAGAGATCACACAGGCACAAGAGTTTCCAATTACTTGTGTCCTTCAAATAGCCCGCGGCCGCGGTGCCTGCGGGGCAAATCGGCTCCCCCGGGCCAGAATTCCTCGTTGAAAAAACAGTGTCAATTGCGTTCAAAGCCCAGCTTATTAAATCCATAATTTCGTTTGATAATCAGCAGTAGAGACACGCAGACAGACAATAGCAAGCTGGGATCCAGTCAGTTAGGGGAGGAGAGAGATAAGGAGCCGGAGCTGGAGAAAAAGCGTCTGCTCTCTTTGGGAGGCGGAAGTAAAAAGCATCTGCAGCTCCCTCACCGAACCTGGAAACTGCTGGTGCCGCACCCTCGTTGGACCCCGATTGGGTCGCGGTTGCTCCCACGAAGGACCCCGATTGGGTCTCGGTTGCGTCCGCGTCGGACCCCGATTGGGTAGGCGCCGCACCAGGACCGACCTCCAACCCCGAACCCGGAACCTCTGGCACAGTGGACGAATTCAGATCCGCGCCGACGACCCTGGGAGAAGGCTCAGGAGAGAGAAAAGAACCGGGATCAGGATCACCGGCAGCGCAAGAACCCGGCGAGACAAGCTCGGATGTAGCGGGTGGCCGCACCCAGCTCGCCTCCCCAAAAGACAGGCAAAAATGCTCTAAGATGGAGTAAAGAAAGACAAAACAAAGCACTTGCCTGATCTCGAGTTCTGACGCCGTCCAGGACTTCGACGATCTGGGCTCTGACGGCAGGAGGTTGTCTTCAGGCTCCCACTCAGCTACGGCGGGCTCCGCAGCTGGCATGATGGTGCGCGCAGCTCCTGGATCCTCTGGCACCGAAGCCCACGCCGACGGCCCGCACGGCGTGGTGGTAGGGGACCCTTGACCCGCTGGACCGGACCGCTCATCCGTGGAGCCCCGGGGACGCTTCCTCATCGGTGCAGGTTCCACGCTGCAGTCCACCCTCCTCCTCCGCCCACGACATGGCTGTGGAACCGGAACCAGGCTCTCCAGAACCGCAGGCCCCCACCTTATCCAGCGACGTTGGCCTGGCGTCGAGAACCGCTCAGCGGAGGGAGACACAGAGGATGCGGGGTTAATAATTTCAGCCACAGCAGGTGGTGGGAGCTCGGGGAGCTGCGAACCCTGAACTCCACCTCCAGGAGTCTGACAGAGCAAATCACAATAACGAGAGTGTGAATGAACTTGGACTTGCCTGTCTCCTGAAGGTTGAGTGGTGCCTGCTGTAGCGGACGTTGCTCCTCCCTTTCCCCGCCGGACGGTGACAGCGGGCCTCCTGGAAGGACGAGGTGGATCCGCTGGAGATTGTTCCGGGACGGGATTCGCCAGGACTAGACTCGGAGTACACACAGCGGCCGGGGAATGCGTTGAGGAGGAGGGGGCGACAGCCGAAATGAGCCGGGCACGGGACGCTGACGAGAGAGCGGGAGATGGCCTGGGGGGAGATGAGGCTGCGGGAAATCCCCTCTGACGAGGCACAGGAGAGGCAGCTGTGCGAGGGATTGAGCCCTTGCGGCGACCCGGAGCTGGATCCGAACGGGGTTCATGCTGAGGAGGGTTATGGAGGTTACGATGGTCTCTGGTGGAAGGCGAAGCGAAGGTGAGGTCCGGGAACTGCCACTCCTGTGTGGAGACAGAGGCGAGGAGGGCGTCAAACTCGGGGAAATCACGCAGCTCTGGATTCCTCTCCACCAGTCTAACTGCCTCCGTCACATGCTTAATGATTATAGACGGATGCACAGCGGAGCGAGAAGCAGCCACTCGGTCCCGGACCTTGATTGCTGTCAGCTGCAGCTCCTCCGGGGGAATCCCGAGTGATGTCATGCTGAATGGAGAAAGACCTCTGGATGGTGTGAATTCCCGGGCCGGAAAGAAGGCAGGAGCGGGATCCCGAAGCAAGGGACGGCATTTCCTCCTCTTTGGCTTCCTGCCGGGATTTCCTTCCAGCCCATGGAGTATCTTGCGCTGTGCAGCAATGTCCAACCTCCTCGCACTCACCTCAGGATGGTCGGTGAAGCGGGGGAGATAGTCAAGGACCTCCTCAGCTTGGTCCAGGTACCGGTGCACGTCTTTGCTGAAGTCGAGGAGGGAGGCGGTGTTAAGGATTTCGTCCACGCACTCGAGGGCGTCTGCGAGGACATCGCTCGGACTCTGAGTGCGGGGCCTCCACAACGGCATGCTTCAGCAACGGTACCCAGACAGGTAAGAGCAACAGTCCAATACTGCTAAACTCACGGTGAATGGCGTCTCGGCGCGACGCCCCTCTCCGGACGTACTGGCAGCAGTCTACTGTCACGGTGGCCCTCACGAGCCACCATAAGACGCCAGCAGTCACCAGTGAGTTGCAGTGATGTTTTATTAGGAAGTGCAGGAACAGAGAATAATACACACAACAGTGTGGGTAGGACAGTCACAGGATAACTTACAATGGATGATGAATGGACAGCGTCTGAGCCGGGGAGCGCCTGATGCGTCAGACGATGTAGTAAAGAAGGTGAAGTCTCACAGAAGGTAGTTTAACAGACCGTATCATAACAGGAGGTATCTTAACAGAGACTGCTGCATCGGGGTGCATTCAGCGCCTGCTTTTAACGCCGGTCACTAATGACCCCGAATGCAGCACAGCTGTTGACTTTGACAGCAGGGAGCTCCACCGGGCGCTGTCACAATAAGAGCCCGGGGAGCTAGAAGGAGCCCACTGCTGTCAAAGCCTGGAAATGATGATATAAGATCCGAGTGTGGATGGAACCGGCACTCGGGTTGTAACAGCCCTGATCTAAATCCTACTGAACATCTGTGGAAGGAGCTGAAATATGCCATCTCTGGAGAAGGCACCCTTCAAATCTGAGACAACTGGAGCAGTTTGCTCATAAGGAGTGGGCCAAAATACCTGCTGAGAGGTGCAGAAGTCTCATTGACAGTTACAGAAATCATTTGATTGCAGTGATTGCCTCAAAAGTGATTTCCTTTTTTTCTGCACTGTGGCGCCACGAGACGGCTTTTGTTGTGATGTGGCGCATTATAAATAAAGCTGAATTGAATTGAATTGAATTGAAAAAGGAAGTGCAACAAAATATTAAGTTAAGGGTACCATCATTTTTGTCCAGGCCTGTTTCATGAGTTTGTTTTTTAAAATAATTCTGTTGAACCACAATTCAAAAGCACTGTCTGATTTTCATTGGTTAATTTTCATAGAATTTTTATTTATTACCACTTTTGTCAGATTCATGTTATTTCTGTGACCATTGTGGGTTTTTCTTTCATTAACAGAGGGGTACCAACAATTTTGTCCACGGGTGTAACTTAGCCCAGTGCTCAGGAACTATTACAAATTGAGGAAACCTTTCACCAACGTTTATTTCCAAACGTCAGCAAATTTTCAGCGTGCTGAAAATACTCAACGAATACAACTTTCGCCAGCATTTGCCAACAAACACCAACTTTTGTCAACTTTTGCCAGGAGAGCCAGACGTTTGCCAAAACGTTAGTAAAAGTTGGTCCAAATGCTGTAGTGTGAATCCACCCAAAAAAGCAGGTCCAGGGTGGCAGGAAGCCTCCATAGACGCTAATCTTTATACGTTGGTAAAAGTTTGACAGCGCTGAATGCAACACTGGCAAATGCTAGCAAAAGTTCATAAAAGTTTGTAAAAATTGGAGTGTGCTCATGAACATACAGGCATATTTCAAGTGTTTATTTTAATTTTGATGATTATGGCTTACAGCCCATGAAAACCCTAAATTCAGTTTCTCAAAAAATTTGAAAATCACATAAAATTAATTTTAAAAAATAGTTTTTTAATAGAAATGTTGGCCGACTGAAAAGTATGTCCATGTGCACACTCAATACTTGGTCGGGGCAAATTTTGGATTAATTACTGTATCAGTGTGGCGTGGCATGGAGATGACCAGCCTGTGGCACTGCTGAGGTGTTATGAAGGTCCAGGTTGTTTTGATAGTGACCTTCAGCTCGTCTGCATTGTTGGGTCTGGTGTCTCTCATCTTCCTCTTGACGATACTCCATAGATTCTTTATGGGGTTTAGGTCAGGAGAGTTTGCTGGCCAATCAAACACAGTGATGCCATGGTCATTAAACCAGGTTTTGATACTTTTGGCAGTGTTGGGGGGTGCCAAGTCCTGCTGGAAAATTAAATCATCATCTCCATAAAGATTGTCAGCAGAGGGAAGCATGAAGTGCTCTAAAATTTCCTGGTAGACAACTGTGGTGACTTTGGTCTTGATAAAACACAGTGGACCAACACCAGCAGATGACATGGTTCCTCAAATCATCACTGACTGTGGAAACTTCACACTAAACCTCAAGCAACTTAGATTCTGTGCCTCTCCACACTTTCTCCAGATTCTGGGACTTTGATTTCCAAATGAAATGCAAAATTTACTTTTATCTTAACAGAGGTCATCTGCTGGTGTTTGTCCACTGTGTTTTATCAAGACCAAAGTCACCAAAGTCGTCTACCAGGAAATTTTAGAGCACTTCATGATTCCCTGTTCTGACAAGCTTTATGGAGAAGCTGATTTCATTTTTCAGCAGGACTTGCCCCCCCCCCCCACACACACACAGACACACACTGCCAAAAGTATCAAAACCTGGTTTAATGACCATGGCATCACTGTGTTTGATTGGCCAGCAAACTGTCCTGACCTAAACCCCATAGAGAATCTATGGAGAATTGTCAAGAGGAAGATGAGAGACATCAGACCCAACAATGCAGGTGAGCTGAAGGTCACTATCAAAGCAACCTGGACCTTCATAACACCTCAGCAGTGCCACAGGCTGGTCATCTCCATGTCATGCCACACTGATACTGTAATTAATCCAAAAGGAACCCCAACCAAGTATTGAGTGTGCACATGGACATACTTTTCAGTCGGCCAACATTTCCATTAAAAAACTATTTTTTAAAATTAATTTTATGTAATATCCTAATTTTTTGAGAAACTGAATTTGGGGTTTTCATGGGCTGTAAGTGATAATCATCAAAATTAAAGTAAATAAACACTTGAAATATATCACTCTCTGTGTAATGAATCTATATACTATATGGGTTTCCCTTTTTGAAATGAGTGACAAAAAATATTGAACTTTTTCATGATATTCTAATTTTTTGAGATGTTCCTGTAATTTCACCAACGTTTGGACTGATTTCTCTGATTTTCCAAAATGTCAGTAAAAGTCGGTTCATACGTTATAGTGTGAACCCAGTTTTAGGTTAGCAACTAAACCAAAATTAAGAAAACTTACAAAAAACAACTAAATAAAAAATAAATTTAAAAAAATCACAATTTTATCAGATTAAATATCATTAATAATCATCATTTTGCCTATGGCACAAGTGTTACTGAAACCTGCTCACCCACTTTAAATCTATGCGGGGCCCAGAAGGGTTTAAAGTGGGTTAACAGATTACCTGCTTACCTAGGGTTGCCACCTTCAATGCAGAAAAATAAAGGACCCCCCAGCCCACTGTGATATGTGGAGCACTATTTGTGGTTTATCATAACTTAATCATTATTTAAATAAATCTTTCTTTCTTTCTTTCTTTCTTTCTTTCTTTCTTTCTTTCTTCAAAACCACAGGGATTCACTTGTTAAGGGTACAAGTGGGATAAGTCTGATCTCTATTAGGCCAGTAAGGGTGATAGCTGAATGTTGCTACTTAAATTGGACCAAAAATGCCAGGGCTGATTTTTTTTTGTGTGTGTGTCCCAGTCCAGCTGTGGCTAAGACGGCTAGTAGCAGTTGTTTTTCTTTATTGGTTGCATTGTCAATCAAATATGGTGCGCTGTTTGAATTTGAGAGAAAGAAGTCGTTTTGGTATAAGCAAAATATTAAATCCAAGCTGTCACTGTTTTTATGTATCATCACGTACCATGTTCACTAACTAGAAGCCAGGGAGGAGATGTATGAACGATGATAACTCTAACAAAAATATGTGTGTGTGTGCGTGTGAAAAGGGTGGGTGTGTAGTGGAGTTAAAATGGGTGCTCAGAACCCCTAAAGTTCTGATCCTGGAACCACCCCGTGTTATAAATGGTGAATAGGTAGCGGTGTGATGATGCAGCCGGCTGGTGATGTCATCACACCAACTTGTGATGACATCACCAGCACTGCACAACATGCAGCCGCGTTGGACCTGGGCAAATTGAACAAGATACGGAAGTGAGCTCTGTTAGTTCACAACCTGGGCGTGGAAGGACAGTGCATTTTACACATACTAGGACCAACGGACTCGTTTGCTGATGCTGTAGAACTGCTAGCTAGCTACTTCGCTACACCTGACAATGTGTTGGTGTGGCATATTAGATTCCGCCAACGGCAACAGAGAATTGGTGAAACAACACAATAGTTTGTTGCAGACCTTCGTCACCTAGCTAGCATGTGCAGGTTTGGTTTACTGGAAGATGAAATGATGCGGGACCAGCTGGCTGAGCACACTAGCACCCCGCGGCTGCGGACGAAGATGCTAACGGCGCCAAACGACATGATGCTAGTGTAGGGAAAATTGGCTATAAGTTACCAAGATCATTTAATTTATACCTAGAGGTGTGACTATAAATAAAGGTTTGCTTTGGGTCCACACACACACCGGGAAAAAACTCATTTTTGGGGCACCAGTCCAAAACTTGGACAATTTATTAATAACTAAATCTTTATACCTTCAATCAATCAGTCTCAAATATTTGTGAATTCTCCGGGGTGACTTCATAAACAGACACAGGAAAAGAAATCAAGAGGAACTTCCATATACCTTTTACAGTTTTAATGATCAGACTCAGATTAAATGACATTTCATTCAACAGACTTGTTGGTAAAGTGAAATGATCAAGTATCAAATGTCACATTCAACTTGTAACTGATTATTGTGCAAAAGAGTGTAATCACATTTGTGGAACGAAGGAAACCTTAGTGTGAATTTGTAACTGTGATGAAAATGGAGACTGAAATAACTGTAACCAAAATATGAAGAAAATTGGATACAAATTTTACGAAGAAAATTATCAAAGCTGATTATATGGAAAAAGAAATTCTGGATTACTCTAAAAAGTAAAAACGGAATTTAATGAAAAGAATGGATACTATTTCCCTTTAATTCTATAGCTCTGATCAGAGTTATGAACTAGTTTTAAGCCTGAGACAAATTATGACATACTTTAAGGTGATGGATATTGCATTACTCAGCAGATGAAACAAAGGAATCTTGCTCACGTGACCTTTGTGTTGGCTTCTCGCTGGATCCTGAGGTGAAGCCTTATTTGATAATATTACTGGAGAATATCTGCCAGCAGATCATTTCTTCCCAGAGGCAAGCAGTCAGGAACTGAGATCCAGTGACAATGATGAGGCTGCTGATCCGCTGACAGTATGTCATGTGGACAACACAAGAGGGTTTTTCCCAGCGGCTCTCCCGGGTCCAAATAAATTGATGAGATAGTTCAGTCTGATCAATGGCACACAATTGTAGAGACAAGATCAATAAAAAAAAAATATTCAAGCCACGAAATCTGATGTTCTTCAAATGTCATGGCGATTGGCGAAAACAGCTTTCAGTGTGAGGGGAAAAAAAATCATCCACTTTAAAACATGGTGAATTAAGAAAAATCAATAGAAAAAGTTTAACAGAATAAAATAGAAAAACATCTGTAAACACGGAGTTTCACTCTATATAAGAAGAAGTTTGAGCTCAAAACAAAAGAAAAAGTATTTTTCCCAGATGTTTAAAGGAAAGAGAATTCAAGGCAGGACACAGACAACTTAGACAAACTTTCAGAAAGAAGAACTCTGCCTGAACTAGGGCATTTCTCCCTATTTATTGAGTAGTTTTTTCAAGAAAAAACTTGACTGACATGAAAGGGAACCAGTGGTCTCCCATCGCAGGAGAATTGAATGAACTCTGGTCCAATAAGGAAACAGTCCTTTGTCTGTAAATGACCAATAGAATGAAAGGGGGTGTTGTCCAACAGAGACTGGCTGGTGATTGGGTGAGCCAGTCAGATGACTTGAGTAAGTTTTAGAAGGCAACAAATATTTACTGTGAAATTCACATTATATACTTATGTATAAAGCCTAAGCTAACTTCAGTGATTCATGACTAACTGTCAGGGACCATGCACTTTCATAAACTTGCCCTTCTATAATTAACATGCATTAGAATAAGGTTCATTTTGTGGAAATGTGAAAGGACGAGGCAGAGTTTATCTCACGAGTCAGGTTTATTCACATTCTCCAACATCAGCAATACAGAAAAGAGGAAGAAACCCAGACCTTCATCCCTTTTTACCCCAGGAGCTTCAAAGCTCCAGTCACATTGCATTTAATCCCAAGTAATAATGCATCCCTTTCAGATCTTATCACCTCCACCCAAAGTCACTGGCAGCCAGGAAATCCCCCATGGCCATCTCTTTGCATACCAAAGACCACATTTCACATCCTCCTGTTATCTCCGAGGAGGCTCAGTCCTTTGTTCATCTGAGACGTAAAGCATACAGTAAGCATACAGTGATATACATATGAAGCATAAGGTGATATACATTTGTGCATATGAAACCCACATATGTGTCCCACATGACCCCCCCCCCCCCAAACGTCTAAGATGTAACAACGAAATAACAGTCAGCCTGTCATGATAAAATCACTACACATCAGCCCACGTGTTGCTTGGGCCTCAGTCTCCTCCCGTATCTGCTGTAAGCCGGCTTCAACACTTCCGTGGCGCCATCCTGCTGGGGGGCTGCTGTCTGAGGGTGAGAATTGCTAGTCAATCCCTGTGGGTGTTCTGGGGGATGTTCTCTAGGGGGTCTGCCACGCCGAGGAGCCCTGGCCAACAGCACATCGTCGTCTGCCACCACAAAGGCGGGTTTGAGCCTGTTAATGTCAATCTTCTTTTTCCTGCCCCCCAAATCTAGCAAAAAATGCTTATCCCCTGTTTCCAGCACTCAAAATGGCACATCATAAGGTGGTCGTAGCGGCGGGCAATGGGCGTCATGTCTGACAAAAACAAACTCCGCGTTTTTTAAAGCCCTAGGTATAAAAACGCGTGGAAAACTGTGGTGAATGGGGCCAGGCAGCGCGCCCGATTCTGTGCCACGCTGCAACAGCTGAGACGGGGAGCTATCTGGCGCAGGGTTATCTGGGAGAAACTCCCCGGGCAGCCGAAGTGGCTGCGCAAAAACTAGCTCCGCCGGGGAGGCTTCTAAATCCTCTTTAGGTGCAGAACGCAACCCCAATAAAACCCATGGTAGCCTGTCCACCCAATTTGCATCCGTAAGCAACGCTCTGAGAGCCGCTTTCAATGACCTGTGAAAACGTTCGCATAACCCGTTAGCCTGCGGATTGTACGCGGTTGTGCGGTGGATTGTTACCCCCAGGCTGCGGGCCATTGCTGACCAAAGTTCTGAAACAAATTGAAGGCCTCTGTCGGACGTAACGTCCGACGGGACTCCAAAACACGCTACCCATGCTGTTAAAAACGCGCCCGCCACCTCCTCGGCTGTGGTTGACGCCAGTGGGACCACTTCCGGCCAGCGCGTGGTGCGGTCTACCATTGTCAGAAGGTGTGTGCACCCCTGTGACGGCGGAAGGGGGCCTACGAGGTCCACGTGAACATGATCGAACTTCTTAGCCGGGATGTGAAACGGCTCCAAAGGAGGTCTCGTGTGCCTGTGTACCTTGGCTCGTTGACAGGCCATGCAGGCTGCTGCCCACTCCCTAACTTGTTTGCGCAGGCTTGGCCATACAAATTTCTCTCCCACCATTTTGACCGACGCGCGCACTCCCGGGTGCGCCAGAAAATGAATCGAGTCAAAAACGCGGCCGCGCCATGCGGCGGGTACCACTGGGTGCAGTCACCTAGTGGAGACATCACAGATTAGGGGGGGCATACCGTCTTGCAGCACCCTGTTCTCCAGTCTTAACCCTGTTGGTCCAGACTGGAGCACGCGCACGTCCGCGTCACTAACCTGATCCGCGGCCATGGCTGCATAATCTACCCCCACGCGGACTGGAGCCGCCATGGCGCGCGCGAGGCAGTCTGCCACTACATTAAGTTTACCCGCCACATGCTGGATATCAGTAGTAAACTCTGAAATCACGGCCAGCTGTCTCTGCTGCCGGCCTGACCACGGTTCTGAAACCTTGGCCATCGCGAAAGTCAGCGGCTTGTGATCAACGAACGCGGTGAAACGGCGTCCCTCCAGCCAGAACTGGAAGTGGCGAATGGCCAAGTGGAGAGCTAACAACTCCCTGTCGAATGCGCTGTATATTCGTTCACTATCATGCAAGGTCCTGCTGAAAAAGGTGAGTGGTTGCCAAGCCCCGGCTACATGCTGCTCCACGACCGCCCCTATGGCCACATCTGACGCGTCAGTAGTGAGCGCTATGCGGGCCGTTGGGTCTTGATGTGCCAACAACGCAGCGTTTGCCAGGGCTGTTTTGACTTCCGAGAATGCTCGCTCTCGCTCCGGAGACCATTCGATTTTATTTACGGGTTTTTGTTTTTTTAGTGCGGCATATAATGGTTGCATGAGCTGCGCTGCGCGGGGGAGGAAACGGTTATAAAAATTCACCATTCCCAAAAACTCCTGTAACGCTTTGACCGTTTGTGGCTGGGGAAAATTTGTTACCGCGCGCACTTTGTCAGGCAGAGGAACCGCTCCTTCTGGAGAGACGCGATGCCCCAAAAAATCAATCTGCGTCACCCCGAACTGACACTTCGCTGGGTTGATTATTAATCCGTGCTCTCCCAACCTCCGGAAAACTGCCATGAGGTGGTTTTCGTGTTCGTCTTCGGACGCGCTGGCAACCAAAATATCGTCCAGGTAGACGAACACGAAGGGGAGATCGCGCAACACCGCGCCCATCATGTGTTGGAATGTCTGCACCGCGCCTTTAAGCCCAAACGGCATGCGCAAAAACTCGAATAGACCGAACGGAGTTATTACCGCTGTTTTGGGTATGTCCTCAGCGCGTACTGGGACCTGGTGGTAACCGCGTACCAATTCTATCTTAGAAAAAACGCGCGCCCCCGCCAAATGAACTGAAAAATCTTGGATATGCGGGATTGGGTAGCGGTTGTGCGCTGTAGCATTGTTCAACCTGCGGAAATCTCCGCAAGGTCACCACGAGCCATCAGCTTTCGGGACCATGTGAAGCGGTGAAGCCCATGGGCTTTTCGAACGCCTGATGATGCCCAACTTTTCCAGGTTGGTGAACTCCTCACGCGCTATGGTCAGTTTAGCTGAATCCAAGCGCCGGGCTTTTGCAGAAACGGGCGGTCCGGTGGTAGTAATAAAATGTTCCACCCCGTGTTTAGCCACGGCCGCCGAAAATGTTGGGACCGTGAGTGCTGGGAACTGAGTGAGCAGCGTGTGGAACTTACCACTTGCAGCTGTGACGTTGGCTTGTGCTGTTGGCGGGGCCACTCGAGCAAAGGTCTTAATCGCCGAGCCGTTCGCTGCTGACACCCCGGGACCACTGGAAGGCGTCAGCCGGTCAGCGGAGGAAGGTGTGATGAAACTCAACTGGGAGCCTGTGTCCACGAGGAAATGCCTCCCCGAGCGCGCATCCTTCAAGTAGAGCAGCTTGTTCTTCTCCCCGAGGGCCGCAGCTGCTACTGACCCCCGGTCTTGGCGTTTCCCGAGCGCTTGAAATGGCACGGTGGTATACATTTGCGTGACTTCTCTGCAAAGCGGCGATGGTAGAAACAGAGGGTGTCTCCTCCGCGATCCTTGGCCCCCACCGCCGCCGCCGTCGTCGGTGGGTCTGCTACCGCTGTCTCTGGCCCCTCGCCGTCTCCAGCCGTCGCGCCGCACTCCGTCGCTGCTGCGGTGGCCGTGCACTGTTTGCTGGCGTTGAGAATCCGGTGCGCCTCCTGGGCCAGCGCGCGGAAGTCCCGCTGGGCCAACAACGGCGAACCGGCCAGGGTTGCTCTCGTGGCCGACGGTAGGGTTCTCAGGAAAATGTGGGTGAAGAGGAAGTCGTCGCCGTCTGAGCCCCTCAACCTCAGCATGTCCTCCATCAGGTCAACAGGAATGCCATCTCCCAAGTCGTTCAGAGCCAGGAGTCTCTCTGCTCTCTCCTGGACTGAGAGAGTGAAGCGCTGGATGAGCGCAGCCTTCAACACGCCGTATTTGTCGTCGGCCGGTGGCTTCTCCAAAAGGCTCTGCACATGCCGAGCCATGCGGTTGTCGAGCTTGGCAATTACATGGTAGAATTTCGTCTCATCTACCGTTATCCCCCGGAGGGCGAACTGTGCTTCGACCAAGAGGAACCAGGAGCATGGGTTGTCTCGCCAAAAGTCCGGTAGCTGGACGGTAGCGGCATACGCCTGGCTGGGAGCTCCTGACCCGGCTGGTTCGGGGGAATTTCTTTCACTCATCGTCTTAGGGTCACCAGTGTGGAAATGTGAAAGGACGAGGCAGAGTTTATCTCACGAGTCAGGTTTATTCACATTCTCCAACATCAGCAATACAGAAAAGAGGAAGAAACCCAGACCTTCATCCCTTTTTACTCCAGGAGCTTCAAAGCTCCAGTCACATTGCATTTAATCCCAAGTAACAATGCATCCCTTTCAGATATTATCACCTCCACCCAAAGTCACTGGCAGCCAGGAAATCCCCCACGGCCATCTCTTTGCATACCAAAGACCACATTTCACATCCTCCTGTTATCTCCGAGGAGGCTCAGTCCTTTGTTCATCTGAGACATGAAGCATACAGTAAGCATACAGTGATATACATATGAAGCATAAGGTGATATACATTTGTGCATATGAAACCCACATATGTGTCCCACAATTTAAGCATTTTCAAACATGAAATACATTTAAATCAATGATTAATGAAACATTTCTGTTATGAATCTCCCTGTGCGCTTTTACGCAGCACACAGAGGAAAGAGACAAATCCACATGCTTATTGTGCAAAACAAAAGGCAAACAGTTCAACAACAACAGAAAATACCAAAAAGGCGAGGAGGCTTTGGGAAGCTCACGAGACACTCCTCAGCTCGACAGTGAGTAAGCCCAGGGGACCCAAAGAGCTTCAGGCAGGACTGATAGCGGAGGAGGACAGCTTGGACATCTGAGCGCTTCCATGACGGGAATGGAAGTGGCGGGCACAGGAATATTCACTGGAGCCGGAGACCGAGACGTCCGTGAAGGGAATTCCAGAGCCAGCCTGCAAAAACAGAAAAAGAGGACAACGATGTCATGCAGAGGTAAGCAGTACCATAAGCAGGCAGGGCGTCTAGTCATGTATGCATCTAATGACAGGATAACACTGTGAGGCATACATAAGTCCAACAATAATCCAGCAGTTCGCTCCCATGGCTACAGGCCTAAAATAATGCCACACATAATGAGGGGAGTGAACGCCGGTGTGCGTAATGAGGTGAAAACATGTGAGTGTGTGCGTGTATGTGTATGTGTATGTGTGCGTGCCTGCGTGCGTGAAACAATAATGACAGCCAGCTGGCAAAACCTGGCCGGAGAGGGGGCGTGATTGCGAGCTGTCAAAGAGCCGGAAGACCTCAAGGCTCCCAAGGAGGTGCCTGACGGAAAAAAGAGAATCAAAACACACTCCAGACAGGGCAGCCACCGTGCCATGAAACTGGGATGGAAGTCCACCCCAGTTCATGACACATTTCAAACCCATTATTGTATGTCACAGTCCCGCTTGATTTTCCAGGGTGTCCTGAAAAAGAAAATAATCTGAGAATTGAGAGTTTTTGTTAAAAGGAAGTCATTTCAATCATTAACCCCAGTTCAGCTTGTAGAGGCAACAGCGAACATATTCCGAAGTTGTCCATCAGGGGGTAATGTTGAGCTGTGGATAATTCCTAGAGATCTGTGGAATGCCCTCAAAGATATCCCGAAGGTTTCAAACAGTTCTTGAAGCATAAAACTGCCTGGTTGGGGAGGAAGTTCCGGGATTTATGATTGCAGACTAATCCATTTCCTGGCACGAAATGGGATCCTTATTGTCCCTTTTTCCATGGAATGTGTTTTCAAACTGTGGTTCTTAGGTGAAGGAAACAATTCTTGACCAGACTTTTGGGTGAAACAATTTCTTTAAGGTGAAGAGTGATTTTATAGATTAGAGCCAAAGGGATTGATGCTACAGTAGCTAACACCATTGAGCTAGCGTTCCAGCTTGAGTCTGCCGACAGGTTTGCATCAGAGCTAGGTGTACAACAACAGCAGTGACAGCCAAGCCAGATATCGCTGACATATGCAGTGAGCATGGAGGAACTCGGTGACACGGCAGAAGCGTTTGAAGCAAACACCGTGGACCGGAGGACCGCTATGAGATGCTCCACATGCGGCAGCTGTGGTTCTCCGATGCACCGAGAGACAGCACATTTTTGCCCGGCAAGGGGGCAACAATGCAAAGTCAGTAAGTATGAAGATCGCGGCACAGCTGAGACCAGCCGCCGTTCAGATGGAGGATGGATCGAGATGGTAGGCCAGCCATCTGCAGAAGGTGAGAGTGGCGGCTGCGAATGAAGATGCAGCATTGGAGCTGATCCAGCTGGTGTGGGATTCAGGCTGGGACATTGTCGACGAGCATGCCGTGGCTCCAGAGGGATGGCACCTGGGCCTGCTGAAATTGGCGCCTCCAGGGGCGCGTCCACCATGGGCTCGCTACAAGACCCCTCCAACAGAACTGCCTTCCCCTTGGAAGAGAACCAGAAAAAAGGACTGGTTAGCTAGGGGCGCGGCTGCCAGCTAAATAACCCACTCAGCTGCGTTGGGCTACACGGTGGTCCACCCACTAGCCCTAGTTAGTGTTGTTTGTGTTTAAAATGCCAAATTGGGGAGGGTTAAATCTTACCATATGTTCTGTGTTTTCCGAGAGGGTGGGGAGATGTTATAAAGGGTTAATAGGTAGTGGCATTTTGACACAGCCGGCTGGTGATGTCATCACGCCACCCAATAAATGGGGAGAGTTGACCATCTTAGGCCTCTCTCAACTCACAACATTATAGCGTTCAGTATACTACACCAAACCTGTACTGTATTATTAAATACTGTGTGTAATAAAGTTCGAGTTCCAGCACAACTCATCTCTCTGTTGGTCATTCCATGTTTCCAGACATAACACCCTGCTCTCGAGCAATGACTTTACTTGCGGTGGGTAAAAGTAAACAAATCAACAACTACTGAGTAGGAGGGCATCATGCAGAATGCAGATGAGATGATGCTGCATTAAAGGCACATAGTAAATACAGGACAAACTGCATCCTGTATTGACTCAATACAGGACGCATTATTTTAATGTATAAAACAGGACAATACTGTATTTCACAGGATGGGTGGCAACCCTATGCTTACCTTTATCACAGGTAAAGTCCATGTAGGCAAACACAGATGGGGCCAACATGGAACCCACGGACAAACCCACATGGGACCCATAAGACAGCCCAGGTTTAGCCTTTGGTGGGGCCCGCATGAACATGCTGGCTGGGTACACACATACACTGGAAAGTGCAAGTAAAAGTTATGAAGCAGACACAATATAAACAATGCACTTCTTATTGCTGTCATCATGACCTTATAATTAAAGTGTTAGTTTTAAATTACTTGATGGTTGTGGTAAGAAGTGCTGTGAGGAAGAGACAGAACCGGCCTCCACCAGCTGTTTCTCTGTCTGTCTTCATGGCATGACAGGAGTGTCAGTCTGTTTTCCCAGCAGTCCCTCCCTTCTGCAAAGCTTCCCAGGTGTAATGGCCGACCTGCTCGTTTGAACCACATCAAACCTCTCAAGCAGGATGCTTCCCTTCACTGTTATTACAGATATAGAGATCTTGTATTAAGCACTGCACCATTGTTATTCTGCACAGCATAAATATATACTTGCATGTGTCTTCCAAGGAAATTGTAACTCTGACTGCTGGTGGGGCAACAGTTTAAAAAAATGTAAAAAATTGTTGTATTAATGTTTTATTTTCTTTGGTACTGCTAATATTCCCTCAGCCACACAGAAAAGACTCAGTCAATTTTTATTCTGGTCTCTCTTTATCTCAGTGACCTGTCTCTGAAGCAGCAGCTGCAGCCCTGTCCGGTGAGAGGCACCACTAATAAAACAAGCTGCCCCTGCCTAACTACCTGCCTCGGTTGTCTCACACAGTGAAATCTCAGTTGCTTTTTCACTTCTGCCACCTCCTCACTGTGAAATATTCATCTCAGATGATACAGTTTCCTCCAGTGTTAGTCATTAAACATGAAAGCTGTGCTCTGACTGTGAAATAACACAGTCCCCGACGTCCCCGGTCTAATTATGCTGGTTTAGTTAATGACCTGTCAGCTCATAGCCATTATCTTCCATGGTAGCCTTTCAAACTCACTTAACTCATCACTTCTCAAAACAGGTGGGAATGAGTGAAGTGGGTTTTTTTTTCTTTTTTGCTGTTTCAGATTTGAGAATCAATCTGCTCTCGCTTGACTTATGGCTTCAAACATAGAGGACGTTGGCATCTTATATATTGCAAACGGTGTTGACTTTGGTTTAGGAGGGGACACGCTGTTATGTTGGGATCTGTTGGGATGCGGGAACATTCATGGGAGACTTGCCTTGTCAATGTCTGTGTGTGAGAGTGTGTGGAAGTTACAAACACCATTGCATTCACCCTTGTTGTAAAGCATTTCCATCCAGATCATACCAGTCAGTCCATCCAAGCACTCAAACTCGAGTTCATCTTCGTTTGATTTAAAAAGTTGCTTTTCCCCGTTTTGGGTGACATGATTAGGCCCAACACTGTTTTCTTTGTAAACTGGCTCAATGAGCAGAAAGATGAACTAGATGTTTGAGATTAAATTTACAGCTCCTACTCAGTTGCCCACAGCACAGACGTAGAGGCAGAGATATGCTAACAGCATGCTGCCTAGTTTGCCTCCTTCTCACACAACTTTCTTGCAGTAAGTGCTGTCTTGACAAATTACAACATGTGGCCATAGTCCACACATCTAACCAAAGATTCTTAACCCATGCTACAACTTCCAGCCTCTTTGTGCTCTGTAAACTTCCCCTTGTCTTTCGTTGCTTCATATGACATGGTGATAATTTTTAAATCAGAATCTCATTTTTCAGCCAGAGATTCTGAAGTGATTTCTTTGCCTTGAATCCCTTTGGTGTGACAGTTCCGGTTAGTAAAATGCTTACCCAAGAAATCTATCAAATTCATCCCTTTTTGATGAGTTTGCCAGGCATCCACATTGAATAATCACAACTTAATATCATTCATTTCCACAAGTGTTCCTAAGTTTTTTTTGATTCTCTATCAATAATCCAGAAATGAACTACAATGGTCCTTGGGAAGCACTTGCAGCACTGCCTTTACTGCAGTGATCAGTGGCAGCATGCAGGGCTGGCTCTTGGCATAGGCCATATAGGTGGTCGCCTAGGGTGCCACCTGCTGGAGGGGCACTACTGCAAACCCTCAAAACATTTTTTTAAAAATAAATAAAATCAGAGGCACTGCATATTGGCAGGCAAATGTTTGGGGCACCAAGCCAGAAGGGGCTCCCTGAGGGCTGACCAACTTTGAGCCACTGACAGTGTGGAGAGTTTGTAATGACAATGGTAGGCTAGCGCAGACCTCCCTAAAAGGGCCCCATCCCCACCTCTCATTCTGAGATAAAAACACTCACAGCTGAGAGTGTTTTTGCACTAAGGGCACTGAGCACATTAACCCATTGAAGATCGTTGTCACAAATTTGCCTCAAACTGCTTCCAGTCTGAATGAAGCCAAGGTGGTGTATGTATTCCACTAATGCTGGATAATGCATAGCCATCACATACCCACGAGTAGCACTGTTTCTCCGACTTTTTTATGACTGTGATGATTCAACACCAATGATTGTTCATAAACATGTTATTATTGAATTTAAGGGTGCTTTCACACCTACAGGCTTTAGTTCGTTTCAGTAGAACTCGAGTTCGTTTTCTCCATTAATGCGGTTCGTTTTGTCTGGTAATCGCACTCAGGTGCACACCAAACCTACTGTACTGAGACCTCCTGAAAGAGGCGGTCTCAATTCTAATCAAATGCAGAACTCTGGTGCGGTCCTGCAGGTGAGAAAGGGACCATACTAAAACAGGACCAGCGGCAAATGGTAAAACATTTTATGCCACTGTACATACCTAATAGATCTTCGAAAATATCTGTGGCTGAGCATGTTATGGTTCTGGAAGATTAATGAATGTTAACATGTTATTTTCCATCTGTAGCCACGCTTCATTTTCAAAGTGTATGATAACAAAAACCTTTGTAGTATGTACGATGCTATAGTTAACTCCCTGTATAAGGACAGTAAGCCTTATTATAGGAAGATACGTAAGACACATAATGTAAGACCTGGCTGGAATGAGGCCGTAGCTGTGCCTTATTCTGAAGCTTGGGAAGCATATAAAGCATGGGTGGTGGCTGGGAGGCCCAGACAAGGGCCAGAATTTGAGATGAAGAAATGTACGAATGCAAAGTTTAAGTATGCTATTTGCCATATTTCTAAAAATGAGCAGCTAATGAGAAGTAATTCCTTGGCCAAGAAATTGTTAGATAAGAATGTCACAGATTTTTGGAAGGAGCTTAGACGGATTAGTAATAGTAAAACGTCTTTACCCTGTACCCTGGAAGGCATTTCAGGTATAGAAAATATTGTGGATTTATGACGGCAGCATTTTTATTCATTATCTTCTTTTATCCGCACTGTGTTTTTATATATCTACATATTATTCCATCTAGCTACATTGCTCCGCACTGTGTGTGTTTATATACTTGCATATTTATTCCACCTAGCTGCAATGCTCCGTACTGTGGGTGTTTATATATTTACATATTTATTCCATCTAGCTACAATGCTCTGCACTGTGTGTCTGTGTGTGTGTGTGTGTGTGTATATATATATTTTATAGTAATATGTACATATGTATATTAGCTGCTCTTGCTTGCTTGTTTTTTTTCTTGCCTTCTGATTGTTGCTCTGAGTGTTGCTATCCCTGTGCTGTTGCAATCCTGGAATTTCCCCGTTGTGGGACTAATAAAGGCTTATCTTATCTTATCTTATCTTATCTTATTTAATTCAACTAAGGGTGAAACTTATAAAGTAGGGAAAGTAGAAAGGGACGATTCGCTCCTGATTGACACTTATGCAGTGACCAAAGCCATTAGAGAGTTATCAGATAAAAAAGCGAGTGGTTTAGACTGTATTTCTGCTGAGCGTCTTAAATATGCTAGCTCAAGAATTGCTCCTCTTCTTGCAATCTGTTTCACCAGCTTCATGATTCATGGGATGTTACCAGAATCATTATTGTCTGTTGTGTTGGTACCAGTCATTAAAGATAAAGCTGCATGGGCTGCACGGTGGCGCAGTGGTTAGCACCGCGGCAGCACAGTTTACCCTCGGCCGGGGGATCGCGGGGATTGTGGGTTTGATCCCTGCCCCCGGCCAACAGTGATCTGTGTGGAGTTTGCATGTTCTCCCCGTGTTTGCGTGGGTTTACTCCGGGATTTCTCCGGTTTCCTCCCACATGCCAAAAACATGCAGGCTCGGGAGTTAAGGGGCGCTTGCGCACGCAGCGACCGGCAGCTGGTGGCTTGTCACCGGACTGCAGAACAAATCTACCTACGGGTACAAAATAAGTCCAAAAAAAAAAAAAAAGCTGGCAAGCTGTATAGCCTAGACAATTACAGGCCCATAGCTATAGCCAATATAATATCTAAAGTACTGGAAAGAATCCTGTTTGAAAAATTAAATGTATTCATCAAATCTACTGATCATCAATTTGAATTTAAACCCCATCATGGACCAGATCTGTGCATATATGCTTTAAAAGAAATTATAAGTAAGTACAGAAATCAAAATTCATCAGTCTTTTTGTGTTTTATTGGTGCCTCTAAGGCGTGTGATCGTGTTAATCACAGAAAATTGTTTAGGAAAATGATTGATGGGGGGTTTCCAAGTACTTAGTACGTATCCTGATTTACTGGTACGCACATCAGAAGATGCTGGTGAAATGGGGGAAGAGTCATTCATCCCCATTTGGTGTGAGCAGTGGTGTCGGACAGGGCAGTATGTTGTCCCCTATTCTATTTAATCTTTATATGGATGATTTATCAAAGCAACTGAATGCCTGTAAAATTGGGTGTTTAACAGGGAATAAGTTAGTGAACCATTTTATGTATGCTAACGATCTAGTTCTTCTCAATCCAAGTAGTGCTGGTCTTCTGGAGTTATGAAGAGTGTGTACTGCTTATGGAGTTGAAAATGACATAAAATATAATACAAATAAGAGTTGTGTGCTGATTTGCCGCACTAGAGAAGATTTGATAATGAAATTCCCTGTCTTTGATTTGGCAGGCAGGGAATTAATTGTCAGGAATAAAGTTAAATATCTGGGACATTTTATTAATGATAGAATGACTGATGATGATGATATTTTCAGACAACGCTGCAAAATCTACATGCAAGCAAATATTCTTCCACGTAGGTTTGGCTTTTGTTCAGATGAGGTGAAGCTGGTTCTTTTTAAAACCTATTGTACACCTTTATACACTGCTCATTTATGGATAAACGATAGGAAACAAAGCATGCAGAAATTACAGGTTGCTTACAATGATGCTTTAAGAATTTTACTTAAAAAGCCTCGATGGTGCAGTGCTTCTGAGTTATTTGTATCATCACGTGTAAATACACTGCATGCAGTAATAAGGAATCTTATGTATAAATTCATCTGTCGGCTTGATGTATCTGGAAATGAAATCATTCAGGTTATGTCTAGCATTAAGCTCAGTTCTAGTCGCTGTCAGTCACAGTTTAGAAGGCATTGGTACAGTTGTCTTTTTAAGTCTTTTTAAAGTCTGTACTGTTTTTGTACTTCTTTTAGTAATTGTTTCTTATTGTTTTGTAACTTTTTTAATTGTCTTGTTTTTTTTATTAGCTGTTTTAATTGCCTTGTTTATTTTACTTTTGATGGACCATGAGTCTGGAATAAAGTTTGATTGATTGATTGATTGATTGATTTGATGAAAGTGGTATATGCACAAAATGTAATAAATGATAACCAGGGCGATGAAAACCTCCTGTAGATTATGCTATGATTTGTATTATTTTCTCCCCAGAAATGCATAAATGCACAGTAATCATTCTACTGCATGTATTTACCTTTCCTGTTCTCACGGCAAAAAAATATGACCAATAAGAACAAAGAACGTTCTGACGTAAGTCTTGCGGGATTTAACATGATACAGTTTGGTCCGCTTGAATTTTTGCCTGTGTGAAAGGGAACCTAACCAAGGAGAAAATGATACAAAGTAACAAACTTATCAACTGATCTGGACCAAAGTAAACAAATTTAGTTGTGAAAACACCCTAAAAGCCCTTTCTCAGCAATAGCAGATTCAATAAGATAATCTACATATCTCCATTTAATTTGGCATCTGCTTGACAGCAAAAACACAAAATAGTTGGGTTTTTTTTTAAATATAATTGTAAATATATTTAGGCTTTACATAGAAAATGAACAGAAAATAGATGCTCAGATTTTTGTCAAAAGTGATGCAATATAAAAAGAACAGGTCAGTCTGTGGTTGTACTGGACTGTTTCCAGGAGGGAATGTGAGCACAAACAGTGTCCTTGAAAAAGAGAGGACATTCCCTATATAAATAAAGGTTAAATAAAAAAAAATAAATAAACACTTGAGTCACCTGATTATTTATTGATCCCAGAAGTGTGTTGCACAAATATAGACAGCTTGTTATACGGCATCAACCTCATAGTGGAGCCATAGTTCAAATATGGTTCAATCGCCTTCGGTTGTTTGTATATCTCCAGATCTGAAGGAAATTCTATGAGGAAGTACACCAGTGACTTTTTCTGCAGAAATAATTTGCCTGTGCACCCTGGTTTGTCATCGCTTGGCCTCTTTCTCAAGATACAACTGCCACACCAAACCTTTTCAATCAGTTATATATTTTCCAAATCTATACACATTTTCTGCCCACTCCAAACTCCCCACAGCTCAAGAAACCTTACATTATCAGATTTCAGGTTGCACGACTCTACTCCACTGTTAGAGACCAGGCCAGAGAGCTTGGTTAGCATCAAAAACCAATTAATCCATAACCCACTCTGAATGCATATCTCCAACCATTTCAAATTCAGGCTGAATAGTTATTATCCCCTGCCTTTGCTAGAACATAAATATTTGGGATTTCTGAAGCTGGTGTTTTTGTGAAACTATAGCTCACCTGTGACTGCTAACACAAAACTCTGGAGACGTAAGCTTTTCAGATGTGAGCTTATCATCAGCTGTTCAGAGCAATATGAATTCCCCACACCTCCAGCTGTAGCCCTGGGCATTTCTGAACTGGTAGGAGGAGAGAGGGAGTGCAGGTGCAGATGTGGGCCTTACATCCTAAAGCACATGATGATTAGACTGACAAGGCCCATACCACTGGTGTTAGAAGAATTTCATCCATCAGAGGAGGAGAGAGGAGGAGGGGTCATACTAGTTACTAAGTCAAGTACAATTTAAAATGCTCTATACATGGATTTTTCTTTAATTCAGCAAAGTTAAAAATAATTTTTGGTAACACTTTATAATAAGTACTGGTGTAAAACAGTTAAGGGTAACAACATGTCCCTCTGTGTATCGCTACCTTATTGTGGTGGAGAGGTTTACGTATGTGCTCTAAAGATTCCAGAAACTATGTTGTTGGGTGCAATTTGTCCCTGGTAGGATCTCCCAAGGCAAATTGGTCCTGGGTGAAAGGACCAGACCAATCAGTGCATCCCTATGAAAAGGTTACAGCAAGGATCCAGTGTACCCAAAAGAGAAACATGGGTCCATTCTACAGTGGGCTCAACATCTGCAGGAGGGATCATAGGGATCTGTGA
Organism: Pholidichthys leucotaenia; assembly: GCA_020510985.1. Taxonomy (NCBI): domain Eukaryota; kingdom Metazoa; phylum Chordata; class Actinopteri; order Cichliformes; family Pholidichthyidae; genus Pholidichthys; species Pholidichthys leucotaenia. The sequence goes on from CM035848.1 coordinate 208,525,113, forward strand.
ACTGGATGGTTACCGGGGCTACTCTGCATGGACTGCTGCCCTCGCAATCCAGATCCCAGGAAAATCAGTAGAAGATGGATGGATGGATGGATGGTAACAGCATGGTAGCAACCCCTGTTTTTTTTTTTTTTTTACCATGAAAGTTCCAAGTTGTCATCATGTAAGCATCCAGTACTTGCCACTACATAGTGGATTCTAATTTTATAGTTAACCCAAAATGAACTGGTTTTTAGTGGGTTCTAATTTTAAAATTACTTAAAATTACTTGGTATTTACGCGGTTCCAGGATACATTCTTCAGTGCACATTGCTCGGTCACAAGTACACTGAAATTACAGTACTTACTGCACTACAGTTGCAAAATTACCTTCTTCTTTTGGCTGCTCCCTTTAGGGGCTGCCACAGTGGATCATCTGTCTCCATCTCACCCTATCTCTTGCATCTTCCTCTGTAACACCAACCCTCTTCATGTCCTCCTTCACGACATCCATGAATCTTCTCTGTGGTCTTCCTCTTTTCCTCCTGCCTGGCAGCTCCATCTTCAACATCCTTTGTCCAATATAACCTCTATCCCTCCTCTGCACATGTCTAAACCAACTCAGTCTTGCCTCTCTTACTTTGTTTCCAAATTGCTCAACCTGAGCTATCCCTCTGATATACCCATTTCTAAACTTGTCCCTCCTAGTCACTCCCAATGAGAATCTTAGCATCTTCAACTCTGCCACCTCCAGCTCTGCCTTATGTCTTTTTTCATAGTAGGTTTCACTACCATCTTGTAAGTCTTCCCTTCCAGTCTAGCTGCTATCCTTCTGTCACAAATCACCCCTGACTGTCATGATTCCAAGCGTGGGTCAGAGCCGTGCTCGGGTCTCAAGGTTTTGCTGCCTGCCCATTTTCTGTATATGTATTTGTTCTTGATTTTTCTTCCATTATGGTTTGTGCTTTTATTTTGACAGCGCTGTTATGTGACTTCCTCCTGTCAAATCTTTTCCCGGGTTGTCACAGCTGTTTAGTTGTCTTTAATTGCTTTTTCACTCATGCATCCACACCTGATTCCCATTTGGATTTCCCCCTTATTATTATTGAAGCTCGCTTTCGGGGTTCATTCCTCACAGCGACCTTCTCTGTGGTCAGACAGGAATCCCCATTTGATTCCTGTTTATTTCTGCTCTGTTCGCAGCCTCGCCTGACTATTAGTAAGTTACCCTTCGTGGTTATTTTCTGTGTCTTCTGTGAGTTACCCTTCGTGGTTGTTATTTGTGCTCTTTGTTATTAAATGTGAAAACTCACAGCTGGTGATTGGTGCCTTATTTCTGCCCTGAAAGGTCCGATTATGACAGAAGGTCGCTGCCAGTAGGTGCCAGCGGCTGTGGGTTTTGCCTTTTTTTCCCATTTTTCTGTCGCTCTATTTTCCCCCTTTTCTGGGTGTCCGCTTTTTCTGGAATGGCAGCGATTGGGAGAGGGTACCCTATGAGCCTGGGGTGGGAGCTCTGTCAGGCCTTAATGGAGATTGATGATCTTCTAGCCATAGCTCGTAAATATTCCACTCCGAAGGATGCTCTGTGGTACCTAAACCTTGCGGAGGCGGCTGTGCTGCGTCATCCTCGCCTCTTGGAACATGCTGAAGGAAGAGAGAGGATATCCCTGGTGACGGCTCTGCAGCGGGAGAACCGTGAGTTGATGAAGAGTTCCACCAGGAAGCCTAGATCTGCGTCGATGGGGAGGTGCTCCTGGGCCTCGGTCCAATTGGCTCCTCACCAGGCTCCAGCTCCAGCTCCAGCTCCAGCTCCCGCTCCACCTGCTCCAAGACGCCACCTCCCAGCGCAGACCTCCACTCCTCCCCAAGACAAGGCTATCCCGAATCGGATGGAGGAGAGTCACCGGGTGAAGACGCTGCAAACCTCCCACCATTATCCAGCTACAGACCACCGAAGGAACTCCTCTGCTTCTCAGCCAGCTGCTTCCTCATTGCCTCGTCAAAAGGGTACCACAGCAGCTTCATCCTCTAGGTTTTCCTCACCGGCTGTCTCCTCAGCTCCCTCTTCCTGGGTCATTGCTGCTGTCCCCCTCTTATCCACAGCACCTCCTCTTGCTGCTGAGAGTCCGGCTATCTCTTCCCCAGTTCCGCCCATCATCGAGGCTGCAGGGGCGGCTCCTCCATGTTCTCCAGGGGGGCCCACAACCACTGTAGCCCCAGAGAGGGATGACTCTGGGCCTGCTGCAGCAGAAACCACCGTGCCCCGGGAACACAGGCAAGTGCTTTTTCATTCTTTATCACCAACATATGAATTACCTTGCCTGATTCCCGGTGGTGAGGCTCAGTTTTTGCAGTCCACTGAGTCCTCACCACCTGCTGCAGATAATTTTCCTTCACCTGCTCCCTCCGTGTCTCCTCCTATTTCCCCTGAGTGTCCGCTGGTCCCAGGATCAAGCCGCCAGACGATGGAGGAGCCTGAGGTCCTGGAGGACCTGGCCCCAGCCCCGCAGCCAAGGCCTGGACGGGGGGAGATCTCTACCTGCGACTTGAAGCCTGCACCGATGACTGAGCATTCCCTGGCTTCAACTATGTGGGATGCCATGCCAGCGGTGAGACGACCTCCAGCTGCCACGCTGGACGAGCCACCTGCGTCGGTCGCTTCACCTGGAGGTTTGAGGACTGCACTAACCACCATGCCTGCTGTAGGGGCCGCCGCAGCAGAGTCAAAGCTGGACCTCAAGAGGACCTGGCATGAGACATCCCCGCCTGGATCGACGGAGTCCTGGATGATGGTGGAGCTTGAGCTCAGGCAAGTGCTCTTCTTTGTTTTCACTTTTTCTGTTTTGGAGAGATCTTGCCTGGCTTTTGGTTGGGGGGGCCAAGTGCATCCATCAGTTACACCTGAGCTTGCCTCGCCGGGCTCCACTGCTGCCAGTGACCCTGATTCTGTTTCCTTTTCCTTCTTGTTGGAGCCTCTCCTCACGGACACCGAGGGTCATCCAACATCGCCAGAGGTCTCCGTGGGTCCAGCCTTATTGTCCAAGGTCTCCGTGACTACTGCCCTTTCGGCTGAGGTCTTCACGTGTGCAGCTGTGTTCCAGTCCGGGTCCACCGTGGGTGCAGCTATGTCCCAGTCTGTGTCCACCATGGGTGTGGCTACGTCCCAGTCTGGGTCCACTGGAGGTGCGGCTACGCCCCAGTCTGGAGCCACCGGGGGTGCTGCTTCGCCCCAGTCTGGGGCCACCGGGGGTGCTACTGCGCCTATGCCCAAGGCTGCTGCAGGTCCTCTGTCTAAATCCAGTTCCATCGTGGTTCATTCTCTGCCTGAGTTCGTCGGTGACCATCTGTCTTCCTCACCTGGGTCCTTTGTTGGTCCGCCATCCCCTTTGTCGGGTTCCCATCTCTTCTCTTTGGTGGTCCGCGGTAAGCACAGGTTCCATCTGCCGCCTCCAGGGGGAGGTGCGTGATGCTCCACAGCCCGTTGGCCCAGAGATGCGGGAAGACCGCCTGACGAACTCTCTTATTTGCTGGGGTGGCTTCAGAATTCAGGAAGGCCACCCGATGGACTCTCTCCTCCATTTTGGTGGCTCTGGAGACCTGGTAGGCCGTCCGACCTCTTCCACCTGATGGTTGGGTGGAGCTGGGACTTTGGTAGACCACTGGAACTGTTTCCTCGTTCACCCAGTTTAACCTGAGTTCCATAGCACTTTATTTGATCAGTGTTGTTGAGTCATGTGTGTTTTATTTTGTTTGTTTTTGTGTCTCTCCCTCCAGGCCTGGATCCACCCACCACCCTCCCGGGGTCTGTTTTTGGGGTTATTCCTGTTGGGGGGGGGGGGGGTACTTTTCATTCCTTTTTGATGTTATGTTAGGGTGTCTTGGAGCCACCCCTTAAGGGAGGGGCACTGTTATGATTCTGAGCGTGGGTCAGAGCCGTGCTCGGGTCTCAAGGTTTTGCTGCCCATTTTCTGTATATATATTTGTTCTTGAGTTCTCTTCCATTATGGTTTGTGCTTTTATTTTGACAGCGCTGTTATGTGACTTCCTCCTGCGGTGCAGCCATCTTTAAATAGAGCAACAGGAATTAACACAAATGATTACAGGTGTGGGTAACAGAAGTGAGGAGGATTAACCTAAATAATGACAGCTACAACAGCCCACGAACTTCAGCTCAACACGGAAGTAAACACAGTTCGCAGTCAACGTAAAAGTACAGGAGAGTATAGCAAGAAGTGACAATAAACATGAGATGATACCAACGAGAAACAGACCGAATAATACAAAATGAGAAACATAACCCATAAAGGTGAGGACAAGATAAATACAAACCAGAGATGCAAATAATATAATATACAGTGGTGTGAAAAAGTGTCTGCCCCCTTCCTGCTTTCTCAATTGTTTTTATATGTCACACTTAAATGTTTCAGATCATCAAACAAATTTAAATATTAGACAAAAATAACACAAGTAAACACAAAATGCAGTTTTAAAATGAAGGTGTTTATTATTAAGGGAAACAAAAATCCAAACCTACATGGCCCTGGGTGAAAAAGTGATTGCCCCCTAAACCTATTAACTGGTTGAGCTACCCTTGGCAGCAACAACTACAATCAAGCGTTAGTGATAACTGGCATTAAATCTTTTACAGCGCTGTGGAGGAATTTTGGCCGACTCATCTTTGCAGAATTGTTGTAATTCAACCACATTGGAGAGTTTTCGAGCATGAATCACCTTTTTAAGGTCATGTCACAGCATCTCAATCGGATTGAGGTCAGGACTTTGACTAGGCCACTCCAAAGTCTTCATTTTGTTTTTCTTAAGCCATTCAGAGGTGGACTTGCTAGTGTGTTTTGTATCATTGTCCTGCTGCAGAACCCAGGTGCACTTCAGCTTGAGGTCACAAACTGATGGCCGGACATTCTCCTTCAGGATTTTTTGGTAGACAACAGAATTCATGGTTCCATTTACCACAGCAAGTCTTCCAGGTCCTGAAGCAGCAAAACAGCCCCAGACCGTCACACTACCACCACCATATTTTACGGTTGGTATGATGTTCCTTTTCTGAAATGCTGTGTTACTTTTACTTCGGATGTAATGGGACACACATCTTCCAAAAAGTTTGACTTTTGTCTCGTCAGTCCACAGAGTATTTTCCCAAAAGTCTTGGGGCTCATCAAGATGTTTTCTGGCAAAACTGAGACGGGCCTTTATGTTCTTTTTGCTCAGCAGTGGTTTTCGTCTTGGAACTCTGCCATGCAGGCCATTTTTGTACTCTCTTTTTCTTATAGTGGAGTCGTGAACACTAGTCTTAACTGAGGCAAGTGAGGCCTACAGTTCTTTGGATGTTGTTGTGGGGTCTTTTGTGATCTCTTGGATGAGTCGTCGCTGCGCTCTTGGAGTAATTGTGGTTGACCGGCCAATCCTGGGAAGGTTCACCACTGTTCCATGTTTTCGCCATTTGTGGATAATGGCTCTCACTGGGGTTCGCTGGAGTCCCAAAGCTTTAGAAATGGCTTTATAACCTTTTCCAGACTGATAGATCACAGTTACTTTGTTTCTCATTTGTTCCTGAATTTCTTTGGACCGCAGCATGATGTCAGGCTTTTGAGGATCTTTTGGTCTACTTCACTTTATCAGGCAGGTCCTATTTAAGTGATTTCTTGATTTAGAACAAGTGTGGGAGTAATCAGGCCTGGGTGTGACTAGTGAACTTGAACTCAGCCTTCCACAGATTTGATAAATCAGTTAATTTATGTTTTAACTGGGGGGCAATCACTTTTTCACACAGGGCCATGTAGGTTTAGATTTTTTTACCCTTAATAATAAACACTTTCATTTAAAAATTGCATTTTGTGTTTACTTGTGTTATCTTTGTCTAATTAAATTTGTTTGATGATCTGAAAAATTTAAGTGTGACAAATATCCCCCCCCCCCCCCAAAAAAAAGAGAGAAATCAGGAAGGGGGCAAACACTTTTTTACACCACTGTACATGAAAACCAAAATACAAAAGGAGAGGTTAGGACAAGGATGGAGAAGGCTTAAATATAACCAAAGGAAGATAATGTAAACTACAAGAAGATCTAAAAATACATTATAATAATAATAAACACAATAATATTGACCAAACTAAAATACAACAACTGGACAACTCAAAACAAACAGAAACAGGGAGCAAACTCAGAACATCCTCCAGACAAAACCGTACACAAATATAAAATAAGACCAAAATGAAGAAAGTACAGAAAATAATCAGAAATAACTTAAAGACTGAGCATGGCTCTCCATCCGTGCTCAGCATCATGACAACATTACTTGAGTTTTAATAAGAAGAACTCAGAAATATGTATTTGTGTAATAACTCTGATTTTTATTCACAGCTTTCATGCGTCTTACCATGCTTAGATGATCACCTAATCAGTACCTCCTTCAGTAGACTGAGGTGTCCTTGAGTTGGAATTCAGCAGATACTCAAATTGAATGGCTGCCATACATGTAGATGCTAATTTACAAAACATTTGGGAGTGGTATCTTTTTTTTTTTTCCAGAGCTGTATGGTACTTAAATAACAACAAGGTACTTTTATATTAAAACAAGGGCTGTTGTAATGAATTTACACTATACTTACAGTTTTACATCAGTACTTACACCAAAATTCCACAGTAATTTATTGTACTTCATGAGATGTGTTATAAAGTGTTACATTTTTTCATAATTAAGTATATATGTTGATGAAAACAAATCTGTGGCTTTTGAATGTGGTTTGACAGTTAAAAATAAATGCAATGTTTTTATTGTTTCAATTTACATACCAGCTGGAAAATCTTTCAAAATCAAATTTAAAACCGTCAGTGATGACCTTGTCATGCTCTCCAGCTCACTTCCTAATGCAGTTTCCATAGAGTGTATTTATAACTATAGGATGCCAGGCCATTGAGGTGATTGACAATTTTAAGACTTGCACATACAATAGTTTTGGATTTCTGTGGTTATAATATTTATACTTTTAGCATGCTAATTTAAGACAGGAAGCTGTAGTGTGGCCTTCCAAATGTTCATATGTGGTCTGCCAACCTGCAGATTGTGGTGGGAGTTTAACATTTAAGCTGACTGAGTAGATACAGCAGCTGCAACACGGCATCCTTCCACTGTGATCTTACCAAGTTTATGAGGGTCAGCCCCAGTTACAAGGCTGTAATAATATCACACACAGTCCAGCAAAACCTCTGAAAGGATATGGCTCAAATTGAAATCTGTTAATATGAGAAACTGACAAAAAAAAAAAGGACTGGTATGTCACGTCATATTAATGATCATTGCTTTGACTATTCTCTTTGACCAACAAAAGACAGCCTAACCCTGCTGCTCGCTACTGCCTCACCTCAGCTCAGAGACCTCCTGGTATTTCATTTCACAATGCTCCGCTGGCGCCGGGGCTGAAAAGTTCATACGGTAGGCTGAAAAGTTCATATCATGGTCAAATTTGACCATATGTGGTTATTTTTCAACAGTCTCCCTGTCGGTGTGCACAGTTCTTCCATCAGTGTTGAAGCACTTGGATCCGCTTGAAAAATAAACTACATTTGGTCAAATTTGACAACTATGAACTTTTCAGCCCCATTGGCCCTGCTGCCGCGGAGCAACCCGAAATGAAAAACTACACCAGGAGGTGTCCGAGCTGATGGCTGCTCACGAGGAAGATGATGAGTGTTTTGTGATTTTAAGCATCTTTTACATTATTTATCAGTGAAAACGTCAGCATGTCAACAACATAACTGGATAAAGGGCCGCCTTCCTGTAATGAGCCCAACCTCACCTGCTTGAGGTGATACTCAGTTGTAATGGAAAACCAACCTGCCGTGTCGAGGCGAGTTGGGCTGATTAGGTGCTAGTGGAAAAGGGGCTTTTGTATGTTTCCTGGCAAGCCACACGCACACACACAGAGACGTCTATCTGTTCTCTTTCAGCTGCAGATATCAGGCTCGTACATAGATCTTCTCAGAAGCAGTTAACTGTTTCTTGTGTTTTTGTTTGTTTTTCTTTCTTTGTCCTCCCACCTCTTCCGACCATTTCATATCCCTTCAGTTCCTTCCATCATTCCTCCCTGTCAGTTCCAGCAAAACACAATATAAAATATTAAAGTTTTTATATAGCAAGAGGAGTCTATAAATACTATTTACTGTATATACAGCATACAGGGGTGTGAAAAAGTGTTTGCCCCCTTCCTGATTTCTCATTCTTTGTATGTTTGTCACTCTTAAATGCTTCAGATCATCAAACAAATATAAATATTAGACAAAGGTAACACAAGTAAACACAAGCTGCAGTTAGTATATGAAGGTGTTTATTATTAAGGACAAAAAAAAAATCCAAACCTACGTACATGGCCCTATGTGAAAAAGTGATTCCCCTCTCCCCCCGCCGTCCCGTTAAAACATAAATTAATTGTAGTTTATCACATCTTTGGAAAGCTGAGCTCATTTTCTCTAGCCACACCCAGGCCTGATTACTCCCACACCTTAAATCACTTAAACAGGACCTGCCTGACAAAGTGAAGTAGACCAAAAGATCCCCAAAAGCTAGACATCATGCTGCGATCCAAAAAAAAAGTCAGGAAGAAATAAGAAAAAGTAATTGAGATCTATCAGTCTGGAAAAGGTATTAAAGCCATTTCTAAAGCTTTGGGACTCCAGCAAACCATAGTGATAGCCATTATCCACAAATGGTGAAAACATGGAACAGCGGTGAACCTTCCTAGTAGGGGCTGGCCAACCAAAATTACCCCAATAGTGCAGTGACGACTCATTTAAGAGGTCACAAAAGACCCCACAACAGCATCCAAAGAACTGCAGGCCTCACTTGCCTCAGTTAAGGTCAATGTTCATGACTCCACCATAAGAAAGAGACTGGGCAAAAATGGCCTGAATGGCAGAGTTCCAAGACGAAAACCACTGCTGAGCAAAAAGAACATAAAGGCTTGTCTCAGTTTTGCCAGAAAACATCTTGATGATCCCCAAGACTGTTGGGAAAATACTCTGTGGACTGACAAGACAAAAGTTGAACTTTCTGGAAGGTGTGTGTACCATTACATCCAACATGAAAGTAACACAGCATTTAAGAAAAGGAACATCCTACCAACAGTAAAATATGGTGGTGGTAGTGTGATGGTCTGGGGCTGTTTTGCTGCTTCAGGACCTGGAAGACTTGCTGTGGTAAATGGAACCATGAATTCTGCTGTCTACCAAAAAATCCTGAAGGAGAATGTCCGGCCATCTGTTCATGACCTCAAGCTGAAGTGCACTTGGGTTCTGCAGCAGGATAATGATCCAAAACACACCAGCAAGTCCACCTCTGAATGGCTTAAGAAAAACAAAATGAAGACTTTGGAGTGGCCTAGTCAAAGTTCTGACCTGAATCCGATTGAGATGCTATGACATGACCTTAAAAAGGCGGTTCTGTTATGATTCCCTGTGCGCTATTACGCAGCACACAGAGGAAGAAATGTAAAACCCAATTGCGGGAGTAGAACTTGCACTTTATTGACGTAAACCACAAAATAACCAGTCCAGCTTACAGTCATGAAAACAAACAGAGAGTTGAAATGATGCGATACAGGCCACCAGACAAACAGGGATGCTGCCCAGACGCACAGCAGCCCAGGGAGAGGGAATGCCTAGTGCCACAGCGTAACTGTCAGCACAGAGAGAAAGGCAGATATGACTTAAGGGCTGCGGCGATCCAAGGTGGTCTGTGCTGTCTGGAGGATGGGGGTGAGGCAGGGTCAGCCGCTAACATCAAGGAAATCCACAATCTTAAAATGTTAGAAAAGACGGTGATGTCAGGCTGAATGTAAACGTAGGTAGTTGAAACAAGCATACACAGAGGAACATGCTGCCATGTATGAAGCTGAATGCTCCGACGGTCTCTTCGTACTAACGCAGCATTTATGTTATAATGATACTAATGAGGGAAGAGGCCGCTGGTGTGAGGAAGCGTGGGCTGAACATAATTAATCCCAGGTGTGCATGAGTGAGTGTCTGAGCCTGTGAATGGGAATGAATGGACTGTGTGTGTATGTGTGTGAAAACACCCAATAATGAAGCACAGCTGATGGCACTGACAGGAGGAGGAGGCGTGCCCGAGCTGTCAGGGAGTGAAGGACCCAAAAGCTCCCTGAAGCGCCTGGTGGAAAATAGGGCAAAACAACCATAGGTCAGAACTGGGTTTGGAACCACCAAACCCAGATTCATGACAGGTTCATGCTGGAAAACCCTCCAATGTGGCTGAATTACAACAATTCTGCAAAGATGAGTGGGCCAAAATTCCTCCACAGCACTGTAAAAGACTCATTGCCAGTTATTGCAAACGCCTGATTGCAGTTGTTGCTGCTAAGGGTGGCCCAAACAGTTATTAGGTTTAGTGACATGTTTGACAGACCCAGGGAACAGACGCAGGCTTGAGAGTGGATTCAATTATCTTTATTTGTAGAAAATAAGGGTGTGTGAGTGTGTGTGTGTGTGTGTTGTGTATGTGGACGTGAATGTGTATGTCTGCAGTGGCGTCGTAGCTGGGGGTGAGCAGAGCGCTGTACGACCTGGCAACCCTATAGACAAAGCAGAGGCACAGATATTAGTACTGCCCTTCTGAAGGAGCGTATTAGTGGATGACAGAGGCTTACTTTTACAGAAGGGGAGATGCACCTAGGTCGGCCCAGAGGCTACAGCCAGGAGGACAGCGCCTGTCGTCACGACACCGCTGGTGAAGAGATGGACCTGCTGGGATGAGCGAGGCTGGGTCCGCCGCCAGGAGGAACGATTCCGCCGCCACGGAATTCCGCCTATGCACAGGGGATTAAAAGTAGGAACAGGTGAGTGGAAAATGGCTTACTTGGTTAACGAGGATGATCCTTCAAGAGGATGAGGCTGAGACAAGGAGGGCTTAGGCAGGAATGACGAAGGCAGGATGATAGGCTATGAAGTCGAGAGTAGAGCTTCTTTAGCCAGGGAGACAGACGGCTCCGTGCCGGTCTGAAGGCAGAGCGGGTTAAATAGCCCGAGTGTGATGGAGAACCGATGTGCGCGCAGCTGTGGGAGATAATGACACAGAGGGAGCCATCACATTTAGGGGGCAATCACTTTTTCACACAGGGCCATGTAGCTTTGGATTTTTTTTCCCCCTTAATAATAAACACCTTCATTTAAAAACTGCATTTTGTGTTTACTTGTGCTATTTTTGTCTTGTGGAGAGTGTAAATAACGAGACTGACTTATGCAGCAGACGACTTTATTCACTCTCACATCAGTCATACACAGAAAAAGCATGTCTCAATGCACCAGGGGTTCTCCTTTTATACCAACCACCCATCTCACATCTGCATGACATCTCACATCACAATACATTCATCCCTTCTCCCCCCAACTCCTTCTTCCTGCTACCTCACCATAATCTCCGTAGCCATTGTCCTTCTCTGTTTACCCTCTGCATCCAGTCTGAGATGATTAACCCAGCCTCTACACCGCCCTCCCCCGCTGTAACGGGGGTTTACCGCCTCCGCGGCGCTGCTGTGCCGGTGGGGGGCTCCTGGGGGTGTGTCTGTCTGCGGGTGGGCCATGGCGAGGGGGGGGGGGGAGGAACCTTTGACTTGCCCGTGTGTCTGCTCTGATGAATCGTTTACCTGGGGAGTTCTCAGTGGGGGTCTTCCACACCGAGGGTCCCGAGCCAACAGCACTTGCTCGTCTGCCACCACAAAGGCAGGCTTAAGTCTGTCTATGCATATTTTCTCCCGACGACCCCCCAAGTCTAACAAAAAATGTTTGTCCCCTGTTTCCAGCACTCTGAATGGGCCTTCGTAGGGTGGGCGCAATGGAGGGCGGTGGGCATCATGCCTAATAAACACGAGCGCCGCGTTCTTCAAAGTTTTTGGCACAAAAGCGCGTGGAAAACAGTGGTGAGCCGGGCCCGGCAGCGTGCCTGTGTCTGCACTACGCTGCAAACGCTGAGATGGGCAGTTGTCCGGCGCGGGATTATCTGGCAAAAATTCTCCGGGCAGCCACAGTGGCTGAGAAAAAACAAGCTCCGCCGGGAAAGCCTCCAAATCCTCTTTTGGTGCAGAACGCAACCCCAATAACACCCACGGCAACCGGTCTACCCAATTTGCATCCGTCAGCGAAGCCCTGAGCGCTGCTTTCAGTGACCTGTGAAAACGCTCGCATAACCCATTGGCCTGTGGGTTGTACGCGGTTGTGCGATGAATTGCAGCACTCAGGCTACAGGCCATCGCGGACCAGAAGTCGGAAACAAACTGAGGGCCCCTATCGGACGTGATGTCAGACAGGATTCCAAAACGTGCTACCCATGTCGTCAAAAAAACGTGCGTCACGTCCGCGGATGTGGTTGCTGCCAGCGGGACTGCTTCTGGTCAGCGTGTGGTGCGGTCCACCACTGTCAGAAGGTGCGTGCACCCCTGCGATGGCGGGAGGGGGCCCACAAGGTCCATGTGAACATGGTCGAACCTCTTAGCCGGTATACGAAACGGCTCCAAAGGAGCCTTCATGTGTCTGTGTACTTTGGCTCGTTGGCACGCTACGCAGGCTGCAGCTCACTCTTTCACTCGTTTGCACAGGCCTGGCCACACGAACTTCGCTCCCACCATTTTGACTGACGCGCGCACTCCTGGGTGCGCCAGAGTGTGAACTGACTCAAACACGCGGCGGCACCAAGCGACTGGGATCACTGGGCGCTGGCGTCCCATGGAGACATCGCAGATTAGGGGGGGCTTGCCATCTTGCAGTACCCTGCTCTCCAGCCTTAACCCTGTTGGTCCAGACTGGAACGTGCACACGTCCGTATTGCCAATCTGCTCTGCGGCCATGGCTGTATAATCTATCTCCACGCAGACCGGGGCCACTACTGCGCGCGAGAGGCAGTCCACCACCACATTCAGTTTATCCGACACATGCTGAATATCGGTCGTAAACTCCGAGATCGCGGCCAGCTGTCTCTGCTGCCGGCCCGACCATGGTTCCGAAACCTTGGCCATCGCGAACGTTAGCGGCTTGTGGTCCACGAACGCGGTGAAGCTGCGCCCTTCCAGCCAGAACTGGAAGTGGCGTATGGCCAGGTGGAGAGCCAGCAACTCTCTGTCAAAAGCGCTGTATTTACGCCCACTGTCGCGCAAAACCCTGCTGAAAAAAGCGAGCGGCTGCCAAGAACCGGCAACACGTTGCTCCACGACGGCCCCTATGGTCACGTCCAAGGCGTCGGTAGTGAGCGCTATCCAGGCCGCCGGGTCCGGGTGCGCCAACAGTGCAGCGTTTGCCAGGGCTGTTTTAACCTCAGAGAATGCCTGCTCTCGCTCCGGAGTCCATTCGACTCTGTCCGCGGGTTTCCGTCTCTTGAGCGTGGCGTACAATGACTGCAGGAGTTGAGCTGCACGGGGGAGGAACGGGTTATAAAAATTAACCTTCCCCAAAAATTCTTGCAGCGCCCTGACCGTCTGAGGCCAGGGAAAATTCGCCACGGCGCACACTTTGTCGGGCAAGGGTATCGCTCCCTCCGGTGAGACGCGGTGCCCCAAAAAATCAATCCTCGTCATGCCGAACTGGCATTTCGCCAGGTTGATTATTAACCCTTTCTCCTCCAACCTCTGGAAAACCGTCCTAAGGTGGGTTACGTGTTCGTCCTCGGATGCACTGGCCACCAGGATACCATCCAGGCAGACGAACACAAACGGGAGATCGTGCAACACTGCATCCATCATGCGTTGGAATGTCTGTGCCGCTCCTTTTAATCCAAAGGGCATGCGTAAAAACTCAAACAAGCCAAACGGAGTTATTACCGCTGTTTTCGGTATGTCCTCCGCGCGCATTGGGACCTGGTGGTAACCGCGGACCAGGTCTATTTTAGAAAAAATGCGTGCTCCGGCGAGGTGAATGGAAAAATCCTGAATATGGGGAATCGGGTAGTGGTCGTGCGCTGTGGCGTTATTCAATCTGCGGAAATCTCCACACGGTCGCCACGATCCCTCGGCCTTAGGGACCATGTGTAGCGGGGATGCCCATGGGCTGTTCGATCGCCTGATGATGTCCATCCAACCTTTCCAGGTTGGCAAACTCGTTGTGCACTATGGCCAGTTTAGCTGCGTCCAAGCGCCGAGGTCGTGCGAAAACGGGCGGCCCGGTGGTGGTGATAAAGTGTTCCACCCCGTGTTTAGTGATGGCCGCCGAAAACGTCGGGACCGTGAGTGCTGGGAACTGAGTGAGCAGTGTGTGGAACTTACTCCTGGAGCTGTGACGTTGGCTTGTGTTATTGGCCCAGCCCCTCAAGCTGTACAGGGGAGAGAATCAAAAGACACTGCATTAACCAGGCGCCTGTTAGCAACATCGACTAGTAACCCATGTGCACACAGAAAATCAGCTCCCAGGATTGGGAAACTCAGTGCCACTATGACAAAAGTCCACTCATACATACGGCCGTGTAGGGATAAAGTCAGTGTTCTCTCACCAAAAGTCTTAATGTCAGAGCCGTTTACTGCTACCAGCCTGGGGCCGCTAGCTCCCGCCAGCCGGTTGGCGTAGGACGACAGGATGATGCTCTTCTGGGCTCTGTTGTCTACGAGGAACCGTCTCCCCGAGCGAGAGTCCGTCACATAGAGCAGCTTGTTCTCTTCACCGGCGATCACAGCTGCTACTGACTGCCGGCCTTGGCATTTCCCGAGTGCTTGAATTGGCATGGTGGCGCATATCTGCGTGCGTTCTCTCCAAAGCGGTGGTGGTAGAAGCAGAGTGTGTCTCTCTGGCGCTTCCTGGCCTCCGCTGCCGCTACCGTCGGCAGCTCCTCGCCTCCGCTGGTCGTCTCGCTGGGTTCCAATGCCGCCGCGTCCATTGTGAGGGCTCTGGTGGTGAGGATGATCCGATCTGCCTCCTGGGCTAGCGCACGGTAGTCATGCGTGGCCAGCAACGGCGAATTGGCAAGAACCGCTCTCCCCTCTGTTGGGAGGTTCCGGAGGAAAAGGTGGGCAAACAGAAAATGCCCGTCGTCCGTGCCCATTAATGCCAACATCTTCTCCATCAGTTTGACCGCCGACCCATCTCCTAACTCGGAGCGCCTCAGGAGCCTCTCTGCTCTCTCACAGTCCGAGAGCGTGTAGAGCTGGGTCAGCGCAGCCTTGAGAGCCCAGTATTTGTCGTGGGCTGGAGGCTGTTGGAGCAGGCTCGCTACTTGCTGAGACGTGCGAGCGTCCAGCACTGCGACCACAAAGTAATATTTGGTGTCGTGTGCCGTTATTCCCCGGAGGACGAACTGAGCCTTGGTGTGGTGGAACCAAGACCGCAGGTCGTGCAGCCAAAAGTCCAGTAGTTTGACCGAAACAGCGCACGCGTTGCTGGGGGTTCCCGTCTGGGCCATCTCTGGGATGCTTGCCGCGTTGCTGGGGCTTCCTGTCCGGGCCGACTCCGGGGTTCTTGCCTCGTGTTCCATAATTCGTCAAGGGGTCACCAGTGTGGAGAGTGTAAATAACGAGACTGATTTATGCAGCAGACGACTTTATTCACTTTCACATCAGTCATACACAGAAAAAGCATGTCTCAATACACCAGGGGTTCTCCTTTTATACCAACTGCCCATCTCACATCTGCATGACATCTCACATCACAATACATTCATCCCTTCCCCCCCCAACTCCTTCTTCCTTTCTACCTCACCATAATCTCCATAGCTATTGTCCTTCTCTGTTTACCCTCTGCATCCAGTCTGAGATGATTAACCCAGCCTCTACAGTCCAATATTTAAATTTGTTTGATGATCTGAAACTTTTAAGTGTGACAAACATGCAAAAAAATGAGAAATCAGGACGGGAGCAAACACTTTTTCACACCACTATATATCAAATATGAGCAAAGCTCCTTTTGGTGAAGCAAATCTATTTGGCACAGTAAAGCAAGCAGATTTCTCTTCTGCTTGCCAAGCTGCTGGACAGGACAGGCAAAAAGATAAAAAAAGAAGACAGCCTAACTAAGCATTATCACACTAGAGAGAATGTGTTATTGTTGGACATCACACCTGTAAAATTGTTACACTGTACTGTAACTAAAATTAATTAAGATACAAGTGTGGTATTGATTTTTTGATATTTTCCAACAGTCTGCCAAACATTTATTTGTAGGGATGCACTAATCTATTTTGATTGTTATTGGCCTGTCAGCAAATAAGAACAGATTCACCAATATCAGTGGCCGATATTTATATTTCCAGCTGTGTCCCAGTCTGAAACAGACAGCAATAGCTTATAGCTGCTATTTCAGCTATTTTTTTAATTATGCATCAAAGAAACAATGGATATCAGCCATCGGCCAACCTATTAAATGTTAGTATCTATATCAGTCCAAACATTTCACATCCCTGATTGACTGATATGACTTGAGATTATGATTTTTTTAGTTACTCTGTTATTAAGACAGTAGTAATAGTTCTGCAACCCAGGTACTTAAGTGCTGCTAAAAGAACACAAACAATGGGCATGAATAGAATGGAAAAGCTTTATTGTCATTTTACACACATGTACAGCAAATTTTGTTATATATGTTTATATATACATACTGGACATACTCTCTTCAGTATTTTCTCTGGTCGCTATTGAGCTAGTAGGCTGCTGCTAGTATAATAGCTAAAGTTGAACATTTTACCATCACATGGCTATTCTGAGTGGCCAATTGGGATGATAAGATGTACTAAAGAGTCAGAAGCACGTATTAAGCTGTGAGACTTTAATAAAAACTGTGGGGTAACTCATTTCAAAGAGCACTAGTGCATTACCCATAGAAAGCAAGTATTCCTGTCAAAAATCGGTAGCCCAGTTAGCCTTTACATACCCAAATGTAGGCTGTCTTTGAAAGGAGAACACAAAGATATGTAGGGAATCACATGTAGTCACATATACACAGACAGATAGCCCCCATTTCCACTATCCAGAACCAGGAACCCATAGAGGAGGCCAGGAACTTAAGGCCATTCCTGCATTTGGCCCTCTCACCTGACGTGTCTCCACTGCAGGGGGTAGGATTTGTTGGTGATGCAAGCATATGACAGTTTCAGCCCTGAAGCAGTGTGGCAAAGTAAAATACTTTAAACTATGGTGAAATCATACAGAAATGATTACACATGGAATGAATGTAAAGTGGAGTGTATGGGAGCAAGTTGTTGGCATATGTGCCCGCTCTCCGCCAACAAACAGCCCAAGCTACCAGCCTTGCCTCTCCGCTGTGTTCATGCTACCCCGATGCATTTGTGGACGCATATGATATACAACTGATCTGGCCATTCCACTCCACAACAATGGTGGTATTAACTTTTAAATTTATAGATATTAAAGGCACACAAGCACACTTGGAGGAGCGTAATTGAGGACTGTTGGCCGGGCTGTATGGGCTCACATCCTGACAAAGGACAGTTTTAGTGACACATACCGTTCCGCTGTAATACTCATATTCTCCCACATACGCCGAACAGTCATTCAGACCCTCCGCAATCATGACAGTGTTACATGCGCCATACTGGGAGGATCACCAGCCAGGACTAAAGTCAGGTTTCAAAATGCATAATATGTGACAAGACATGTCAATGGAGGACGGAATCTCTTGACACTAATTCTGGAAATGATACATTGGTCAGTGTAACATAATAATGTATATCAACAAAATACGTGCTGAAACATTCTTTTCAGGTTGCACATCTGCAAAAAGGCAAAATGATAAATGAAAGAAATAAAACAACATATCTGGAAACTAAGTTCTCCTTTTTCAAGAAGAAAGGGTGTTGCAATGACATATTGCATTAGGTGGAAAGCAGAGGTGAACACAACAAAGGCGCTGTCACTGTGTTACTACTGGATCCACATTAGCTCCACACAGTTTTCACAGGATATTTATGACTGACAATATTACAAAATGCCATGACTACTTGAGTAGAGACACATTATTCAAATACCAAGTCTGCATTGTTGCTGTTGTTTTCATTTGTCTCCTTCAGTGACTCCACGGATGTCTTGTTTGAGACTGCACCTTCGTCATCTGTTTTCTCCTCCACACTGGGCTCGATGGGTACCAGAGGACTCTCTTCAACAGCAGCATCCGTTTTGGGCTTTTCCTCAGAAATGTCTGAAGATGGAGCTGGACCGGCAGGTTCAGTGCTGGCATCAACAACAGTTTTTTCAGGTTCAGCAGCTGTAAAGGGAAACAGAAGCAAATTACAAAGTTTTTTTTTTTTTCTGTTTAACAGATTCTTGTGACAGTGTCTTGCATGTTCGATGCAAATAAAACAGCATGAGGATAAACATGCTTAGTGATTTGGGGATACACTGGAAAGTCCCACCAAAATGTGAATCGTGGCTCTTGAACAAGAAGCCAAACTGTTGTAATCAATCTGCTGCGCAATATTCTTGAGACATTTCTTTATCTTTTTTACTCATAAAATTGCAAATTCACTCTGTGGAAAGTATCTTCTTTATTTGGCTGCAACATTAACATCATTTTGACTCATGTAGCCTAAAGAGGTCAGTTTTCAGGCAAGAGTTTTGTAGAGTGAGGGCATTTAAGGGGGCCGCTATGTTGGTAATGAGGCGGCTGATTACTGACTAGTTCCAAATGAGCCAGAGCCATGCAGTTGTTGAAGGCTGTGGAAAGTGGCCCTATGATTATCTGACCCAGTCCCCAGTGAAGGGAAAGCAGACATTAACATGACCATTGTCCAAGACACAGTTCTGCTGGAGAGATGAGGATTGGACACTTAGCAATGATAATATAGAGTGAAGTACGTGGCGGTAATGCACCTGTAAGCTGGTTGCCAACTGCCAATCAAATCTAAAAGAAGAAGAAGGCACAATTCTGCCTTGACTAAGCTCATCAGGCCTCTTAAAAACAAACAAACAAACCTGGTTGGTTTGGACTCTGATTTCTCTACTCTTTGGTTGCTGTTTGTATTGAATTACTGGTTGAAATGTACTAATAGTGAGATAAAATATTATAAAATGAAACTCAATAATTCCTGTTGTGGCAGTGGACATTTTTAAAAGAAGAAGTAACAGTGATACAGTGAAGTAACAGTGATAGACTATCAAAGTCTGATTGGCATTTGCCATGACCTGTTTTGGGGTAGAGCGTAGACAGCTGCTTCCCAGTGCCCCCAAATGCCAGTAATGAATACTTTGGGAAGTTGCTGCTTGCGGCTGTTTTTCCTAGACTCATTGTGGAAAAAAGAAAAAGCGGAGATGCTGCACTTTAAATGGCAACTGATTACTCATTAAAACAGTTAAAAGCACTGCACTGATTGATTAATATTTTCAGCTTTGTACCATCATTTCTATTTCCCATGTACTTTGGCTTATGCCAATGACTGTAATTATTAATTACTAGTGCATACCCGTGCATGTCCGTAGAAACCAAGTATAAGCAAGTATTTCTGTATGCCCGTAGAAAGCAGGTGCAAGCTAGCATTTCTGCATGCCCATAGAAAGTTAGTTACCATGGCAACAGTAACCATGGTAATGCCTGTCTTTGATCTGTGACATGGTTAAGCAAGTATTTCTGCATGCCCGTAGAAAGTTACTGTTACCATGGCAACAGTAACCATGGTGAAACCTGCCTTTGATTTTTGACGTCATCACTTGTTCAGTGATGCCTGCCTTTGATCTTTGATTATGTGTCTGTCTGGCAACAGTAACCATGGTGAAACCTGCCTTTGATCTTTGACATCACCACTCGTTCAGTGAAACCAAGTATAAGCAAGTATTTCTGCATGCCCGTAGAAAGCAAGGGTAAGCAAGTAACCATGGTGAAACCTGCCTTTGATCTTTGATGTCACCACTCGTTAAGTGATGCCTGCCTTTGATCGTTGATGATGTCATAGCAAGTCCTATGATTTTTGATGATGTCATAGCGAGTCCTATGATCGTGAATGATGCCTGCCTTTGATCTTTGATGAGTCATAGTGAGTCCTATGATCTTTGAAGATGTCATAGTCATAGGACTTTGTGTTGCCATGGTAACCATGCCAAAGATCAAAGGCAGGCAGCACTCACGATCATAGGACTCGCTATGACATCTTTAAAGAGCAAAGGCAGGCTTCACTCATGATCATAACACTCACTATGACATCATCAAAGATCAAAGGCAGGCAAAACTAAACGAGTGGTGACCTCAAAGATCAAAGGCAGGTCTCTGTCTGTCTTTCAAGATCAAAGGCAGGCATCACTCATGATCATAGGACTCGCTAAAAGATCATAGGACTTGCTATGACGTTGTCAAAGATCAGAGGCAGGCTTCACTCATGATCATAGGATTCACTATGACATCATCAAAGATCAAAGACAGGCATCACAGAACAAAGACAGGCATCACTGAATGAATGGTGACATCAAAGATCAAAGGCAGGTTTCCTTTGATTTTTCCTTTCACCATGATTACTGTTGCCATGGTAACAGTAACTTTCCATGGGCATGCAGAAATGCTTGCTTACAGTTGCTTTCTATAGGGTGATGATATAGAGTGAAGTACGTGGTGATATAGATTAGTAGACCGGCCTGGGTGGCCGACATCTTGGCTGTATGTGTAGAGTGATGGTATAGAGTGAAGTGATGATATAGAGTAAAGCACGAGGAGACAAAGAAGAGTGATGTCTGAAGATAGAGTTGAGGTTCGATTGGACACAGCAATGATAATAGAAGGACTACAGCTCCTGACCAGCTAGAGTGATGATATAGAGTGAAGTACGTGGCGGTAATGCACCTGTAAGCTGGTTGCCAACCGCCAATCAAATCTAAAAGAAGAAGAAGAAGTACAGTATGTGGTGGTAAGCACCTGTAAGCTGGTTGCCAACCGTCAATCAAATCTAAAAGAAGAAGAAGAAAATAGGGATTCCAGGAGTTATTCCCAGATAATTTCACTCGGACATTTCAAAAAATAAAAAGAAATATTACTCTGCTTCAGCTGTGTTTAATATCACTCTATATATAATTCAAGAAGGCGCAAGGCCAGGACTGGCGATCTGTCCAGGGTGTACCCTGCCTCTCGCCCAAAGATGCTGGGATAGGCTCCAGCCCCCCCCACCCCCACCCCGTGACCTGAAAAGGATTAAGCGGAAGAAGATGAATGAATGAATATAATTCAAGAAATCTCTGCCTGCCTTCTTCTTCTTTTAGATTTGATTGGCGGTTGGCAACCAGCTTACAGGTGCATTACCGCCACGTACTTCACTCTATATCAACACTATCTGGTCAAGAGCTGAACGTTCTGTCTGCCTGTCTGTCTGGTTGTCACAATCATAGGACTCGCTAAAAGATCATAGGACTCGCTATGACATTATCAAGGATCAAAGGCAGGCATCACTCACAATCATAGGACTCACTATGACATCATCAAAGATCATAGGACTTGTTATGACATCATCAAAGATCAAAGGCAGGCATCACTGAACGACTGGTGATGTCAAAGATCAAAGGCAGCTTTCACCAGGGTTACTGTTGCCATGGTAACCATGTCAAAGATCAAAGGCAGGAATGCAGAAATGCTTGCTTACACTTGATTCCTACGAGCATGCAGAAATACTTGCTTATACTTGGTTTCTACGGGCATGCAGAAATACTTGCTTATACTTGGTTTCTACGGGCATGCAGAAATACTTGCTTATACTTGGTTTCTACGGGTATGCATGGGTATGCATGGGCATGCACAGGTATGCACTAGTCCTTTAAATTACAGTTAATATCAATGATTTTGTGTAATATGTTAGAATTGTAATACTACAGTGGGGCAAAAAAGTATTTAGTCAGCCACCAATTGTGCAAGTTCTCCCACTTAAAAGATGAGAGAGGTCTCCAATTTTCATCATAGGTACACTACCGTTCAAAAGTTTGGGGTCACCCAGACAATTATTTTGTGTTTTCCATGAAAAGTCACACTTATTTACTACCATGAGTTGTAAAATGAATAGAAAATATAGTCAAGACATTGACAAGGTTAGAAATAATGATTTGTATTTGAAATAATAATTTTTTCCAGATACTCAACCTGCTCAAAGGAAGGTCAGTTTTATAGCTTCTCTAATCAGCTAAACTGTTTTCAGCTGTGCTAACATGATTGCACAAGGGTTTTCTAATCATCCATTAGCCTTCTGACGCAATGAGCAAACACATTGTACCATTAGAACACTGGAGTGATAGTTGCTGGAAATGGGCCTCTATACACCTATGTAGATATTGCACCAAAAACCAGACATTTGCAGCTAGAATAGTCATTTACCACATTAGCAATGTATATTAGATATTAGAGTGTATTTCTGATTAGTTTAAAGTTATCTTCATTGAAAAAAACAGTGCTTTTCTTTCAAAAATAAGGAAATTTCTAAGTGACCCCAAACTTTTGAACGGTAGTGTACGTATACCTCAACTATGAGATACAAAATTAGAAAAAAAAAATCCAGAAAATCACATTGAATGATTTTTAATGAATTAATTGGTAAATTCCTCGGTAAAATAAGTATTTGGTCAATAACAAAAGTTCATCTCAATACATTGTTATATACCCTTTGTTGGCAATGACAGAGGTAAAACGTTTTCTGTAAGTCTTCACAAGTTTTCCACACACTGTTGCTGGTATTTTGGCCCATTCCTCCATGCAGATCTCCTCTAGAGCAGTGATGTTTTGGGGCTGTCGCTGGCCAACACGGACTTTCAACTCCCTCCAAAGATTTTCTATGGGGTTGAGAACTGGAGACTGGCTAGGCCACTCCAGGACCTTGAAATGCTTCTTACGAAGCCACTCCTTCGTTGCCCGGGTGGTGTGTTTGGGATCATTGTCATGCTGAAAGACCCAGCCACATTTCATCTTCAATGCCCTTGCTGATGGAAGTAGGTTTTCACTCAAAATCTCACGATACATGGCCCCATTCATTCTTTCCTTTACACGGATCAGTCGTCCTGGTCCCTTTGCAGAAAAACAGCCCCAAAGCATGATGTTTCCACCCCCATGCTTCACAGTAGGTATGGTGTTCTTTCTCCTCCAAACACAACAAGTTGAGTTTTTACCAAAAAGTTCTATTTTGGTTTCATCTGACCATATGACATTCTCTCAATTGTCTTCTGGATCATCCAAATGCTCTCTAGCAAACTTCAGACGGGCCTGGACGTGTACTGGCTTAAGCAGGGGGACACGTCTGGCACTGCATGATTTGAGTCCCTGGTGGCGTAGTGTGTTACTGATGGTAGCCTTTGTTACTTTGGTCCCAGCTCTCTGCAGGTCATTCACTAGGTCCCCCCGTGTGACATATTGTCGGCCCAGGAAACACGCATGCAGGCTCAGGTAGATTTGACAGCTTTATTAACAACAAGGTGAGTGTATGGGTGCGTGTGTGAGAGATTAGTATGTGATGAGGGTGGAGGATGCAAGCCAGGACAGAGCAGCACGTCGTGCGGCCAGACAACCCTATGGGAGAGAGGAGAAAAGGGGTTAGCTGGGCAACCACACGGGAACGTGATCTAGAGCTGTGCTTACTTGCAGAGAAGTGGTGGCTGGCGTTGGCGGGTCCCAAGCCTGGGAGACAACGTCCTGCTGTGCGTCCGGGCGAAGCGGTGAGGCAGCGGAGCAGCGGGATGATTGGAGGTGCGTCCGCCGCCGGGTAATCCACCTGTGCACAGGGGAAGCTGATAGGAGATGATGAGAAGATAATAATGACAGCTTACGTGTCCTTAGTGAAGATCAGCAGGCCTGATGAGAAGGAAGCTGCTGGGAGATTTCCATGTAGGGAGACAGACGGCTCCAGGCTGCAGCTCAGGGCAGGATGGAATAAGTAGCGGCACACTAACGAGGCGCAGGTGTGCGCGCAGCTGAGGTGGAAGCCCGTGAGCCACGGGTGATGACAGTACTCCCCCCCTACCAGCGCCTCCTGGCGCTGGCTTACCTGGGTGTGTCCGGTGAAACTCCGCGATGAGGTCTGGATCCAACACCCATGAAGACCGCACCCAGGATCTCCACTCTGGCCCATAGCCCTCCCAATCCAACAGGTACTGCAGCCCGCGACCCCGACGTCGGGAGTCCAGAATGGCAGAAACACCCCACGCCGGGTCACCGTCGATCATTCTAGGCACGGGAGGAGACCTAGGAGGAGGGCAGAGTGAATTGGACACAACAGGCTTAAGCTTGGAGACGTGGAAAGTGGGACACACACAGAGGGAGGGGGGGAGGGCCAAATGCACAGCCACTGGGTTGATGATCTTGGAGATCACGAAGGGGCCGAGGAATCTCGGGGCCAATTTCTTCTTCTCTCCTTTCAGGTTGATGTCTTGAGACGACAGCCACACCCGCTGACCCACCTGGTAAGCAGGAGCTGGTCTCCTATGACGATTGGCGGTGGAGCTGTTGCGCGCCACTGTGCGTAAAAGCGCGTCCTTAGTTTTGGCCCAAATCCTCCGGCAGTGCCTGATGTGCGCCTGGACAGAGGGGACGGCTAACTCACCCTCCTGCTCAGGGAAAACAGGGGGGTTATACCCCAAGGACGCTTCAAAGAGTGACACTCCAGTTGCCGTGGACTGGGCCGAATTATGGGCGTATTCTACCCAGGTCAGGTAGGAGCTCCAGGACGAAGGATTGGAGGATGTTACGCAGCGCAGAGCGGCTTCCAACTCCTGGTTCGTGCGCTCGCACTGCCCGTTGGATTGGGGGTGGTGACCTGAGGAGAGACTCACCGTGGCCCCTAGGGCGCTGCAAAAACTCCTCCAGACCTGGGAGACAAACTGTGGGCCCCTGTCCAAGACCACGTCCAGCGGGATACCATGCAGTCTGACGACATGGTGGACCAGTAGATCGGCCGTCTCGCGTACTGAAGGGAGACCCTGAAGAGGCACAAAATGGGCGGCCTTGGAGAATCTGTCCACAATTGTCAGGACCGTGTCATAGGTGTTGGAGACTGGTAAACCGGTGACGAAGTCAAGGGCGATGTGCGACCAGGGCCTTCC
This sequence comes from Pholidichthys leucotaenia, assembly GCA_020510985.1. Taxonomy (NCBI): domain Eukaryota; kingdom Metazoa; phylum Chordata; class Actinopteri; order Cichliformes; family Pholidichthyidae; genus Pholidichthys; species Pholidichthys leucotaenia. The sequence goes on from CM035848.1 coordinate 208,550,087, forward strand.
CGGGATCGGCAGGGGCTGGAGTAGACCCGCAGGTGGAGAGTTCTGGGTCTTGCCGGTTGCGCACTGGGGACAGGCCCGGACATAGTTGGTAACGTCTTTATGGAGACCTGGCCACCAAAATGAGTGCTGCAGCCAACTCAGCAGGCGGGTAATGCCGGGGTGACAAGCGAGTCTGGAGGTGTGGGCCCAATGGATCACCTCACCCCGAACTGCAGATGGAACAAAGAGCCTCCCCTCCGGCCCCCCGCCAGAATCCGGTTCCGTCTTCTGAGCGTCCAGAATCTTGTCCTTAATGGGCCAGGCGATCACTCCTAAGACGCATGACTTGGGCAGGATGGTATGACCGGACTCTTCTGGACCCTCGGGGGCAAACTGTCTGGAGAGGGCGTCGGGCAGCCCATTCTTCGAGCCTGGATGGTACGTGATGGTGAAGTTAAAACGAGCAAAAAATAGAGACCAGCGCGCCTGGCGGGCATTCAGACGCCTCGCTGACCTCAGGTACTCGAGGTTTTTGTGGTCCGTCCAGACCACAAAGGGTTGGGCTGTCCCCTCCAACCAGTGACGCCATTCCTCTAGCGCAAGCTTAACAGCGAGAAGCTCCCTGTCGCCGACGTCATAGTTACGTTCCGCCACCGTCAGCCGTCGAGAGAAGAAAGCGCAGGGCTGCTTGACTCCATCCACCGGCGAGCGCTGAGAAAGCACCGCCCCCACCCCCGTGTCAGATGCGTCAACCTCCACTAAGCACTGAAGCACAGGATCGACCTGGGTCAGGACCCGGGGGGACGAAAATTCTGCCTGGAGGGTCTTGAAGGCAGTGGCTGCTTCCTCGGACCACTGGAAAGGCACCTTCGGTGACGTGAGGTGGGTCAGGGGGGAGAGGATGGCGCCGAACTTAGGGATAAAGCGCCGGTAGAAATTTGCAAAGCCAATAAACTGCTGCACCTGCTTCCTGGACGAGGGCGTGGGCCACTCGACCACCGCTTTAACCTTCGCGGGGTCGGGGAAGATCTGATTATGCGAAATGACGAACCCCAGGAAGGAGGTGGTTCGGGCATAAAACTCGCATTTCTCGGCTTTAATAAACAGCCGGTTCTCCAGTAGCCGTTGAAGGGCCCACCTCACATGGGCCTGGTTTTCATCTCGTGCCTTGGAAAAGATGAGTATATCATCCAGATATACAAAGATGAACACTCCCAGGAAGTCCCGGAGGACGTCGTTGATTAGATGTTGGAAGACGACGGGTGCGTTGGTAAGCCCAAACGGCATCATGAAATACTCGAAGTGGCAGCTGGGCGTCCTAAAGGCCATCTTCCACTCGTCTCCCTCCCGGATCCTGACGAGATGGTAGGCGCTGCGGAGGTCAAGCTTGGTGAACCAGGTCGCCCCCTGGAGGGAGTGGAAGGCAGTGTCCATAAGGGGCAGTGTGTAACGGTCCTTAATGGTGATGTCGTTCAGGGCTCTGAAGTCGATACAGGGGCGTGGGGACCCATCCTTCTTTGCCACGAAGAAGAATCCCGCGCCAAGTGGGGACGACGAGGGGCGGATGATCCCGGCGCTGAGCGACTCCTTAATGTACGTGTCCATTGCTTCTCGCTCCGGTGCAGAGAGGCTGTACAGATGGCCTGACAGCAGGGGGGCCCCCGGGCGGATGTTGATCGCGCAGTCGTAGGGTCGATGCGGGGGAAGAGACAAGGCTCTGGACTTACTGAACGCCGCCCCTAGGTCGTGGAATTCCTGCGGCACCAGGGTCAGGTCCGGAGGTTCGGAGACGGGCGCTGACGGAGGGGAGGACGGTGCGCAGGGCGCCGACTAGAGACAGGTGCCCAAGCAGAAGGTGCTCCAGGACAGGACGCTGCCGGTCCTCCAATCCAAGACAGGGTTGTGCAGCCGCAGCCAGGGGTATCCCAGGATGACACAGTCCGACAAGGAGGGCAGGACGTAGAAGGACAAATCCTCCCGGTGGTTGCCGGAGACGATGATGGGGACTGGCTTCGTGCGATGTGTAACAATACCCAGGGGAGAACGGGAGAGTGTGACCAAGTTTAAGGGGTTAGGCAGTGGTTGACATGATATGCCCAAACGGGTTGCCAGGCTTTTAGAAATAAAGCTCTGCTCTGCCCCGGAATCCACCAGTGCATGAATGGAGTGCCCAGTGGAGTTGTAACAGAACCGTAAGGGCAGTGTACACGAGGATAGGGAGTTAGGTTAGAGTCCGCGAGGCCCCCTATAGTGACTCACGGACCTCCCCGTTTGGCTTAACCGGGCACAGCTCCACGGGATGCTGGTCATCTCCGCAAGAGATGACCGACAAGACATGCAGAGACCCCGTTCCCGCCGGCGTTGTCTCTCCGCTAGAGGGAGCCTAGTGCACCCGATAGCCATGGCCTCTGGTTCATCGACGGACTCCGGAGCCAGTAACGCTAGGGGGCGAGACTGAGCCGGGCGGAGGGAAGCTCCGCGCGAGCGGCTGGCAGACTTCCGCTCCGCAGCCCGCTCACGTAGCCTGTTGTCCAGGCTAATCATGAGCAAGATTAGCTCAGAGAGTCGCCCTGGGAGGTCCCGGCCAGCTAGCTCGTCCCTCAGACCAGAGTTGAGGCTACGGAGGAAAACGCTGCAGAGAGATGCCTCTCCCCAGCCCACCTCCTCTGCTGCCACCCGGAAGTCGACCGCGTATTCTGCTGCTGACCGGCCTCCCTGTTGAAGACCGAGAAGCCGGTCAGCGAGGACGCTGTCGAGACGGGAATGGTCAAAAACATCTAGAAAGTCCCACATGAACCGGTCATACAAGAGGTTAGCGTAACTGGGCTTCGTCATTACGGCATAAGCCCAAGTTAACGTTCGCCCCTTGAGAAGATTGGCCATGTAACTGATTCGGCTGTGGTCTGAGGGGAAATCCCTGGGGACGCGCAGAAACACCGACTCACACTGCAGAATAAACCCCTTCGCTCCACCAAGTTTCCCGCTGAAGGGAGCGGGGGTTGGGATGGGTATGAGATGGGTTGGCGCCCCTGAGCCAGGCTGGCCGGCCGAGGCGACAGCCAGAGCCGCGGCACCAGGAGGACCTGGAGGGAAGGACCGTGGAGGATCCAGGCGGTCTAACCGGTCAGTGATTAATGTCAATTGATTTAATATCACCTGTTGTTGGTGAGCTATCATATCCACCCGAGCCTCGAGGGTGGAAAAACGGCGTGCGAGCCCGCTGTCCGCTGGGCCGCTTTGCTGGAGCCGTACTGACATATTGTTGGCCCAGGAAACACGCATGCAGGCTCAGGTAGATTTGACAGCTTTATTAACAACAAGGTGAATGTATGGATGCGTGTGTGAGAGATTAGTATGTGATGAGGGTGGAGGATGCAAGCCAGGACAGAGCAGCACGTCGTGCGGCCAGACAACCCTATGGGAGAGAGGAGAAAAGGGGTTAGCTGGGCAACCACACAGGAACATGATCTAGAGCTGTGCTTACTTGCAGAGAAGCGGTGGCCAGCGTTGGCGGGTCCCAAGCCTGGGAGACAACGTCCTGCTGTGCGTCCGGGCGAAGCGGTGAGGCAGAGGAGCGGTGGGATGATGGGAGATGCGTCCGCCGCCAGGTAATCCACCTGTGCACAGGGGAAGCTGATAGGAGATGATGAGAAGATAATAATGACAGCTTACGTGTCCTTAGTGAAGATCAGCAGGCCTGATGAGAAGGAAGCTGCTGGGAGATTTCCATGTAGGGAGACAGACGGCTCCAGGCTGCAGCTCAGGGCAGGATGGAATAAGTAGCGGCACACTAACGAGGCGCAGGTGTGCGCGCAGCTGAGGTGGAAGCCCGTGAGCCGTGGGTGATGACACCGTGTGGTTCTGGGATTTTTGCTCACCGTTCTCATGATCATTTTGACCCCACGGGGTGAGCTCTTGCGTGGAGCCCCAGATCAAGGGAGATTATCAGTGGTCTTGTATGTCTTCCATTTTCTAATAATTGCTCCCACAGTTGATTTTTTCCCACCAAGCTGCTTACCTATTGCAGATTCAGTCTTCCCAGCCTGGTGCAGGTCTACAATTTTGTTTCTGGTGTCCTTTGACAGCTCTTTGGTCTCGGCCATAGTGGAGTTTGGAGTCTGACTGTTTGAGGTTGTGGACAGGTGTCTTTTATACTGATAACGAGTTCAAACAGGTGTCATTAATACAGGTAACGAGTGGAGGACAGAGGAGCCTCTTAAAGAAGAAGTTACATGTCTGTGAGAGCCAGAAATCTTGCTTGTTTGTAGGTGACCAAATACTTATTTTACCGAGGAATTTACCAATTAATTCATTAAAAATCCTACAATGTGATTTTCTGGATTTTTTTTTTCTCATTTTGTCTCTCATAGTTGAGGTATACCTATGATGAAAATTGGAGACCTCTCTCATCTTTTAAGTGGGAGAACTTGCACAATTGGTGGCTGACTAAATACATTTTGGCCCCACTGTATGTTGGATATGTTAATTTTCACAATGAGGCACTGTTTGAAAAGAAATCAGACATCCATGACCTGGAAGTCCCACCCTTGTGGGGACTTCTTGTCTACAAAATACTGTAGACAAGCTAGAGTTGGATTCATTGTCTTGATTAGCCAATCATATTACCTTTGTGGTGATGGATTCTTTATTTCATCTGAAAATGCCAAGAAAAAGTGAGCAAAGTGCACCAAAGCCAAATTGCTAGCATGGTAGTGTAGTGTTGTGATTCGGCACCTTTATTGTGAAGTGTGGTGCAGTACCGGGCACTTCCTGTTCCTGCCACTGCACCCCCTTATAAATACCAGAGGGCATCCATATTGCGGGCTCTTCGACCGGTGCCCTCTGCCTGGTGTCTACCGCATAACCGCTGTTCTATAACGTTCAATAAAGCTGTGTTCATCCAGCCATCTTGCCTCATCTTTACCTAAGGTATTTTACCACACATAACATTTGGCGATCGAGGATTAACTCATGGAGACGTGTATCACACCACTTTGCCCCTTCCTCAAGCTCCTGGGTAAGCCGCTGGTACCTTGGCCGAGATAGTTTGAGGCTTTCCAGACATACATCACCGCACTCAACCTGGGTAAGCTTGACAAGTTAAGAGCACGTGCACTACTTGTTCACAACCTGGGTATTGAGGGCCAGCGTGTCCTGCGCACACTCAGAGCTTTGGACTCTTTTGAAGACATTGTGGAGCTGCTAGCAAACCACTTTCATACCTCGGCTAGCGTGACTGTCCGGAGGATTCGCTTTCAGCAACGACATCAACAACTAGGTGAGCCTATTCATCAGTTTATCGCTGATTTAAAGCAGCTAGCTAGCGAGTGTCACTTTGGGCCGTTGGAAGATGAATTGGTGCATGACCAGCTTCCGGAGCACACATGTAGCGCCGCATTGCAGGCTAGGCTACTCATGGCGCCCAGTGATTTAACATTAGCCAGAGCTGTCGAGCTAGCTCTCCAGTTGGAGGCCGCAGAAAAGCTAGCTTCAGAGCTAAACTGGTGCTAGTCACAGCGGCTTCCGGAGCCTCCTGCCGCAGCAAATGTTGCTGACCTGGATAGCGAGGATAGCTTGGATGGTGATACTACGCAAGCCAATGCTGCCAGCCGAAGGTCTGCCCCGGGAAAACCCCTTTGCAAGGGTTGTGGGTCTGCGACGCACCGCAATAAGGCTAAGGATTGCCCGGCTAGAGGGAAGCATTGTAGCAGATATGGACGCTTGAACCATTATGCTAGAGTGTGCCTTATATCCGAGCTGGAGAGCCCACAGAAGAAATCACTCCATCCACCCCGACAACCATCCATACGGTGTCCCCCAGTACCAACAGGTACATGTTCTGCACAGTGGAACTGGACGGCGTGGAGGTGCTGCTGCTGCGCGACAAAGAAGTTTTAGAAGAAGGTAAAGAAGTTTTTCCCCCACTACAGGGTTACAGGTAACCCAGCGCCACTTTATGGTTATGGAGGTGGCAGGCTGTGCACGGTTGGGACTTTGGAGTTAACAGTTCGGTACAATCTGTGACGATGGCTAACTTCACGTTACATGTGACAGCCCAAGGTGACAACATGATGGGCTGTGACTTGTTCTACAGACTGGGTTTCGCCATTAAAGATGATGCTGGGGAAGAATGGTCGGGTTGTGGCCAGGGGAATCCTCCGGATCTGATGGTCACTGAGGACATTGTGTCAAGCAGGACCACCCTCACTCAGGTTCAGTGCAGGAAGGTCTCAGCGCCAGCGCTCGGGAAATGGTGGTGGTGGTGGGGGGCACTGAGCATGGTGGTGAGGCACCTGCGCTGGTAAGTGGCACCAATGTGCTAGTCCCAGATGCATCCGGAGCTTGGCCGCAGGGGGATGGGGGGTCTGCAGCTACGATGGTGACCACTATGACAACTTCAGAAGAGGTCAAGGCCAGACCGACGAGCACGGTGAAACCACGTGCTCAGCAGCACCATTTCAGGCCGAGCCGAGCCCCATTGAGGATTATGGACTTGGTTCAGGCTCGGGGAGAAGAACATCCACGGCGAAGATGGGTCAGATGACAGCCAGAGAAACATCACGCGTCTGCGCATAGTGGCTAAGCTAGGCGCAGCATACTTTCAGCTGTCCGATGGCTCAGCAAGGCACGCCAATCAGCTTCAGCAAGTCCGGGAAGAGGCTTCAGGTGACAGGGCTGAACGAGAGTGGGAGTTGGTGGTGAAGAGGAAAGGCACTTTCGTCCCCAAGATCAGCCATTGTCCCGAGGGCCTGCTGCTTCCAGGGGTGCGCTTGCTGAGGGGCTGCCCTGGGCCCCTCCCCAATGCCAGTTCTACTCTGCCTGCTCACGGAACAGTGCTGTAAATTTACATGTTAATAGTTCTGATGTTCTTATGTATATGTATGTAGTAAAATGGGATTGCTTTATGTATTATTGTTTAGTTGAGGAACACGGCAGTACTTTTAGTTTGATAATGGACTTTTTCTTTAGTTTATCAGGTGCCAGAATAATCCACTGTGCCGTGTGGGCTGTAAGGGTAGTCCACCCTATTTTAGGTTTTGCTGTGTGATTGTGTTAGGCCATTTAGATACATTAGTTTTTGTTATGTTAGAGTGTGATACGGGTCCTAAATGGGGGGGGGGGGGGATTGTGTGTGTGGTTTTGGACTTTTCTAAGGAAGGGAGGAAATGTAGTGTTGTGATTCGGCACCTTTATTGTGAAGTGCGGTGTAGTGGGGGGCACTTCTTGTTCTGTCACTGCACCGCCCTATAAATACCAGAGGGCATCCATATTGCGGCCTCTTCGACCACTGCGCTCTGCCTGGTTCCTACCGTGTAACCACTGTTCTATAACGTTCAATAAAGCTGTGTTCATCCAGCCATCTTCAGGGGTTAAAGCAAAAAAATTTCCTGAGCCTGAACTTTTTTCCAGGGGCAGGGTCATCGGGGTGGACACGCACACAATATATATATATATATATATATATATATATATATATATATATATAAAACAGCAACAGTGAACTTTAGATAATACTCTAAACTGCATTATTTCCATAACTGTTTTGTTCAAAAGAAATAATCCCTAGTCTTCAAAAACTTACTCTCTATCCTACAGAACGTATAAAAGGTTTTGTGTATGTTGAAGGATAAAACACTCGCACAGGGCCGGACTGGGACCAATTTTCAGCCTGGGAGTTTCATGCCCAAGACCAGCCCACTTCTTGCCAAGTGGAGGAAATTGGAGCAAAAGTTCTGTTTCTATCCAATAGCTTTTATTGCAGAGATGTTTTGACAAGAATACAGAACTTAGTTCACCCCAGTAAACCAGCTGACACTTGAGAAACTGAAAGATAAATCCAAAATGGGAACATCAATTCAGTTCAGTGGCATAAATATTCTACAGAAACAAAATAGCTATTCATTAGACAAATTTAACCTAAAATTTAATAATAATACATACAGCGTCATGTCAGTTCAGTGTCAGTAGTGATCATATCATTGTGTAATTTCCCCATATAGATTTTTTGTCCTGTTCCAGTATATGCATGTCTGTGTCACAAATTTACCAGAAAAAAAGTTAAAAATGTCCAAGAATGTTTACAAGAAAAACTTCACTAATTGCATAAAAAATGGGAAAAACTAAAACATTTATACTAATCTGCAGCTTTTGTTCCTCTAAATTTTTGACTTCATTCCTGTGAATTTATAATTTTTTGTAGAAATGTGCCATTTCTCCCCTGCATTCATTATGTTTTTCATACAAAATTGTAACTTTTTCCTCACAAATTTTCTATTTTACTTGTAAATTGTCCTCCTTTGTCATATTTTACAGCTTTATTCTAGCTAATTTATGCTTAATTTACATTTATAGGCTTTACCTTACACTAAATCTGTGAGTCAACCACCACTACCATCCTCCTTGTTAAAAAATAAATCCCCTCAGAACAAGCACAGTTTTATTTCTTCATTCAGCAACATCTACTGTGGAAAGAGGCTTTTTCACCAAACTGTGTCCAAAAAAATCTGCGTATTTGAGCTTAAAATCAAGATAATAGGTAAGAGGCCATAACTACTAGGAATGTTTAGGTTATTATAAATATGCAGTTTTTTCTATAAATGTGATTTTCTTCACATAAAAAAATCATATTCTTTTAATTTTAGAACTTTTTGAATGTATTTTTTCCTTTTTAACCATAAAAATTGCAGTTTTTGCTTATAAATTTTCATATTAACATATACTGTAGGTTCATGTAACTATTTTTTTCTTGGAAATTTAGAACTTTATTTAAAAATCTTTGTAATGAGAAATTAACTAGTTTTTCAGTTATATGGGGCTGCACGGTGGCGCAGTGGTTAGCACTGCGGCAGCACAGTTTACCCTTGGCCGGGGGATTGTGGGGATCATGGGATCGTGGGTTCGATCCCAGCCCCCGACCAACAGTGATCTGTGTGGAGTTTGCATGTTCTCCCCGTGTTGCATGGGTTTACTCCGGGATTTCTCCGGTTTCCTCCCACATGCCAAAAACATGCAGGTTAGGTTTATTGGCTGTTCTAAATTGTCCCTAGATATCTGTTTCCTATAGGCCCTTAGAATAGAGGGTTAGTATTAATGAAAGCGCTTTGAGTGGTCTTTGTGACTAGAAAAGCGCTATATAAGTGCAGGTTAGTTAGTAGTTAGTAGTTAGTTATAAGAAAAATATGTGGGAGTCAGAGAATTGTGAACTATTTGATGGCAGCTAAATATTATAGAATTTATTCTGAGAGTCACTTCACTAACCTGAGGTGCTGAAAATGATGAGATGAGATGAGATGAGATTCAACTTTATTGTCATTACACATGTATGAATACAAGGTAACGAAACGTGACTTGGCATTTGGGCACGCTCTGCAGAGCGCATCCAAGGCCGGGGAAGCCGCAGCAAATCTCACGGCCTGTCTGCTGTAGCAAGAACACACTCCTCTGCAGCCTCCTCTCCCCTCGCCTGTGCCGTTTGGCTCATTTTTCTTTGGGAAAATTGCCTCTTCTATCAATTTCTGCCATCTGTTAACCACCAAACTGTGAACACACCTTCTGGAGTCCCGCTCCCTGTTGAATGCTGTCAATGTGTCTTTCAGTCCGACCAATCATTACTGGCACCAAATTCTGAGGGATGCTCTGGTGTGTAGTTCAGTCAGGCAGATTTAGGGCTATTAAACATTGGGATAGTGCTCACAACATGACTACCACAGATTATTAGGTTATATTGATATTAATTAATTTTACGTCCAATTAGAACACTGGCCCATCAGTGAAGCGGACCACTGGGACATGGGCCACTCCGGTCCTGCACCCACGCCTCCAGTCACGCTACATACGGCAACAACGCTTGGACAAAAAGCAGTTCTGCATATAGGAATAAGACATAAATCTTTTGTTTTTATAGGGCAGGGGTCCTCAAATGTTTTTGCCAGGGGTCCACATTTGCTTTTTCCAGTGGACCAGAGGTCCGGAGCAGTGAAAGCATCCTGCATGAGCGGATATTTCATTTTTATGTTGGGAGGGACAATAAAAGGAACATTTTCTCCAGAGTAAATATTGAGAGGACACCAAGTATTATTGTTGTCAGTCACAAATTTATGAGAAAGAATGTACAAATGTACACTTACAGTGGGGTAAAAAAGTATTTAGTCAGCCACCAATTGTGCAAGTTCTCCCACTTAAAAGATGAGAGAGGTCTCCAATTTTCATCATAGGTATACCTCAATTATGAGAGACAAAATGAGGAAAAAAAATCCAGAAAATCACACTGAAGGATTTTTAATGAATTAATTGGTAAATTCCTCAGTAAAATAAGTATTTGGTCAGTAACAAAAGTTCATCTCAATACTTTGTTATATACCCTTTGTTGGCAATGACAGAGGTCAAACGTTTTCTGTAAGTTTTCACAAGGTTCTCACACACTGTTGCTGGTATTTTGGCCCATTCCTCCATGCAGATCTCCTCTAGAGCAATGATGTTTTGGGGCTGTCGCTGGGCAACACGGACTTTCAACTCCCTCCAAAGATTTTCTATGGGGTTGAGATCTGGAGACTGGCTAGGCCACTCCAGGACCTTGAAATGCTTCTTACGAAGCCACTCCTTTATTGCCCGGGCGGTGTGTTTGGGATCATTGTCATGCTGAAAGACCCAGCTACGTTTCATCTTCAATGCCCTTGCTGATGGAAGGAGGTTTTCACTCAAAATCTCACGATACATGGCCCCATTCATTCTTTCCTTTACACGGATCAGTCGTCCTGGTCCCTTTGCAGAAAAACAGCCCCAAAGCATGATGTTTGCACCCCCATGCTTCACAGTAGGTATGGTGTTCTTTCTCCTCCAAACACGACAAGTTGAGTTTTTACCAAAAAGTTCTATTTTGGTTTCATCTGACCATATGACATTCTTCCAATCCTCTTCTGGATCATCCAAATGCTCTCTAGCAAACTTCAGACGGGCCTGGGCATGTACTGGCTTAAGCAGGGGGACACGTCTGGCACTGCAGGATTTGAGTCCCTGCTCTCAGGTGCTCGCAGGTGTCAGGATTTGACACCTGCTCTTCTCCCTCTACTCCAACGACTGCACCTCAGAGGACCCTTTGGTGAAGCTCCTGAAGTTTGCGGACGACACCACAGTCATCGGTTTGATCCGGGATGGTGATGAGTCTGCATACAGGCGGGAGGTGGAGCAGCTGATCCTCTGGTGCGGCCAGAACCATCTTGAACTTAACCCAGCCAAAACGGTGGAGATGACTGTGGATTTCAGGCGACACCCTCCTTCATTCCCCCCACTCACCATCCTCAACAGCACAGTGTCCACTGTGGACTCCTTCAAGTTTCTGGGTACCACAATCTCCCGGAACCTGAAGTGGTCCTCTCATATAGACACTGTCCGGAAAAAGGCCCAGCAGAGGTTGTTTTTTCTGCATCAGCTCAAGAAGTTTGATTTGCCTCAGGAGCTGCTGGTTGTCTTCTACACCGCCATCATCCAATCTGTCCTCTGCTTTCCCATCACTGTCTGGTTTGGATCTGCCACTAAACAGGACAAGACCAGACTGCAGCGGATTATTAAGTCTGCGGAGAGGATCATTGGTACCGACCTACCCTCCATTGAGAACTTATATCGGTCCATAACCAGGAAACGGGCGGGAAACATCTGTGCTGACCCGTCACACCCCGGCCACAAACTGTTTGAACTTCTATCTTCTGGTCGTTGTTACAGATCACTGAAGGTCAAAACCACCCGTCACAGGAACAGTTTCTTTCCTCAAGCCATCACTCTGATGAACTCCTAACATTCACCTAGTCCTACCTGTTGCTGTACTCATGACTTTTCATCCATTCTTACATTGCACATAACATTCACACTGCTTTTTACTTCATTCACATTATATCACTGAGTCTGAGTTCACACTGAAATATTGTATGACTGTATATTTTTTCATATATTTCTGCAAAGTGTGGATAGTCTGAGTAAATAACTGCATATATTCCTGTATATACAGTATTTGCATCCTTTTATAGAAACATGGACAGACTGTAATTTACTCTACATACTCTGTTGTCATTGAATCCTTATTTAAATCTTATTTAAATCTTACACCTGAACAACGAGAGCAAGTTTTTAGCCAAAGTCAAATTCCTTGTATGTGTTGTACATACTTGGCCAATAAAGCTGATTCTGATTCTGATTCTGGCGGCATAGTGTGTTTCTGATGTAGCCTTTGCTACTTTGGTCCCAGTTCTCTGCAGGTCATTCACTAGGTTCCTCCATGTGGTTCTGGGATTTTTGCTCCCCGTTCTCGTGATCATTTTGACCTCACGGGGTGAGATCTTGCGTGGAGCCCCAGATCGAGGGAGATTATCAGTGGTCTTGTATGTCTTCCATTTTCTAATAATTGCTCCCACAGTTGATTTCTTCACACCAAGCTGCTTACCTATTGCAGATTCAGTCTTCCCAGCCTGGTGCAAGTCTACAATTTTGTTTCTGGTGTCCTTTGACAGCTCTTTGGTCTTGGCCATAGTGGAGTTTGGAGTCTGACTGTTTGAGGTTGTGGACAGGTGTCTTTTATACTGATAACGAGTTCAAACAGGTGCCATTAATACAGGTAACAAGTGGAGGACAGAGGAGCCTCTTAAAGAAGAAGTTACATATCTGTGAGAGCCAGAAATCTTGCTTGTTTGTAGGTGACCAAATACTTATTTTACTGAGGAATTTACCAATTAATTCATTAAAAATCCTTCAATGTGATTTTCTGGATTTTTTTTCCTCATTTTGTCTCTCATAGTTGAGGTATACCTATGATGAAAATTGGAGACCTCTCTCATCTTTTAAGTGGGAGAACATGCACAATTGGTGGCTGACTAAATACTTTTTTGCCCAACTGTATGGGGAAAATGCTGCAAATTTACAAGGAGAAAGTCATAAATTTATCTGAATGAAAATTGCAAATTTAAAAGAAACAGTTGCACATTTACAAAAAGTCAAGTTTACTAGAAAACAGTTGCAAATTTAGTGAAAAAAAATATGTAAATTTACAAGAAAAAAGTCACATTATAAAAAGGTTACAAATTTACAAGGAAAAAAATACAGATTTAAGATGCAAAAACAGCAGATTTATGAGGGAAAAGTGGCAAATTTACAACAAAAAAGTTTTACATTTACAAATAAATGTAGTAAATTAATGAGAAAAATTTACACATTTATGAGAACAGCTGCAAATTTTAGAGAAAAAAATGGTTCCCCCTGGACGCCCTTGAGTTACGCCCATGTCACCAGGCTGTTCTGCTGTGGGAAGAGCTGGTAAAGGCAGCCACTTTCAGAACAGACTTTCACCACTCTGCTGCTTTTAGTGTCATAGATCAAATCAAATCAAATCAAATCAAACTTTATTGTCATATTGCTGTACATACAACTGTAGAGCAGGCAAGATGAAATTGCGTTTCTCTCGGCATCCATATAAGAAGCAGCATGATTAAGACACACTCCCACATAGCTCCACCCCCCACCCCCCATCCATTCACACATCCCTGAGACATACTTGGGGAAAAAGAATAACTAACTATAATATACAAAATGTCCATAGGTGCAGTAGTGTGTATGTGAGATTCCGGGTCAGCTGTTCAGCATCCTGACAGCTTGTGGAAGGAAGCTGTTGATCAGTCTGGTGGTTCTGCCTCTGATGCTCCGGAATCGTTTACCAGATGGAAGAAGTTCAAAGTGTTTTATGCAGAGGGTGAGAACGGTCCTTGACAATGTTCAGTGCCCTGCTCCTACAACGGTTCTGAAAAAGTTCTTGGACAGAGGGGAGGGAGACTCCAATTACCCTCTCCGCCCCCTTGACTATCCTCTGCAGGGCTTTTTTGTCTGACATACTGCAGCTGGAGTACCATGTAGCAATGCAGTATGTCAGAACACTCTCCACCACACCTCTGTAGAAGGTCCTGAGGATGCAGATGGGGAGAGAGGCCTGTTTGAGTTTCCTCAAGAAGTGTAGTCTCTGCTGAGCCCACTTCCTGATCTCCAAGGAATTCTTGCTCCAGGTCCTGCGAGATCTGCACTCCGAGGAACTTGATGTTCTCTACTCTCTCCACTAAACGGCCGCCGATGCTGAGGGGGACGTGCACAGGCTGTGACCGCCGGAAGTCGATAATCATCTCCTTCGTTTTGTCCACGTTGAGCACCAGATTGTTCTCCCTGCACCAGCCCTCCAGGTCTCTCCCTTCTTCCCTGTACATTGATTCCTCATCCCTCTGAATAAGTCCCACCACCGTGGTGTCATCTGCAAACTTAATAATCTGGTTCCCCTCGTGTTTGGATACACAGTCATGTGTTAGAAGTGTAAACAACAGTGGACTCAGTACACAGCCTTGAGGGGATCCGGTACTCAGCGTGACAGAGTTGGAGATGTTGTTTCCAACCCGGACAGACTGAGGTCTCTCAGTCAGGAAATCCAGGATCCAGAGACATGTGGCGGTGTTCAGACCGAGAAGGAGTAATTTCTCTATCAGTCTCTGGGGAATAATGGTGTTGAATGCTGAACTGAAATCAATGTACAGGAGTCTGGCGTAGGTGTCTTTCTGGTCCAGGTGGGTGATGACAGAGTGTAGGGTGGTGACTATAGCATCCTCCGTGGAGCGGTTTGAACGATATGCAAACTGGAGCGGGTCATGTGATGCAGGGAGGCAGGCTGTGATGTGTGGTTTGACAAGCCGCTCAAAACACTTCATCACAATTGGTGTAAATGCAACAGGACAATAGTCATTCAAACAGGACACCACTGGTTTCTTTGCCACCGGTACAATGATAGAGGTCTTGAAGCATCTGGGAACGATGGCCTGACTCAGGGAGATGTTATAAATGTCAGTCAGGACATCCGCCAACTCGCTCGCGCAGTCTCGGAGCACACGTCCCGGAATGTTGTCTGGACCTGCAGCTTTGCGTGGGTTGATTCTGGATAGGGTCCTCCGTGTGTCCGCTGTGTTAATGGCAAAAGCTGGTCCGACCGAAGGTGGGAGTGGGCCGGCCCTCCCTCTGATTGTCGAGTTTGATGCTTCAAAACGTGCAAAGGAGTCGTTAAGCCTGTCTGGAAGCGAAGCATCGTCATCATCGACCCCCTGCCTAGACTTAAAGCCCGTCAGTGTTCGAACTCCCTGCCACATCTGCTTGGTGTTCCTAGTGTCACAGAGGTGTCCCTGATGTAGCAAGTGTCAGGAACCAAGCCGGTTTGATTTCCCCTGGCTCAGTCCTGGTCACTCTATGGGTACGTGCCACGTTGTACGTATGTTAGTATGTATTTCTGTGTGCTTTGCCATGCCAATAGCCACTGCCTTCTGGTCCAGCGGGAGGCAGCCTCTTGGGCTCAAGCTGGAGTGAGCGCTGTCTAACTGTCTGCCGGTCGGACCACGCCCCCTCTCTATTGCTGCCAGCTGTTCCCACTCCCGTGTGCAATCTTCCCACTCCTCGCCCAGGTGTACCCAATTTGTGGAACCAGTAATGCATGTTCATAAGGAGCATACTTCCAGTCATGCATTGCTGGGTCATTGTGCTTCATCTGAGCATCTCCACCTAGTGAAGTCGAGGACGGTTTCCCTCGGGAATTATTTTGGACTACTGGACTGCTCCAGCTCCGTGAGTTAATTATTGTGTGTGTTTTTCCCCGGTATTTCTCCCCTGTAGACTATTGAGCATTCAGAAGGACTCAAGCTTCCGAAGGGAACATTAACTGTAACTGTTGTCTGAGCATTGCATTAATAAATGTATGTGGTGTTAACCAGCACGTAAATCCTCATTATTTCCACCCTCACCGTGCGCGTTGCAAAAGCGCACGGGAGGGTTCATGACAACAAGAATCCTGCTTGCGGCTTGATATGACGATTTCGGTGCATTCATTTTTGTTGTTCTTACCTCCGAATTTTGAGGAAATGTCTCTTCAAAATTCCTACGCTTGCTCTCATAATGCCGTTTCAAATTGTAAATCTTTATCAAGCTGTGGTCTTGTGCTGGTAGGACGGAAATGCAGATTGCTCAGTCCATTCGTCTTTGAATTGTCGATTTTCACTGTCCACTTTCCTTTTAGCAGCAAACTTGGAACATGCCATTTTCGTTCAATATAGGCTCCCACTGCCGCTACCACTCCAAAAGTGAAAGTAAAAATGTGCCACTCAGCTGCAGCTGCTCGCATGCTGACAGGCTGTCAGTGCATTGTTGGCATGTAGATAACAGTCCATGTTTACAGGTGCTGACCTGACCAAAACACATAGTCAAGGAATCCCAGCTCGGGGGCCACAAATAGGGAGTTCGCGGACCACCGTTATAGGAGTATCATTTTTCCCCGCAGCCAAATGGGACACGCCGGAAATCCGGCACAGTGCCGGAAAACTTTAACCCCTGCATCTTGCCTCATCTTTACCCAAGGTATTTTACCATACATTACAGGTAGCTAGCCACCAGTGCAAAGTGACAGCTATTCACAAACCCTACTCAATAGGTGACTGGTATGTATATAAACACTGACTTATGCACTGTACAATATTTAATTGGTCCCATGTGTGAAATTACAATAGTCTGTTCTTTTCTATATTATGCTCATTGAGGTGCTTTGCAAAAGGTAACTGGTTACCTTTTGCAAATTACCTAATTCAGAAGGGACTATTTTTCTTGGCGGAGCAAAATAACTGACTAAACAAACAAAATATTTATATAATTAAAATATTAAATATATTGTCCTATATTGTCATTTAATAAACTGTGCTTGAGGAACTGTTGTATAAAAGCAATATTACACTTGAGGTTGTGTGGCAATATCTTCAGCCCTCCACTCCGTGCTGGGCCTACGACAAATCACTGCAGTTAATATATTCATTGATACCCCACTCCCTCTCATGTAATATTGCTTTAATCTAGTTAAATTAATTCCTTCTCCACAGCAGGTAGGACACCATGTGGTGTATTGGGAAGGCACCTATGTATCTCCCTTTTTTTTTTTTTTACAGTGCTTGGCCACACAGCTACTGTAAACAGTAGAAGCTAGTAACTGTTCAATAACTTTCCCAATTTTATTATACTATTTTTATATGGTCTTTAGTATGACCTGGTTGGGGTGTGCATCCACAACCTTCTGGCTGCGGTGTGGATGCTCGACTACTATAGGCTACCACTCTGCTGCATAAATCTAGAATTTGAATTTTGAGTTCAGAGTTTACTTGTAAATTCAAGAAGTCTTCCAACTACAAAAATAACACAGGCTGTGTTTCAGCCTTCGTAATACCTATCCAGAAGTTAACCTAACATGCATGTCATTTCTGACAGGAAACTGCAGCACCTGAAGTTTTCCTTTTAGATTTGGTTGGCAGCCAGCTTACAGGTGCATTACCGCCACTGACTTGATTACCATCACTCTATATCTTTGTATAAGGAGTTCTGAACAACTCCTTATGTGTGAAAAAATTATCCATCCTTGGACTGTCCTACTGCCACCAGCACCTGAAGTAAACCCACATGGCACAGAGAGAACATGGAAACTCCACAAAGAAAGGTTCCTACCCTTGCCAGCCTGAGGATCTGAAGAGTATGGATGGTTCTTTGCGGTATTTGCCCACCCACTCGTCAATCTTGCTCATTCAATCAGAAGGCTTTTTTTGTTTGATTGCTCACCCCAACTGCCAATCAGAATATGAACAGCCATTGCTCCGCTTGTCTTCAGTGTGCCAATTTGGCAACTTTCTCTCAAAATGTGGTGACTTTTCAAATCTATTTTTTTTTTTGTCAATGAGCCTCTCCCCATCCCATCCCAAAGCACTTACAGGCGGTCAGTCTCACAGTAGCCTCAAGCAACAGTTAGCTGCAGTCAGAGAGGAGACCATGCCACTCATGTCCAGACCGCAAATGAATTGCGCGTGTACAAACCCCCTGCCAATCCTGCCTTGTTTTATAGAGCGGGATGTAAATGTTTCTTCACTGTCAGTATCAAACTAATAAATCACTGCATTTGACCAGTGTTGCCAACTTGGCGACTTTCCCACTAAATCTGGTGACTTTTCAAATCCTCTTGGCGACTTTTTTTTGGGTCAAAAGCAACTAGTGGCAAATCTAGCAACTTTTCCTGGTGTTATAGGAGACTTTTTTTTTGGTGTTTCGAAGACTCTGACGTGAAAGCACGATTACTCTGCAGTTACTGTTCTCAACAAGCAGCGGGTGCTACCGTGAGCCTCTCCCCATCCCAAACCACTCACAGATGGTCAGTCTCACAGTAGCCTCTGTTAGATATTGACATATTAACAATAGGCAGTACGGACGTGAGGACGCAGGCAGGGTGATGTCATCATGCTGTGCTTACTTAATGGGACTGTTGGCGGAAGTTGTCCTTTGGCGCCTCCCCTTCAAGCCAATCAGCCTGCTACAGCTTAGCATTCGCTTATTAGCTACTAACCCCCGACACGTGTATCATCTTTGTCTCTTGTAATAAAGTTTGGGTTAAGTACACCTCCAGCCTCCGTTGTCCTATTTCTAGACAAAAATAAATGGCGACAAGGAGAACAGTTGGCTTTCCGGAGGAAACCTCAACGTTTTTCCTGAAGATGGATGCGTGTCTGGCACACTGGTCGGAGAGTGATGTGGCTGGATGAGCCGTACTCTGCTGTCTGGTAAGCAGGTTTGGGCAACTAGAGGAGGAAATGATGAGGGACCAGCTAGTGGAGCACACCAGCCACCTGCAGCCACAGGCAAAGCTATTCAGGGTTCCCAACGACCTACCGTTGGCAAAGGAAGTGGAGCTGGCACTCCAGTTGGAGGCCACCAACAAGCTAACATCACATCCTGGTGAGCCACAACAACAAATCTCACTAGCTTATGCAATTACCCCAGCAGAAGTACCCATTAACACCCCGCCTTGCTTGGAGGACGCTGAGGTGAACGTTACAGGGCAACTGAACATCATGGGACACCATTTGTGCGGTAACTGTGGCTCCCCAAGGCACTGAGAGCTATCCTGCCCAGCCAGAGGGCAGCGATCCTAACACTGCGGTAAGCTTAATCACTTCGCCAAGGTGTGCCGATCGACATGATTGACATCAAGCCCGCCATCCAGTCCAAAAGAACCACCAAGAACCACCATCCACACAGTGGGCTCCAGAGGGCTGGTGTACAAGTGGCGCATCGTGAGGTTGGACAACTTTGGCTTACTGTTGCTGGGGGACACCGCCTCTGTGAGGTCAGTGATGAACTGGGTTACAGTAAAGAAATTTTGATCCAACTATCCTGTTGAGAAGAATCCAGCGGGGCTGTATGGCTACGGACACACACATCAGCATAATAGGGATCATATTGCTGGCGGTTCGCTACGGGTCAAGAGTCCTCCCAGTGTTTGTTTTCCAGGGGCTCTGGAGGAATGCTGTTGGGAGCGCAACACACCCAGACAGGGATACAGCCACACCAAGCTTGACACCACAAGGAGAGGATGGCGAGGAAAAAGGGTAGAAACTGGACTCATCCATTATCTGCGCCCAGCGTCAGCAGCAAGGAGCCGCCACAGTGCTGTGGGATAGAGTTCGTGGCCCAGCAGGATCCACTGGGACAACACCAACTGGGGGCACATCCTGCCCCCAGCATGAGTCACGCCGCCACAGCAGCAACCAGCATCAGGGATGAGAGAACAGCAGCGCCGAGCGCAGCCAAACAGATTGCCGTTCACAGTGCTCGATTGGATTCTGGTCCGCCGATCCGAATGTCCAGACGGCCTGCAGATGTTCCTGTCGCCACCGAGGCAGATCGCCGCATGGTTGGGGCCAGCCGCTTTCCAGATGACCAATGGTTCAAGATGGCATCCAGGTCCGCAGCAGCCAGCACCTCCAGGGCTACACCCACCGTGGGCTTGACTGAGGCCCCTTAAAGTGAACTGTTGAAAATGACTGTTTTGAAATGTTTAGGCAGAGCATGGTTACAACATTGTGGCAGAATAACCCACTCAACCATGTAAGGTTAATCGTCAGTCTACCTGGTGGCCCAGGTTCTATTTTCTCTGCTTGTTAATAAAAGTGCTGCTGTGATGTGAAATGTTCATAATGTTTTTGGCTTTTTCAAGGGGAAGGTAAATGTTAGATATTGACATTAACAATAGGCAGCATGGACGTGAGGATGCAGGCAGGGTGATGTCATCAAGCCGTGCTTACTTAAGGGGACTGTTGGCAGAATAAAGTTCTGGTTCAGTACAATTCCAGCCTCCGCTGTCCTATTTCCGGACATAACAGCTTCATGTAGCAGTTAGCTGCTGTCAGAGAGGAGACCCACACCACTTGTGTCCAGACAGCAAATGAAGTGTGTGCACAAACCCCCACACCAATCCTGCCCTGTTTTACAGAGCGGGATGTAAATGTTTCTTTACTATCAGTGTCACACTAATAAATCACTGCATTTGACTTACAGCCTCTGTGTGTGTCTCTCTGACATAAGGTAAACGGCTAGCTAGCTAGCTCATCATCAGTCTAAACTGTACCCTCAAAAATAGAGAAAGGAGTGGGAATCAAACCCTGAATTCAAAGGCTGGTTGAAACATTTATTGGAGATGATACACGGGCATACTGCCTGTACTGTCCCAAGCCCAGATAAAGGAGGAAGGCTGGACGTAGAGCTAGCAATTCCACCCCACATACAGATGTGGACAAAATTATTGGTACCCCTCTGCTAATGAAAGAAAAACCCACAATGGTCACAGAAATAACTTGAATCTGACGAAAGTGGTAATAAATAAAAATTCTACGAAAATTAACCAATGAAAATCGGACAATGCTTTTGAATTGTGGTTCAACAGAATTATTTTAAAAAACAAACTCATTAAACAGGCCTGGACAAAAATGATGGTACCCCTAGAAAAAAATGAAAATATTGTGACCATAGGCACATGTTCAACCAAGATGTGTCCTCTAATTAACATCACAGGTTTCTACAAACTTGTGATCAGTCAGTCGGCCTATTTAAAGGGTGACAAGTAGTCACTGTGCTGTTTGGTGACATGGTGTGTACCACACTAAACATGGACCAGAGGAAGCAAAGGAGAGCGTTGTCTCAGGAGATTAGAAAGAAAATTATAGACAAGCATGTTAAAGGTAAAGGCTATAAGACCATCTCCAAGCAGCTTGATGTTCCTGTGACTACAGTTGCACATATTATTCAGAAATTTAAGATCCACGGGACTGTAGCCAACCTCCCTGGACGTGGCCGCAGGAGGAAACTTGATTAAGAATAGTAACAAAAGAGCCAAGAACAACCTCTAAACACATTCATGGTGAACTCCAAGGTCAAGGTATATCAGTGTCAGATCGCACCATCCGTCATTGTTTGAACTAAAGTGGACTTCATGGGAGATGGCCAAGGAGGACACCACTGCTGAAAACAAATCATAAAAAAGCCAGACTGGAATTTGCCAAATTGCATGTTGACAAGCCACAAAGCTTCTGGGAGAATGTCCTATGGACAGACGAGACAAAACTGGAACTTTTTGGCAAGGCACATCAGCTCTATGTTCACAGATGCAAAAATGAAGCATACCAAGAAAAGAACACTGTCCCTACTGTGAAACATGGAGGAGGTTCTGTTATGCTCTGGGGCTGCTTTGCTGTATCTGGCACAGGGTGTCTTGAATCTGTGCAGGGTACAATGAAATCTCAAGACTATTAAGGTATTCTAGAGAGAAATGTGCTGCCCAGTGTCAGACAGCTTGGTCTCAGTCGCAGGTCATGGGTCTTGCAACAGGATAATGACCCAAAACACACAGCTAAAAACACCCAAGAATGGCTAAGAGCGAAACATTGGACTATTCTAAAGTGGCCTTCTATGAGCCCTGATCTAAATCCTATTGAACATCTGTGGAAGGAGCTGAAACATGCCATCTGGAGAAGGCACCCTTCAAACCCGAGACAACTGGAGCAGTTTGTTCATGAGGAGTGGGCCAAAATACTTGCTGAGAGGTGCAGAAGTCTCATGGACAGTTACAGAAATCGTTTGATTGCAATGATTGCCTCAAAAGGTTGTACAACAAAATATTAAGTTAAGGGTACCATCATTTTTGTCCAGGCCTGTTTCATGAGTTTGTTTTTTAAAATAATTCTGTTGAACCACAATTCAAAAGCACTGTCTCATTTTCATTTGTTAATTTTCATAGAATTTTTATTTGTAACAGACTTTTGCTTAAATTTGATATTCTAACATTTAACAATGCAGGACAAAGCTGGTTTATGTAATGTGGGTCTAGCCAAAGCATTAAAGTCATGAAGCTATTTTGAAAAGCGATAACCTATTTAAATGGTAAAATTAAAAGAAACTAAGAATCAGCAGAGTTCATTTGTAGTAGTGATGTTACACTGAACACAGCCCACTCGAGACTGACTCAAGCAATATAACACGGAAGTGTCGCGAGCAGAGTGTCGAGCACCGTGTCAATATGCCCACAGTCACGTGACCATAGTGAACGAGGCCTCGTTGTCTCATCACGTGATTTGAGACCTGGCTAGAAACTTGAGAGGGCTGGGCATTGCATACATTCCCGCGAGCCTTCAAGTCACAGGCCTCGCATGCTACAGTTGCGTGACTGTGGGTGTGCTGAAACGGCACTCGATGCACTGCTCATGATGCAAAAAAATTGCAAGAGACATTGGACAGCTGCTATTACTATAATAAAAAAAAGACTACAAGAATTGTTCTGCTCTTTACTCTTTTAATATGCCCCTTTTTTTCTTGTTAATTGGAATGTGAAGTTTGACTGTATATATTTTTTGTGAAAGTTCTGATTTTGTAACACTTTGTAATCTTTATCGAGAGTTTGTATGTTGTATTCTATTAAATTAAAAAGACTGCTTATGACACTTCCGCTTTATACTGCGTGAATCAGTGAGTGGGCAGTGTCGAGCGTGTAGCTTCTTACCGGCCACTGCTGAAATATCAAGCCCTGCATACTATTTATAAAATCAGGTTTTGTTCACTGAAAATTGTATTTCCAGAGTTTTGCCAGCAATGACTACGAATTCTGAAAGCTATCATTTGACAGATTACATGGAGGGTGATGTAATTAAAGTCAATTAAAATGATGACAATTTTTACAAGGCTGTCTGAGAAAATGACATAAAAACTGCAGTGCAACTTGTGATATATAGTATTGACTTTTTTTTTTTTAACTCAAATGCAGTTCCGAACAGCCAGACACCAGATGACAGTCTTAGATGTGTCATAACACTGTCACTCATGAAGCAGTTGTGTCAAAGTTGCTCATTGTTTCATGAGGCCTCTGTTTTACATCACTAATTTGTAGTTCTAAACATATTTAGGGTGTGTTTTTTTTTAACTCACTTTTTGTCTCTCCCACGACATTCTTTTCTCCTACAGGTCTATTACAATTACATGGAAATGCCCATTATGCAAATTAGCCAGTGACGTCATTTAACGACTTCTAGCGACTTTTTGGACAGCCAGTGGCTACTTTCCTTACTGAGGAGTTGGCAACACTGCGTCGCCTTCACGTGTCTGAAAGACTGCGCGGCTGCATGCATTCAAGCAGCAGCCAGGTAGTTTACTTTCAGTTTATTTTGTAGTTAAAAGTTGTAGTGAGGATCAAGTAGACGCTTCCACTGTGTTTGAAAAGTTAATATGGGAGTCTGACCCACCAATGTAATACCGGCTTCAAATATTCCCCATCAGCAGTTTCTCTCCCCTGCATATCAGAATCCATGCACAGATCCGTGACAGAGGTGGGTGAAACAGACAGAAATTGTACTCTAAACGTAGGGCAACCTTGTGACATTAATAGCAAGAAAGTATCTGCTAAGTTACTTAAACAAAATAGTCTACTCAACACACAAACTATGTGAAAGATTTTTCTCCTACATCTGTGACTCTCTTTCATAAATGTAATTTTTTTTTCCCCCTCATCCATTTAGGACCTGTTTCTAATGAATCCTGTGCAACTGTTTCCGTGTATATACAAAATTTTCCCCACAAATGGGATTTGACAGAAGTTAGCAATTTTTTCTCATAAATTTGTGACTTTTTTCATATACCTCTGAGACTTTTTTGTAAATTTGTGACAGTTTTTGATAATCTTTAGACCTTTTCATATAAATTTGCAACTTTTTACTCAGAATTTTGCAATGTTTTTCAAATTTAACTCTTTCCAAGTGACAAAGCTGTTATTATATTTTGCTCTTGAGCCTAGAGGAACCATATCAACACAAATATCAATAAAATAAGATGATTCATTTACTAACATTATTATAGAAACAGCCATTTTTGGTGAGAATATTACAGTATAAATAAGCTGATTTCTTGTAAGGGATAAGGACCTGTACTTACTGTATATAGCGCTTTTTCTAGTCTCAAAGACCACTCAAAGCGAACCCTACTAGTACGAACCCTATATTCTAAGGGCCTATAGGAGACAGATGTCTAGGGACAATTTCAAACAACCAATTAACCTAACATGCATGTCTTTGGATTGTGGGAGGAAACCGGAGCCCCCCAGAGTAAACCCACGCAGCACAGGGAGAACATGCAAACTCCACACTGGAAGGTTCCTACCCCTGTCAGCCTGGGGATTCAAACCTGGAACCTTCTAGCTGTTAGGCAACAGTGCTAACCCCTGTACCACCGTGCTGCCCATAGATTTATATATTATTTATATAAATAAATCTACCATTATAGTATCAGTGCTGACAGACAGTTTGAACTCTGTCCCTGTTCTCCTTTAGAAGAGATTTGACTGAATCGATACAGAAATCATCATTGCAGTGTTCAACACCAAACCTCATCATCTCTGACTGTATTCTTCAAACGTAAGTCATTTTTAGACCGATAAGACTATTTCATGTGTGTTGTGGCTGCTGAGCCAGCCTTATAAATTAAGCTCTTGTGGACTGTTAGTTGTCTTAATGTGTAGTTTATGTGACTGCCTGGTCTGCTTTTATCAAAACTGGGGTTTGGGACTGGAAAAAGTGTAGTTTACATGGCTGTGCTGAGCCCAGGGTATATTAAAGCATTTTTCTTTTACATAGACTGTTGAGGGGCATGTAGCCTATTATAGGCAGTGTTGGGCAAGTTACTAAAAAATAGTAACTAATTACAGTTACTAGTTACTTCTTTTCAAAAGTAATTGAGTTACTTTACCAATTACTGCATGATTAAAGTATTTACTGGGAAATGTAACTTTTATGTTACTTTTAAATGCATACTTAAATCTTGCACCTATAGTGAGATAATTTAATGTATTACATTACAGGCTTATTAATGTCAGACAGAAAACGGACTGTTTCAGACAGCTTTTAGAACATGTTCAGTCTGCTTTATCCTGCCTTGAGAGCTCCTATTGTGGGGAAAAATCTGAAGAAACTCAACATGATATTGCCAGTAATTTCCTCATTTTGGAGTGAGAAATAGGGTTTGTGGAGTGAGAGAGGACAAAAGATTGAGAGCTGGCAACGCTGCATAAAGCTGTCCATGTTTAAACTAACTTTATGATTTGGATTAATCTGAGTAGCGCATACCTGTGCGTGCCCATAGAAACCAAGTATAAGCAAGTATTTGTGCGTGCCCATAGAAAGCAGGTGTAAGCAAGCATGTCAGCACTCGTTCAGTGATGCCTGCCTTTGATCTTTGATGGCATAGTGAGTCCTATGATTGTGAGTGATGCCTGCCTTTGATCACACACATTTTTTTTTTGAATCACTCTATACTATGGTGTCTTTATCATCATGTAGACATCATTGGCACATCATAGGCGATCCTATGATCTTTTAGCGAGTCCTATGGTCATGACAGATTTCTTGAATTATCAGACACACAGATTTCTTGAATTATATATAGTGATGTACCCACAGTACTACGGCCAAGATATATAGTGATGATCAAGTCAGTGGCGGTAATGCACCTGTACGCTGGTTGTCAACCGCCAACCAAATCTAAAAGAAGATCCAAAGAAAATGTCCATTATCCACAGTCCAAACATCTGCTGTGACAAAGACATGATCCAGTCTCTGAAATTCCTTTTGCAGATCAAAATCCATAATCTTTATCCAGGTAGCAAGTAAATGTGTTAACTTCAGTGGCTCACAGTCTCAGCTGTCTGATGGAAAGTTGCTGTTTATATTACGTCTTCAGTCTGTAACAACGTATCTGGCAATCAGAGGGTTTAATTCTCGCTGGGTCACAAACTGTCCAGATGCATACCTGTGCTTGAAATCCAGCCGTGGGTGTTCAGATAACATAGATCCACTAACACGGTGTTGTTAGCATAGCTAGCCATTACTTAGCACTAGCTTTGTCAGAGCTTTGTTGCTGTTTTCAGGCACTTCTGGAGATTGCAGTAGGTCTCAACTGGCACTTAGTTTGCAACCCACCAATGTGCTTTTGTCCTTAACCCCGACAAAGGAAAAATAATCTATTTCCACCAAACCAAAAGGGCTTAATCTTTTTTCCTCGGCTTAGTAGTGAAAACTCAGGCTCTTTGCAACAGGTCACGTCGGCTGACAGCTACGTCAGCTACGGTAGGGTCAGTTTGTATATTCATTTATTTGAGCTAAAAATATCTATCCATATTAATAAAACAAGTAAAACATCTGATCAAATTTAAGTAATTGTAAAGCATTACTGAATTTTTAAACAGTAATGTCATTACACAGCACGTTACTGCAAAGGTAGCTGCGTTACTCCCAACACTGATTATAGGTGATGCTTGTTTGTGGAGTGTTTCCTCTGTCAGCAGTACTGTGTGGCCACTGTGCCAACAGTGTGTACCTACATGGCTCTTGTAATATTGTTTGTGATGATAAGGCTGATGGTTAATTAAATGTGTGGCGCATTCAAGCAGGTGTAGTTGGCGTATTTGATAGTCTGTGTTATGGGTTTTGCCGCCTGATTTTCTCTCTGCCCACCCATTTTTTGATTTCTGGCTATGCCACTGCTGGGGATATGAACCAGGAACATTGTATCTGGGAGGTGACATTGCTAAGCACTAGTGTTATAGACAAGATCTCATCAAGACCAGATTCTCTCAAGCAGGCACGGACTGGCTGTCTGGAAGGGCGTGACAATTCCCGGTGGACTGGCCATGGTGTGGACTGTTTGTGTTGGACCTGTTATTGTTCAGCAGTTCTGTCTTTGCTGTCTGAGGTACCCTGAATGCACCCCAGGGCTGCAAATAGAAGAATAGAATATTCTGTGGAGAAAGGAGGCAGGCGAGGCAACAAGCTGAATGACACAGAAACTTTATTCTTTCTCCAACATATCTTACAGCAAAAGAGAATCCTGGGTCTCTGTGCATTCCTCTTTTATATCTTTAATTCCATGCATCGAGACCCGAAACTTCCGACCATAACACATTGTTGTTTGAACAAAGAAATGTGTGGAACATTAACATAACACCAGCGCCGCTCCAACACTCTTCTTCAGTGGCACCGGCAGCTCTTACTCTCTCCGGGGGACGCATAGACCCAACAGTCCTGTCTGATACCCCCCTCTTTCAGTCAATTGTTCTCTCCTTCCCCCCGCCTTCTCTGGGTGGAGAAACCCCCACACCATGCCCCCACAATTCTATAATTGGCTTTATTGTCATTGTACAGTTGTAAAGTACAATGAAATTGTGGGTGCTCCACCCGACTACTGTGCAGTAAAAATATGAAAATATAAAAACAAATATCAGGCACACATTTGAATAAAATGGCACACATTTAGTAGAATGAATAAGTTTAAAAAATGCACACTTTGGTAGTGGCTGAACGGATGGATCAATTTACTGAAAAGTGCAGAGTGTAAAAACAGGTGAAAGTTTTTTTTGATAATTAAAAGGTCCTCAGTTCTATGTATGTGTGAGTTGTGGGGAGAGGGGGATGGACCTGACTGTTTGCAGTCCAGATGGCACAGGGGAAGAAACTGTCAGTCTGAAGGTGTGGGACCTGATCGATCTGAACTGTCATCCAGACGTAGCCGTCTAAACTGTTAGCTGGCTTCCAAAGAAGAACAATTGACATCCAGGTGACATTTTTGGAGGAGGCTGTGACAATTATCCAGGTGAAAGCTCCGACAGATAACATTGTAAACTTAAACATGACAGTGTTTTGGGGATTTCCACAGCTGTGATCCAGCTTGTTTGACTTTGCAATGTCTGTGTGGTGCAGAGCAACTTCATACGGAGTGCAGCTAGGCCAGGGGTGTCCAATCATGTGCCATGGAGGGCCAAGATCCTGTAGGCTTTACCTCTAACCAGTGTCTTCAACAGCAAATTTCACTGAATTTCTTCCCACTGGTTGCTGATAAGTGAAAACACATCCTTAAGAGACTGGGTAGAAGAGAGAACCTGCAGGGTCTTGGCCCTCCATGGCACATGATTGGACACCCGTGAGCTAGGCCAAAAAAAGTACTGTTCGTGTATTCTGCCGTTAACTGCAGTTAACTGCGATCACAAAATTTGTCGCTGTTAACGGGGCAAAGTGTGAACAGGTGATTAACGTGATAATGCCGACACGCGAATAAAATATTTTTTCCATCCTGGTTGAAGTCAGGGGCAGCGTGGTGGAAGAGTGGTTAGCACTGCGGCAGCACAGCAATTCACCCTTGGCCGGGGAATCCCGGGTTCGATCCCAGCCCCCGACCAACAGTGATCTGTGTGGAGTTTGCATGTTCTCCCCGTGTCTGCGTGGGTTTATTCCAGGATTTCTCAGGTTTCCTCCCTCATGCCAAAAACATGCATCTTAGGTTAACTGGCATCAAACTGGGGATTCTAAATTGTCCTTAGGTATGAATGTGAGAGTGAATGGTTGTCTGTCTCTCTGTGTTGGCCCTGCGATGGACTGGCGATCTGTCCAGGGTGGACCCTGCCTCTCACCCAAAGATGCTGGGATAGGCTCCAGCCCCCCCACAATCCAAAAAGGATTAAGCGGAAGAAGATGGATGGATGGTTAAAGTCAGACTGCAGCTTATACTCTGTGGGGAGAAAAGTGAGTGTCCAGGGTGTGAAGGGTCTCTGATTATACTACCAGCTTTCCTCTGGAGCCTGCCAGTGCAAATGTCACTGAGGGGTAGTGCTGTCCCGATCACCTGCTCTGCTGCTCTCACCACCTGTTGCAGCTCTTTTCTGTCCTGCAGTACAGCAGCCGAACCACACTGAACAGCAGTCGGTCAGGAGCGGTAGAAGTTAATCAGTAGGGGTTGTGGTAGATGTGCTTGACGGACCTTCCTGAGGAAGTACAGTCTTTGTTGTGCCTTCCCCACCTGGTGAGAAATATCTGTGGACCAGGGACCTCATGTACAAAGACTTGCGTGGATTTCCTACTGAAAGATGACGTACATTTAAATCAAGAATACGCAGTAAACAGGGAAAAAAAAAAATCCACATGTATGAAACAGTGCATACGCAGGAATCCAAGCACATTCCCTTTGTACATCCCAATCTACTTGAAATTGAATACATGTGAGGAAATACCGGACTCCTCCCTTGACACACCTCCATTTGAATATGCAATTACATGCAAATAGATGTATACAAGCTCTGCACATTTGATTCTCCTGTATCCACAATCAAAAATAATGGCTTTAATGGAATTTCACTGACTGAGTTGGAGGCACTCCTGAATGAGGTAGAGGCATGTAAAAACGTTTTGTATGCCATGCTATCCTCCTGTATTAGTGCTGGATACAGGTAATTAAATAGCCTGCTCACAGCCCTATAAGATTAGTTTACGGTTTTCCTTTATTCAGACAGGGATGAGGAGATGTTTATTTAACCTTGACATGTTTCGACTGACATCTGCAGTCATCCTCAGAAGCATCAGCTGATCGCCGTGATTTGTGACCAGCCAGGTGGATCAGCTCAATGAATAAAGGAAAACGGTAATGAAAAAGAAGACAATATGAACCCATTTAGTAGGTAGTCACGATCACCTGTCAGTTGAAAGCAGATCATATTGGACACAATAAGTACATATTTTATGTCCAAAATGCAAATCTCATCCTTTAGTTATATACAGCTTACAGTGGTGTGAAAAAGTGTTTGCCCCCTTCCTGATTTCTCATTTTTTGTATGATTGTCACACTTAGATGTTTCAGCTCATCAAACAAATTTAAATATTAGACAAAGATAACAGAAGTAAATACAAAATGCAGTTTTTAAGTGAAGGTGTTTATTATTAAGGAAAAATCCAAACCTACATGTCCTGTGTGTGTGTGTGTGTGTGTGTGTGTGTGTGTGTGTGTGTGTGTGTGTGGGTGTGTGTGGGTGTGTGGGGTGATTGCCCCCTAAACCTAATAACTGCTTAGGCCACCCTTAGCAGCAACAACTGCAATCGAGCATTTACGATAACTGGCAATGAGTGTTTTTACAGTGCTGTGGAGGAATTTTTGGTCCACTCATCTTTACAGAATTGTTATTCAGCCACATTTGAGGGTTTTCGAGCATGAACTGCCCTAAGGTCATGCCACAGCATCTCAATCGGCTTGAGGTCAGGACTTTGACTAGGCCACTCCATAGTCTTCATTTTGTTTTTCTTAAGCCATTCAGAGGTGGACTTGCTAGTGTGTTTTGGATCATTATCCTGCTGCAGAACCCAAGTGTGCTTCAGCTTGAGGTCACGAACAGATGGCCGGACATTCTCCTTCAGGAATTTTTGGTAGACGGCAGAATTCATGGTTCCATTTACCACCGCAAGTCTTCCAGGTCCTGAAGCAGCAAAATAGCCCCAGACCATCACACTACCACTACCATATATTACTGTTGGTATGATGTTCCTTTTCTGAAATGCTGTTACTTTTACACCAGAGGTAATGGGACACATACACCTTCCAAAAAGTTTTCAACTTTTGTCTCGTCAGTCTACAGAGTATTTCCCCAAAAGTCTTTGGGTACATCAAGACGTTTTCTGGCAAAACTGAGAAGACCCTTTATGTTCTTTTTGCTCAGCAGGGGTTTTCGTCTCGGAACTCTGCCATGCAGGCCATTTTTGCCCAGTCTCTTTCATATGGTGGAGTCATGAACACTGACCTTAACTGAGGCAAGTGGGGCCTGCAGTTCTTTGGATGTTGTTGTGAGGTCTTTTGTGACCTCTTGGATAAGTTGTCGCTGCACTCTTGGTATAAATTTGGTGAGCCGACCTCTCCTGGGAAGGTTCACCACTGTTCCATGTTTTCGCCATTTGTGGATAATGGCTCTCATTGTGGTTTGCTGGAGTCCCAAAGCTTTAGAAATGGCTAGAAAATTAAATTGAACTCAGCTTTCCAAAGGTGTAATAAACCAGTTAATTTACGTTTTAACGGGGGGGGGGGGCAATCACTTTTTCACACAGGGCCATGTAGGTTTGGATTTTTTAACCCTTAATAATAAACATCTTCAATTAAAAACTGCATTTTGTGTTTACTTGTGTTATCTTTGTCCAATATTTAAATTTGTTTGATGATCTGAAACATTTAAGTGTGACAAACATACAAAAAAAGAGAAATCAGAAAGGGGGCAAACACTTTTTCACA
Organism: Pholidichthys leucotaenia; assembly: GCA_020510985.1. Lineage (NCBI taxonomy): Eukaryota > Metazoa > Chordata > Actinopteri > Cichliformes > Pholidichthyidae > Pholidichthys > Pholidichthys leucotaenia. The sequence continues at coordinate 208,581,554 of CM035848.1, forward strand.
CCACTGTACATGGATTACACACACTACTATTGTAAATGAATGAAGTGCGCCGGGGAAAGGGTGACGTTGCATTTCAAACTTTACACTTGTGTTTGACATAACTACTGTACACACAGAGGCAATTGGGGGCTTGGCAGAATGCTGTGAAACTGTAATTTAATCAGCAAAAAAGGAAGTCACTTACTTAAACCACTGACTTGTAATGAAGTCTTGAAGACAGGGTGATATTTGGGGATGCATAGGCGCGTTTTGCATGAGGTGGGGTATTTAGGATAATTACTGTCATGATCCTGAGTACGAGTGGGTGCCGTGCTCAGCCTCAGTTATCTTTTGTATTTCTGTATCTGTTTATTTCATATTTATTATGGTTATCTTGGGTCGGGTTTTCATGCACTTCTGTGTGCTGTCTCTGGTTGGTTATTTGTCCGTGATTAGTTATGAGTTGTTTTGTATGCTTAGTTTTGTCAATATGGTCTTGTCTATATGTTTGTGTACTATCTTGTATTTGTATCTCTTGGGGTTGTGTTATTTTACGGTTTGTATCATTATTTATTATTTCCGGTCTGGGCTTTTATTTTGACAGGGTTTGTGTACGTCCTGCTGTCAAACCTTGCTCTGCAGGCTGCACACCTGTCACAGATTGTGTTTAATCATTTCCTCACTCTTGTGACCCACACCTGTCATTCATGGTTCACTTCCCATTAACCTTTTTAAGGACACAACAACGTTTCCCATTACCGTGTCCTACTGTTTGCTTCCTCAGAGCACCTGCTAAACTCTGAGTGAAAGTGTTTTTCTGCAGAGGTGAACGGGTGCACGCCATCCTGGAATTATTTCCTTTTTCCATTTCCCCAGCTGTGAGCCCCATTCCTTTTCGAGTGTGACTCCAGCTGGCTTTTGTCTCTTTTCCCCCTGGTGTGTCCGAGCGCCTCAGCCTGGGTCCGTCCAGGCTCTTCTCTTTTCACCGGTCATGAGCTCCGTTCTCCTCCAGCATGCCTCATTTCCCTATATGTGTAGTGTTTTTGTGTAGTGTTTGTGTTAATAAATGTTGCAAACTCAGACACATTTGTTGTCTTCTGCCTGCCCTTGAAAAGGGCGATTTATGACAATTACATGAATTTACTCACCAAGAAGCCACCCATCCACACAGTGCCAGCTTGTAGTTTGTTCCCAACAATGTTGTTCATTTGAATGAATCGTGCATTCAACCGGGCCACCTTGCAACAATGTTGGCTAGTCATATTTGCACATCACATATAATTTGTATATTGATAGAACGGTAATATTTCCTGTTCACATACACATATTCGTCTTGTGAAGGTGATCTTATAGCAATGTGTGTGCAGTATATAGCTCTGATTACATTAGGAAAACTGGCTCTCGCAAATTGTGCTTTGATGTTGCCCTGTTCAACTGCATTGTATGGGAATATGATGTACCTGAGTGACAGCCGGATCATGCCATCCCACACAGCTGGCATAGCTCAGCTTAGGATCGACTGGAAAATTCCCGATCGGTCTGCCAGCTCCCTCTGGAATGCCCCTGTTGCCAGGAACCCCAGTGTTGTCAGCATCTGCACTGGTACGGGCAGCTCACGGCTTCTCACCGTGTTGTGCTCTAAGAGCAGCCAAAGCTCTGACCACACTTCCACAAGGACTGCCCGTGGAAACCTAAACTGACTGACAAGCCAGTCATCATCCTGAGCCAGAAAATCTTCTGTCTCTAAATACCCTTTCTCTTCTCACTGTGCGATTTGCAATATCCTCTAACAATGCTAATACCATTGTTGTTAGAGGTATTTTCTGCACTTCTTTGCACTTGCTTTGATATCCACTCATCTAATTGTGCACACTTGGATGTTTGTTCATCATGTGTCTCAGGTGATGTTGGGAGATAATGATAATGATGTGAAAATTACTGTACACACCAAAGTGTCGCCAACAGACCAGTAACGGTAGAAACATACGTACGCCAGCCATGAAGTTGCCGTGGGGCTGCACATATTTCCATGGTCATTTCATTCTTGATACATCCAAAATTTTCCATGGAAAGGACGTATGCCATATTTTTGTGTAAGTACCCTTTGTACATGAGGCTTCAGGTGAAGTCGGCCGAGATGTGGACTCCCAGAAACTTGAAGCTCTACATCCTCTCCATCGATAGAGGAGGGAGTGCTCAGTTTGTTTGTATCTCCTGAAGTCCGTTATCATCTCCTTAGTCTTGAATGTGTTCAAGTCCAGGTTATTGTCATCACACCATCACCGCAGATGCCAGACTGCCTCCCTATAGGCTGATTCATTGTTATCCTTAATCAGTCCTATGATGGTGGTGTTGCCAGCAAATTTGACGATGGTGTTGCTGGTGTGGATCTCCCTCTTCATGCATGAAGAGAGAGAACAGAAGGGGGGTGAGGACACAACCATGTGGTGTGCCGGTGTTCAGGATAAGAGTGTAGGAGATGTGGTCTCCTATCCTGATGTTCTGGGGTCTATTACTGAAGAAGTCCAGTATCCAGGTGCACATTGAACTATTCAGGCCCAAGTTGCCCAACTTCTGAAATAGTGTATGGGGTAGAACTGTATTGAAGGTGGAACTGAAGTCCACAAACAGCATCCTCACATAGGTGTCGCTGTTATCAAAGTGTATGAGGGCTGTTTGGAGAGCGGTTATGATGGTGTCATCTGTCAACCTGTTTGCTCTGTATGCAAACTGATGTGGAACAAGGTCAGCAGAAATGACAGCCTTAATATGAGGCAAAATAAGTCTCTCAAAACATTTGATGGGGGTTTGGACAACTGGGCAGTAATCATTCAGGCAGCTCACTGTGTTCTCTAGGTATATTTAAGATAAGATAAGATAAGATAAGATAAGCCTTTATTAGTCCCACAACGGGGAAATTCCAGGATTGCAACAGCACAGGGATAGCAACACTCAGAGCAACAATCAGAAGGCAAGAAAAAAAAAAAAAAAAAAAAAAGCAAGCAAGAGCAGCTAATATACATATGTACATATTACTATAAAATATATATATACACACACACACACAGACACACAGTGCAGAGCATTGTAGCTGGATGGAATAAATATATGAATATATGAACACAGTGCAGAGCATTGTAGCTAGATGGAATAAATATGTAAATATATAAACACCCACAGTACGGAGCATTGCAGCTAGGTGGAATAAATATGCAAGTGTATAAACACACAGTGCGGAGCAATGTAGCTAGATGGAATAATATGTAGATATATAAAAACACAGTGCGGAGCATTGTAGCTAGATGGAATAAATATATAGATATATAAATATAAACACACCCAGTGCTGAGCATTGTAGCTAGATGGAATAAATATGTAAATATATAAACACACACAGTGCAGAGCATTGTTGCTAGATGGGATGAAACAGCATAACCGTCTGCTTAGTTATCCTACATGGTATGATTATGTGCCAATACATATTCTCACCCTCCATAGCGACCGGTATTTTCCTAGTTGTATGCCGGAGGGGACCATTGTGTAAGTCTATTGCATCTTTTGCATTCAAAAAACTATTAGTTTGTTACGTCTTTTTGCTATCTCTGCGAGCAGCCCTGCTTAGGTTGTACAGTCTGACAGCCGTTGGTAGGAAGGACCTACGAAACCTCTCGGTTGTGCACCTGGGATGATGTAGTCTGCTGCTAAATGAGCTCCTCAGTGCATCCAGTATGTCCTGCATAGGGTGGAACTCGGACTCCAGCAGAGATGACAGTTTAGCCACCGTCCTTCTCTCTCCTATCTCCTCCATCGGATCAAGGCGCTGCCCCAGGACAGAGCTAGCTTTCTTAATCAGTTTGTTCAGTCTCTTCCTATCGGCTGCAGTAATGCCACTACCCCAGCAGACCACTCCAAAAGTGATGGCTGATGCCACCACCGTGTCATAGAATGACTTCAGCAGCGCCCCTTGTACACCAAAAGACCTGAGTCTCCTCAGCACGAACAACCTGCGCTGTCTCTTCTTGTAGAGTGCGTCAGTATTGTGTGACCAGTCTAGTTTATTGTTCAGATGAACACCCAGGTACTTATAGGATGTCACCATCTCGATGTCTGTTCCCTGTATATTTACTGGTGCTGTGAGGGGCTGCCCATGCCTGCGGCAGTCCACCACCAGCTCCTTAGTTTTCCTCGCGTTGATCTGGAGGCAGTTCCGATGGCACCAGTCCACGAAGTCCTGGATAAGCCCTCTGTACTCAGCTTCATCTCCGTTGGAGATGAGACCAACGATCGCAGAGTCATCAGAGAACTTCTGTAGATGGCAGTGTGTTGTGTTGTGTGAGAAGTCCGCAGTATAAAGAGTGAACAGGAAGGGAGCCAGCACCGTTCCCTGGGGGGCCCCCGTGCTACTGATGATCGTGTCGGAAACACAGTCCCGGGTTCTCACAAACTGAGGCCGGTTCGTGAGGTAGTCCAGGATCCATGATGACAGGTGCTGGTCCACCCCTGCGCGCAGCAGCTTGTCCTTCAGGATCATCGGTTGGATGGTGTTGAAAGCACTGGAGAAGTCAAAGAACATGATCCTCACCATATTCCCGGGCTTCTCCAGGTGGGACAGAGAACGGTGAAGGAGGAAGATCACCGCATCCTCCACCCCAATGCCATGCTGGTAGGCGAACTGGAGTGGATCCATCGCTGGTTCCACCAGGGGGCGGAGATGAGCAAGGAGCAGTCTCTCCAGGATCTTCATCAAGTGGGACGTCAAGGCCACCGGTCTGTAGCTGTTCAGGTCTTTGGGGTGGGAAGTTTTTGGTACAGGTACCACACAAGATGTTTTCCACAGCTGTGGTACCCTCCCCAGTTTCAGGCTCATGTTGAAGATATACGTCACAATCCCACACAGCTGGTCTGCACAGGACTTGAGGAGCTTTGCGCTGATGCCGTCCGGTCCAGACGCCTTCCTCGCCTTGATCTTCCTCAGCTCCGTCCTCACCTGGGTCTTGGTCAGGGTCAGGATGGGGGGCTGTGTGTTGGGAGTGGGGGGGGTGTCGGTGGAGTGGGGAGTGGGCAGCAGGACTTGATTTCTTAGAGGCAGCAGTGGTTGTTGTGCAGACAGGGGGGAGGGCGGTTGGTCAAATCTATTGAAAAACAGATTCAGGTTGTTCGCCCACTCCCTGCCCCCCGTGGCCTGGGGGGAGGTATTCTGGAGCCCCGAGATGGTTTTGAGGTTTCTCCAGACCCCGCTGATGTCGCTCTGTTGCAGCTTGTCCTCCATCTTCTTCCTGAAGCTGTCCTTGCCTTCTCTGATCTTTCTCCTCAGCTCCCTCTGTACGGACTTCATCATCTCCCTGTTCCCCGACCTGAAGATCCTCTTCTTCTCTCTCAGAAGTGTTTTTATTTCAGGGTTGATCCAGGGTTTGTTGTTTGAGTGACGCCGTATGGTCTTGGTGGGAACGGATTTGTCCACACAGAAGCTGAGGTAGCCCGTGAAGGTGTGAAGGTACAGTCATGTGAAAAAATTAGGATACCCTGTAAAAGCCTGTAGTTTTTTTTTTTTTTTTTTTACATATTTGGACATATGGATATTTAATATCAGGGTTTAAAATACTGGGGGATTCATGTAATACAACTAAACAATTAAAAAATGAATTAAAGACTTTTTTTCAAATTTTCTGTAAAATATAATTCTAAACAAATGGTGAGGAAAAAGTTAGGATGCCCCCCATCTTTTTTAGGACACCCCCACATTCATTCCCACTTAAAATGGCTAAAATAAATGTTAAAAAATGCAAATAAAAACAAAAACAAGGTTAGACATAGATATGTGAACATTTCTTAATAGAAAACTGAATATTTAATTGGGTATCCTAATTTTTTCATATGACTGTTCCTTTTTTTTAATCACTGTTTCTCCTTTCTGCTCTAATGTGTACATTTTCTGTCCAGAGATTTTTAAGGCATTTAAACCTTTAAATTGTTTTAACTAGAAAGGTAGCAAACTATTGTTGAGATGGTGGCTCACATATGGCAATGCATGGAAACATAATCATTTATCATAATCATATACAGTATGATTTATAACAGCCCCTAGCTCTGCTAGAGACCATGCACTGAATAAACATTTATAGGAGCCACATTAGTTTTGTTGTGCTAATGTATTGTGCAATGACAATAAGCTATTCTGTTCTATTCTGGGGGGCAGCTGTTGCGCAGGTGTAGTGTAGTGGCCTACTAATCGGAGGGTCAGTGATTCGATTCCCGCTCTGTCTGCAGTCTGTATGTCGAAGTGCCCTTGAGCAAGACACTGAACCCCAGCGCCGGTGCATGGCTGCTCCGCCGCCATCAGTGTGTGAATGGGTAGACAGCAGGATCTGTAAAGCCCTTTGGTCATCCAGAGATGAGTAAAAAGAACTATATACAGTGGTGTGGAAAAGTCTGCCCCCTTCCAGATTTCTCTTTTTTTTTTGTATGTTTGTCACACTTAAATGTTTCAGATGATCAAACAAATTTAAATATTAGACAAAGATAACACAAGTAAACACAAAATGCAGTTTTTAAATGAAGGTGTTTATTATTAAGGGAAAAACAAAATCCAAACCTGCACGGCCCTGTATGAAAAAGTGACCCCCCCACCCACCCACCGTTAATTTTTATTTTAACTGTGGTTTACCACATCTTTGGAAAGCTGAGTTCAATTTCTCTCGCCACACCCAGACCTGATTACTGCCACACCAGTTCTCAATCAAGAAATCACTTAAATTGGACCTACCTGACAAAGTGAAGCAGACTAAAATGTCCTCAAAAGCTAGACATCATGCTGTGATCCAAAGAAATTCAGGAACAAATAAGAAACAAAGTAATTGAGATCTATAAGTCTGGAAAAGGTTATAAATGTAGTGATCCATGCTGTGTGCTCCCTGCTAACTAATTATCATCCTCAGCTGCACCTGCTCTCACACCTGCTCTCTCCAATTAGGCAGCCTTTATCAGGAGTGGATTCCTGCACTCCTGCATGGAGATGTCAACGCTCCTTGGGTGAAGCCATTCACGTCCTGACTCGACCTTCTCTATTGCTGGGAGTTTTGCCTCCCTTCCTCTCATCGTACCTGCACCTGTTCGTCTGGGAGCTTCGCCTCCCCAACTCTGCAGTAAGCTAGCTTCATTGGATGTTTCACCTCCTACTCCTGCTTCTCTCCTCCTCTCTCCCCTGTGCACAGGTGGACGTTCCTCCAGGCGGCGGACTGGATTCTCTCCCGTGAGCTGGAGGCCACTTCCACTCCCTGTTCAGTAAGTGCCTCCTCTCACCTGACTCATTCTTCTCTCTCACCCCTTCAGCTGTGGCTGCACCTGCTCTCTCATCCTCTCCATGGTCACTGTACCTCCCAAGCGGGACTCTGGTAACTCGGAGTGGACTAAGCTTCTCTCCGGCACTTCTACTACTCCTGTGCTCCGTAAGATTATTTATTACTCAGTCCATTCAATCCACCGTTGCTGAACTGTTATTAATTCCCTCTCTCCTCTCTCCCTGCAGGGTTGTCAGTTCTCTCCTGTTCTGCACTCACATCCACTCACTCCCACACTCATTCACTTTGTTAATAAAGATCACTGTGATTTCTAATCGAGTCTGTGTCTGCATTTGGGTTTTCGTGCAAACATGTCAAAGCCATCTCTAAAGCTTTGGGACTCCAGTAAACCACAGTGAGAGCCATTATCCACAAATAGCGAAAACAGGGAACAGTGGTAAACCCTCCCAGGAGTGGCCAGCCGACCAAAATTGCCCCAAGAGTGCAGCAACGACTCATCTAAGAGGTCACAAAAGACCCCACATCAACATCCAAAGAACCCGCAGGCCTCATTTGCCTCAGTTAAGGTCAGTGTTCATCACTCCACCATAAGAAAGAGACTGGTCAAAAATGGCCTGCATGGCAGAGTTCCAAGACGAAAACTAGTGCTGAGCAAAAAGAACAAAGGCTCATCTCAGTTTTGCCAGAAAACATCTTGATGATTCCCCAAGACTGTTGGGAAAATACTCCGTGGACTGACAAGACAAAAGTTGAACTTTTTGGAAGGTGTGTGTCCCATTACATCCGGCGTGAAAGTAACACAGCATTTCAGAAAAGGAACATCATACCAACCGCAAAATATGGTGGTGGCAGTGTGATGGTCTGGGGCTGTTTTGCTGCTTCAGAACCTGGAAGACTTGCTGTGGTAAATGGAACCATGAATTCTGCTGTCTACCAAAAAATCCTAAAGGAGAATGTCTGGCCATCAGTTTGTGACCTCAAGCTGAAGCGTACTTGGGTTGTGCAGCAGGATAATGATCCAAAACACACCAGCAAGTCCACGTCTGAATGGCTTAAGAAAAACAAAATGAAGACTTTGGAGGGGCCTAGTTAAAGTTCTGACCTGAATCCGATTGAAATGCTGTGGCATGACCTTAAAAAGGCGGTTCATGCTTGAAAACCCTCCAATGTGGCTGAATTACAACAATTCTGCAAAGATGAGTGGGCCAAAATTCCTCCACAACACTGTAAAAGACTCATTGCCAGTTATCGCAAATGCCTGATTGCAGTTGTTGCTGCCAAGGGTGGCCCAACCAGTTATTATGTTTAGGGGGTAATCACTTTTTCCACACAGGGCCATGTGGGTTCGGATTTTTTCCCCTTAATAATAAACACCTTGATTTAAAAACTGCATTTTGTGTTTACTTGTGCTATCTTTGTCAAATATTTAAATTTGTTTGATCTGAAACATTTAAGTGTGACAAACATACAAAAAAATGAGAAATCAGGATGGGAGCAAACACTTTTTCACACCACTATATATCAAAGTGGCTAGTTTGTATTGTCACCCCTCCACCAGAGCACGGTCAGCTCTGGTGAAACTTATCACTACCGTGACAGTTACCAAACGAAGATCAGATTTTTGTCCCAAGACTCAGGTGGACTAAAAGTATAAACGTAAGTCCTCAGGCCATGGAAAAAAAAATGGAGCCTAAGTCCCACCCCTTCCTACTTCCACATATCGAGCCTAATTTTAGAAAAAATCTGTATTGGAGTCAACGCTAACGCTACAGCTAGTCGTAGCTAACACCACACAAAGGAGTGACTCTGTCCCTGGTTCGTCTCACTGACCTGGCATCGGCCCGGTAGATGACAGCTTAGCCTCCCGCACAGATTCTTAGAATCTTGTGATTGGGGCTCGGTGGAGTAGCTAACCGAGGCCCCAGCTGGAAACATATCAGAAATTCACTGTCTACTGAAGCATCAAGTATGTATCTAAATGCTATGATAATTCCACATTTTCTTTACTGTATGACAAGTTGGTCACAGGCGTGTAAATCTTCCCTGAAGCTTCTGGAATCATTATACAAGTATTCTATCAAGATTCATGACAAGAAAAGACGAACGTTCCATCACTGCCCAATCCTGTCCAAATATAACCTGTTGAGCTTTGAAAATCTAATTATGTATACAAATGTGTGTCTTTTGTTTAAGATAATCCATAACTCTGCTGCTCCTCCCTTAAAAAGGTTTGTTTCATTAAGTTCTGTAAATACATCTCGGACAACTCGATCAACAGCACGCGGCGAGCGCAGGATTCCTAAGCACAAGACAACATTAGCAAATTCAACATTTTCATGTGTGGCTATGCGACAGTGGAAACATGTTACCAACAGAGTTACTTGCAGTAACAGACTATCACACATTCTCACGCTTGGTGAAAAAAACATTTAATCTCTAAGCAAACCTGTGTCCATAATGTACTGTGATGTAAAGATGTTAGAGTGTGTGATGTTGACAGTGGGACCAATAAAAGTCAGTGGTTTGATGTGAAAAATTGTTTATAAGGATGGAGTTATAAAAATGTATTATTGTATGTTTTAGTTCTTATCAATGTTTTGGGTTCTTATCAATGATATTAATGTTTTTCAGTTTTTAGCAATGCTTGGTTTTAGTTTTTTAATCAATGTTTGGTTTTAGTTTTTTATCAATGCTTACTTGTAGTTTTAGCAAATGTCTGCTTTTTAATGCTAACACCAGCCTGCCCAGGGACTACAGGTGGAAATCAGCACTTGTGCTGTAACCTGGTACAATGCATCTTTCCTCTTTAAGGTCAATGTATATTGTGCATGTCCCTGCATAAATAAATAAATAAAAATAAAAAATAGATAGGAGCCAGATCGGAGCTCAACTACAGTGGCGGTAGGCAGCAGAGGAGTTATCTGAGGCCCCAGCTGGATCGGGGCTCAACTGCAGCGGCGGTGAGCAGTGGGGCTCGGTGGAGGAGCTAACCGAGGCCCCAGCTGGATAGGAGATGGATTGGAGCTCAACTACAGCGGCGGTGGGGCTCAGTGGAGGAGCTAACCAAGGCCCCAGCTGGACAGGAGCCGGATCGGAACTCAACTACAGCGGCGGTGGAGCTCAGTGGAGGAGCTAACTGACGCCCCAGCTGGATCGGCTCTCAACTACAGCAGTGGTAAGCAGTGGGTCTAGCAGCGGAGGGGCTAGCTGAGGACCCAGTCAGATCTGAGGTCAGCTGAACAAGATACCGGCAACACCAGCATAAATAATCCTGCTATCATCAGGTCAGTAAGAAATGCCACCAAAGAAAGAGGAAATGGAAGAGATTAAAAAATCTCTGAACTTCATGTCAGAAGAACTTGGCAAAGTGGCCAGTCAACAGTCCAAATTATTAGGGCTAATGGAGGAAGTCCGAGAGCCGAAATAAACAGTTAAGGAGAGACAAAAAAAATTGCAGACTTGGAGCGACGCATCGAGGATCTTGAACAATATACTCATATGGATGATTTAATCATTAGTGGACGAGACATTAAATATCAATCATATGCTCATGCTACAGCAGGAATGAGAGGTGAGGAGGCTCCCCCAAGTGAATCAGTCTCCTTGGAAAACCAGGTGCTTCAGTTCCTTGAAAGCAAAAACATAAAGGTTGAAGTAAATGCAGTTTCAGCCTGCCATACTCTACCCAGAATGACATAACGCACGGCTCAGGAGACGCACACACACAGGCTCAGAGTAGTTCAAATAGTTTATTAACAACAGGAGTGTATGAATGTGTGTCTGCGGGATGTGAATGTGTTGGTGGCGGCGTCTGCTTCGGGCACAGAGGCAGGAGACCGTACAGCCGGACAACCCTATGGGAAGAGCACAGGGAGAAGGGTGACGGGCACACACCAACACAGGAGATAAATGAGCAAGAGAGAAGCTTACTTGGATAGGACGGATGACTGGCACAGCAAGGGACGAGGTCCGGTAGACAGCCACCTGGAGAGCCCGGTGCAGCAGCGAGGAACAGGCGATGGAAAGGAGTTGTCCGCCGCCGGGAAATCCACCTGTGCACAGGGGAGCAGACTTGGAGGAGAAAAAGGTAAGATCTTCTTACCGGAATGATCAGCTGAGAATGAAAGAGAACTCACAGCGATGCGTAGGGAAGTCTGACGGCTTCAGGCCGAAGCTCAGGGCGAGGCGGCTTAAATCCCTCGCCGCTGATGATGTGCAGGTGCGCGTGCAGGTGGCGCCGCTGATGAGCGGCGCGGCGTGACAGTACTCCCCCCTCTAGCAGCGCCTCCTGGCGATGGCTTCTCTGGGTGCGCTTGGTGGAAATCAACGATGAGCGATGGGTCCAACACAAACGACGAGGGAACCCACTGCCGATGTTCAGGCCCATAGCCCTCCCAGTCCACCAAATACTGCAACCCACGACCCCGGCGCCGGGAGTCCAGGATGGAGGAGACGGGCCAGGCCGGATGGCCATCAATCATCCGGGGCGCGGGTTGCGCAGCAGGAGGAGGGCAAAAGGGGTCGGAGACTGCCAGCTTCACCTTGGACACGTGGAAGGTGGGATGGATGCGGAGGGAGGGGGGAATAGCTACACGCACAGCCACCGGGTTGATGATCCTGGTGATGGGGTATGGGCCCAAAAAGCGCTGTGCCAGCTTCCTCCTCTCGCCCTTTAAAATCACGTCCTGGGTCGACACGTAGACTTGCTGACCAACTCTGTACGCCGGGGCAGGTCTTCTGTGCCGGTCCGCCACGGCTCTGTTGCGCTCCGCCGTGCGTAAAAGCGCATTGCGCGCTGACGCCCAGATGGAGCGGAACTGCCTGAGATGCGCCCGTACTGAGGGGACAGTTACCTCACTCTCCTGCGCCGGGAACAGCGGGGGGTCGTAACCCAGGGACGCCTTAAAGGGGGACATCCCTGTAGCAGAAGAGCGGGCGGTGTTGTGGGCGTATTCAACCCAGGCGAGGTGGTTACTCCAGGACGTTGGTTTGGACGCCGTTACACAGCGGAGCGCAGCCTCCAGCTCCTGGTTGGTCCGCTCACACTGCCCGTTGGATTGGGGGTGATGGCCGGAGGAGAGGCTCACCTTGGCTCCTAAGGGGTTGCAAAATGACCTCCAAACTTCTGAGGAAAATTGGGGACCTCGGTCCGAGACCACGTCCACCGGAATCCCATGCAGCCTGACCACGTGCTGGATTAGGAGGTCCGCCGTCTCCAGGGCAGTTGGGAGACCTCGTAGGGGGACGAAGTGCGCCACCTTGGAGAAGTGGTCCACGATGGTCAGGACGGTGTCATAGGTGTTCGAGACTGGGAGTCCGGTGACGAAATCCAGGGCGATATGCGACCAGGGCCTGCCAGGGACGGGCAGATGCTGGAGCAAACCCGCTGGAGGGGCATTTCCCGATTTGTTGGTGGCACACACTGGACAGGCCCGGGCGTAGCGGGCAGCATCCCTCCGCAGGCCCGGCCACCAGAAGGACCGCTGGAGGAGGTCAATCATCCGGGAGGAGCCAGGGTGACAGGTGAGCTTGGATGTGTGCAACCAGTGGATGACCTCCCCCCGAACCGTGGATGGCACGAACAGCCTCCCCTCCGGTCCGCCGCCAGGGTCAGGTTCCACTTCCTGCGCCTTCCGGATCTTGCTCTCAATGTCCCAGGTGACGGCTCCCACGACGCACGACCTGGGTAGGATGGTGTGGACCGTGTCCTCCGACTCCTCAGGGGCGAATTGCCTAGAGAGGGCGTCGGGCAGGCCGTTCTTGGAGCCAGGCCTGAAGGTGATGGTAAATTGGAACCTGGCAAAGAACAAGGACCAGCGCGCCTGGCGGACGTTCAGGCGCTTGGCAGATCTAAGGTACTCCAAGTTCTTGTGGTCCGTCAGGACCACGAACGGCAGGTCCGCCCCCTCTAGCCAGTGACGCCACTCCTGTAGCGCGAGCTTGATGGCGAGGAGCTCTCTGTCACCCACGTCGTAATTCCTCTCCGCCGGGGACAAGCGCCGGGAGAAGAAGGCGCAGGGCCACTTGATTCCGTCATCTGGCGACTGCTGGGATAGCACCGCCCCCACTCCTGTGTCCAAAGCGTCCACTTCCACGATGCACTGCAGCGCAGGGTTGACTTGGCTAAGGACCCGGGAGGAGGAGAACTCCGCCTTCAGCGCCTGAAAGGCAGCCGCGGCCTCTTCGGTCCACCGGAACGGGACCTTAGGGGACGTGAGGCGGGTCAGCGGGCCGACGATGGTGCCAAAATTTGGGACGAAGCGGCGGTAGAAGTTCGCAAACCCAACGAACTGCTGCACCTGCTTTCTTGACGCAGGTGTGGGCCATTCCACCACCGCCTTCACCTTCTCTGGGTCCGGAAGCACCTGGTCATGGGAGATGATGAACCCGAGGAAGGATGTTGTCTTCGCGTAAAACTCGCATTTCTCGGCCTTCACGTACAACCGGTTCTCCAGCAGCCTTTGGAGGACCCGCCTCACGTGGACCTGGTGCTCGTCCCTGGACTTGGAGAAGATGAGTATGTCATTCAGGTTGACGAACACAAAAAGGCCGATGAAATCCCGGAGGACGTCATTGATGAGGCGCTGAAAGACGGCTGGAGCGTTGGTCAACCCGAACGGCATCACCAGGTATTCGAAGTGGCCGTTCGGGGTACGGAAGGCTGTCTTCCACTCATCTCCCTCCCGGATCCGGACGAGGTGGTATGCGCTGCGTAGATCCAGCTTGGTGAACCAAGTCGCCCCCTGGAGGGAGTGGAAAGCGGTGTCCATGAGGGGCAGGGTGTAGCGATCCTTCTCCGTAATGTCGTTAAGGGCACGATAGTCAATGCAAGGACGGAGGGATCCGTCCTTCTTACCGACGAAGAAGAATCCTGCCCCCACAGGTGATGACGATGGGCGGATTATCCCAGCACTCAGCGACTCCTTAAGGTATGAATTCATGGTCTCCTTCTCCGGCGCCGATAGACTGTAGAGTCGTCCAGAAGGTAAGGGTGCCCCCTGGCGGAGGTTGATTGCACAGTCATAGGGCCTATGAGGAGGGAGAGACATCGCCTTGGATTTGCTGAATACCATACCCAGGTCGTGAAATTCCAATGGCACCAAGGACAGGTCCGGGGGCGCAGCGTCCGTAGGTGAGGGAGAAGCGGACGGAGAGCAGGCAGCGGACTGTAGACAGGTGCTCATGCAGAACGTGCTCCATGCCGACACCCCGGCGGACTTCCAATCCAAAACGGGGTTATGGAGGCGTAGCCAGGGATACCCCAGGATGACGGGCGACACAGAGTTGGGCAGGACGTAAAAGGTTATCTCCTCCCGGTGGTTTCCAGAGATAATAACCGGGACGGGGATGGTTTGGTGTGTAACTCTCCCAAGGGAGGCACGAGAGAGGTTGACCAGAGAGATAGGGTTCCTTAGTGCCTGACAGCGGATGCCCAATCGGGTTGCCAGGCTTTGAGAAATAAAGCTGCCCTCCGCGCCCGAATCCACCAGTGCGTGGGTGAGATGCCCAGTGCAGTTGTGGCAGAAACGGATGGGCAGTTTCAATTGTGTGAGGGGACTTAACCGATTGACGTCCGCGAGGCCCCCTACAGTGACTCGCGGACCCCGCCGTTTGGCTTCTGTGGACAAAGCTCTACCGTGTGTTGACTATCTCCGCAATACATACAGAGATTTAACTCACGGCGGCGTTGTCTCTCCGCCGGGGAGAGCTTTGTCCAGCCCGTCACCATCGGCTCCGACTCCTCGGGGCGCGATGGTGGCGGCGTCGCCAGGGGGCGAGCTTGGGGCAGGCGCGACGAGGCTCCACGAGGACGAGAAGAAGACGACTTCCGTCCCGAGGAGCGCTCGCGCAGCCTGTTGTCCAAACTGATCGCTAGGGATGTTAGCTCCGCTAGCGTCTCAAGGATATCCCGCCCAGCCAGTTCATCCCTCAGATCATCATTGAGACTGCGGAGGAAAAGGCCACAGAGGGAGTGTTCCTCCCAGCCTAATTCCTCCGCCGCTACCCGGAAGTCGACCGCATAGTCCGCTGCCAACCGGCTTCCCTGCTGGAGGGCAAGAAGCCGATCGACCTGGACCGTCTCGGTACGAGAATGGTCAAAGACTTCCAGGAAGCGTCTCACGAATTGGTCATATGTGAGGGTGGCATAACTGGGCCTCGCCATTACGGCGTAGGTCCAAGTTAATGCTCGCCCCTCCAGGAGATTCCCGATATAACCAATTCGGCTGTGATCCGAGGGAAAGTCTCCGGGCACACAATGGAACACGGACTCACATTGCATTATGAACCCCCGCGCTCCGCCGAGCTTTCCGCTAAAGCGGGCGGGGGTCGGAATGGGCGTGAGCCGAGTCGGTGCCGCCGGAGCCTGCTGGACGGCCACTGGAGCAGCAGGAGCCGCGCCACCCTGACAAGCCGGGGGGAATGGCTGTTGGGGGTCCAAGCGGTCCAATCGGTTAGTTATATTTATTAACTGATTGAGGATCACCTGTTGCTGATAAGCTATCTGATCCACCCGAGCCTCGAGAGTGGTAAGCCGGTGTGCGAGCCCGCCGTCTGCCGAGCCGCTCTGCTGAAGCCGTACTGACATAACGCACGGCTCAGGAGACGCACACACACAGGCTCAGAGTAGTTCAAATAGTTTATTAACAACAGGAGTGTATGAATGTGTGTCTGCGGGATGTGAATGTGTTGGTGGCGGCGTCTGCTTCGGGCACAGAGGCAGGAGACCGTACAGCCGGACAACCCTATGGGAAGAGCACAGGGAGAAGGGTGACGGGCACACACCAACACAGGAGATAAATGAGCAAGAGAGGAGCTTACTTGGATAGGACGGATGACTGGCACAGCAAGGGACGAGGTCCGGTAGACAGCCACCTGGAGAGCCCGGTGCAGCAGCGAGGAACAGGCGATGGAAAGGAGTTGTCCGCCGCCGGGAAATCCACCTGTGCACAGGGGAGCAGACTTGGAGGAGAAAAAGGTAAGATCTTCTTACCGGAATGATCAGCTGAGAATGAAAGAGAACTCACAGCGATGCGTAGGGAAGTCTGACGGCTTCAGGCCGAAGCTCAGGGCGAGGCGGCTTAAATCCCTCGCCGCTGATGATGTGCAGGTGTGCGTGCAGGTGGCGCCGCTGATGAGCGGCGCGGCGTGACACAGAAAGGATAATAAAACAAAGAAATCAATTGTGGTGTGCTTTGTGAACAGAAGGGTAAAAAATGACATACTGAGGTAGGCCAGAAAGCTGCAGGGAACAGAAGTTTACCTAAATGAACACTTAAAGACTAATGCTGAAATAGCACAGCAAGCACGGATGTTGAAAAGACAAAACAAGATACAGGCAACATGGACAAGAAACTGTAGAGTCTAGATTAAACTAAATGGAACACCTGGGGAAGCAAAGGCCATAATAAGAGATCTCACTGACTTAAATAAATACTGTATAGATGAACACTGATTAAGAATATTAAGAGACTACAATAATCCATATCCACACACACGGCAAGAACAGTCCTTTTGTGACATAACATGATAATGTACTTTAAAAAAACAAACAAACAAAACAACTCATGACTGACTTTAGTAGACATCGATTATCCCCAGTTGGAGGAAGTCATTTGACACAGAGAGGAAATTCAGACTCTGAAAATATCTCATTATGCTGAACATAAACTACAAAGAAATGGAGAATATTGATCCTGATAAGCTCTTCTTCAATAATATTCATAATAACTGTGAATATTACACTGAAAAGCAATTCAGAAGTCAAGTGCAAGTAGATGAAAACTATCAATAATACACTTTAACAGCAAAAGTCTAAACAAAAACTTTCCACAGATTCAGGACTATTTAAAACAGCTAGATAGAAAATTTACAGCTATCGTAGTCTCTGAAACTTAGCTCAATGAAGAGCAGGCATCTTTGATGGCAATAGAGAGATATCAGATGTTTCATATTGACAGATCTCAAAAAAAGGGTGGTGGTGTTGCACTGTATATTGATGAACTGTATAGGTGTAAACTTGTAAAAGGAATGTCCTTTGCACTACCAGGGATTCTGGAATGTGTTACTGTTGAGATTGGCCAAGATAAAACAAAAAATCTAATTATAAGTTGTATATATAGACTGCTGGGAACTTGCGTTGAGACATTCAGAGATAAGTTAGTCAAGCTGTACAATAATATAACTAATAAGAAAATGGTTGTAATCTGTGTAGACTTCAATATTGATTAACTAAATCCATTAAAACAAAATGTAATTACAGTTCATGAATTCTGTGTACAGTATGAGTCTATATCCTACAATAACACATCCCAGAAGAATCACAGTCCACACTGCTACACTTATTGACAACCTGTTTATTAATATTATTGATAAGACAATAGAAAGTGGATTATTGATAAATGATATAAGTGACCATCTGCCAGTCTTTGCACTTATCTATGGCTGCACGGGGGCCAATACAGAAAAAACTTTAAAATCTTTCAGATACAAATCACAAAATGCGATCAGTTCTTTTAAAGAAGACCTGCTGAAGCAAGACTGGACAAAAGTCTATGTATCAGATGTAAATGAAGCCTACGATACATTCATGAACATTGTAATTGTAATTCTACCGGAGTGGTGGCTCAGTTGGTAGAGCATCCGCCCCACACCCGGGAGGCAGGGGTTCAAATCCCGGCCGGGCCATGCCGAATACCATATAAAAGTGGAACTTCCTGCCATCCAGCTTGGTGCTCAGCAAAAATGGAATGGAGGAGGGAAATCTGTGGCGGCGCCTTGCATGGCAGCGGCCCTCTGATTCTACACTTGGGGTGTGTGTGATTAACACAGTAGATAGGTAAAGCACAATCTCGTTCTACTGTACATGATTGGTTGTACAGTTGAATGACAAAGGGTGATTTAATTCAAATTAATTTAATTTAATTGCTCTTTATGAAAAAAAATGTCCATTAGTAAAGAAAAGGCTTAAACAGAAATTTGTTGACAAGCCATGGTTAACCAAAGGATTACAAAAAGTGTGTACAAAGAAAAATTCCCTATATAAAGCTTTTCTAAAGAAAAAGACAAAAGAAGCAGAGCAGCGGTATAAAACATACAAAAATAAGTTAATATATATAATGAGATGTAGTAAAAGAGACTATTACAGTAAAGAACTGGAGAAAAACAGAGATAACACTAAAAATACATGGACAATACTTAATATTCTTGGAAATAAAAACAGAAATATAAGCTACCCAACCAATCTTCCAAAAAAAAAAAAAAAAAAGACTCGGAGTGTGAATACAGTCTCACCTGCAGATGAATTTAATAAATTTTTTGTTAACATTGGTCCTAATTTGGCACTAGAATTACCCATTACGGCATCTACAGTCTGTAGATGCCGTATCACAGTCTGGTATGGGAGCTGCTCTGTCGCTGACCGCCAGGCGCTGCAGCGGGTGGTGAAAACCGCCCAACGCATCACAGGGACTCCACTTCCAGTTATAGAGGACGTCTACAGGAAAAGATGTCTGCGCCGGGCACGCAGCATTCTTAGGGACTCCAACCATCCTGCTCATGGACTGTTCCAGCTTCTCCCCTCCAGAAGACGTTTCAGAAGCCTTCGGACTAGAACCAGCAGGTTTGGGAACAGTTTCTTTCCTACAGCTGTCACGTTATTGAACTTAGTTCCCCGCTGACTCTCTTACCATCATCTCTTACCATCCTCACCTGTACATAACTGCATAACTACATAACTACATCTAACTTATTGCACATTATTTGCACATAACAGTACTCTTAACTTTCTGCACTGCTGCATATATTTGCATATATTTGCTTAAATTGCACATACTGTTAATTACCGTATATACTGCACTGCTGTCCTTTGCACTTCTGATTGGATGCTAAACTGTGTTTCGTTACCTTGTATTCATACATGTGTAATGACAATAAAGTTGAATCTAATCTAATCTAATCTACAGGTAATACAATAAGCAAAAACATTGCTAATAAAAGACTCCATCTGTCTGTCTCTCTGCGTTGGCCCTTCGATGGACTGGCGATCTGTCCAAGGTGTACCCTGCCTCTCGCCCAAAGATGCTGGGATAGGCTCCAGCCCCCCCGTGACCCGAAAAGGACTAAGCGGAAGAAGATGAAAAAAAAAAGAAACTATGGATATCAGCCATCGCCCAACCTATTAAACATTAGTGTCTATATTCGTCCAAAAATTTCACATCCCTGATTGACTGATTTGCTGCTGCAGGACCTGGAAGGCTTGCTGTGGTAAATGGAACCATGAATTCTGCTGTCTACCAAAAAAACCTGAAGGAGAATGTTTGGCCATCTGTTTATGACGTCAAGTTGAAGCACACTTGGTTTCTGTAGCTGGACTATGATCCAAAACACACCAGCAAGTCAAACAAAACATACAAAAAAATGAGAAATCAGGAAGGGGGCAAACACTTTTTCACACCACTGTATGTATTGTTGTTTTAGTTTAGGAGTACGGCTGTGAATTTTAGTTTAATGAAGGACTTTTTAGTTATTTGGTGGCAGAATAATCCACCATGTCGTGTGGGCTGTGTGGCAGTCCACCCACCAGCCCTATTCTAGGTTGTTTTGAGTGAGTGTGTGAGGCCAGTTTAGTACATCAGTTTCCGTTATTTTAGAGAGTGATTTGGGTTCCAAATTGAGGTGGGTCTCAATTGTGTGTGTGTTTTTGGAGTTTTCTAAGGGGGGAGGAAATGTGGTATATGGGATTGTGGCACTTTATTGTGAAGCGCAGTGTGGTGACGTGGACTTCCTGTCATGTCACCGCACTGCCCTATATAGGGGCAAGTCACCATGGCTTGGCCTCTTATGCCGGATGCCCACGCTGGTGCCTGCCATGTACTGCTGTGTACATAGTTCTTTAATAAAACTGTGTTCGCCAACTTCATCTTGCCTCATTCATCATCACCAAGGCATTTACATACATTGGTTCTGTTCGCCAACTTCATCTTGCCTCATTCATCATCACCAAGGCATTTACATACATAGCTGCGACAAAAAACGGTCACCGCCGAGAGCGCTTCAGCGCCGAGGGTGCTCAGCGCTGCAAACGCTGGACTGCATAGAGAATGAATAGAGAATAGTCACCCACAGTGGAAAAAATGCATTTGTGGACACACAGCCTTCAAGGGAAAAAGTTTTTTGCAAGCAATTGCAAGACAATGAAAGGTTTTTGTTGGGGGGGAAGGGTGCAAGATACCATTTTAAGCAATTGTCTAAAATGGGATCTTACACCATTTTAATCTACACTGATTTGTTTTTAAGGGGATTTATATCCACTGGAGTGTGTGTTATATATATTAATTAGTGGTGTTGGCATTATCGCTTTGCCCCCCTTAACAGTGACAAATTTTGTGATTGTGGTTAATGGCAGTTTACAGCAGAAAGTGCAAACAGTACTTTTTGGCCTAGCGGCTCTCCGTACCAAAGCCGCTCTAGCCACAGACGCTGAGTGTGCCATGCAGACATTGCAAAGTCAAACAAGCTGGATTACAGCCATGTAAATCCCCAAAGTGCTGTTATGTTTAAGTTTCCAACATTATCTGTTGGAGCTCTCACCTGGATAATTGTTACAGCCTCCTCCAAAACTTCGCCTGGATGTTGGGTTGTTCTTCTTCTGTGGAAGCTGGCTAGTAGCTACATGCTAGCTTGTAGCTGACCTCCAGCAGCTGACATGGACAGAAATTCGACTGTCTTCATCCTCATAGCTTTGAGTTCAACTGTTTTTGACTACCAGTCTAAAAAAATTCTCAAGCTGTTTGTAATGTCCATTCACTCCCCCACCGTTTTTGCAGTATGGTGGGGTGTCATCACGGGCGAGATAGTTGTTGGTTTATGTTTGCATTTTTTCTGCTAAAAGGGAAATTGGTTCTGTTGTCACACACGAGGTCCATTGTTTTGTGTTGATCTGCTGAAAAGTTGTGGATGTTTGCTATGGGAGAAAGAACAAGCTCCATTTGTGGCTGCTGGCTGGTTAGATGCTGAGTTGTGTTGCAGTGACGTTAATGAGCCCTGGCATTCCGTTGTTTGCACATGCAATCTACTTTTGAGAATTTTCTGGAGACTATTCTGGGTAGTTTTTGTCATTTTGGATATGTTGAGAGCTTTAATAAACCTGCAGGTGAAGATAGCAAGCATATCTGTCTGCTCCCATGTTCATAACAGCATGACAAACTTGAAAAATTACCGACTTAAGGTACACTGTATCTGTATGGAGAAAAAAAACGCGATTAACACATTATTAATCGCGATTAACTCAACATTCCAAAAGATTAAATCACGATAAAAAATTTTAATTGTCCAGCACCACTAATATATATATTAATTAATTACACGAGAGTGAGTGCGGTATCAATAAATATTTTAACTGGGGGTGATTCATCCGTGTCGGGTGTACTATGAATCACCACCAGTTAAAATAGTCATGATACCAAAACAAGCTCAAGTGTAATATTACTTTTATATAACAGATCTACAAGCACATTTTATTAAATGACAGCAATCCTGGACAAAATATGATTTGTTTGTTTAACCAGTTACTTTGCGCAGCTGAGAAAAAATAGTCCCTTCTAACTGTAGCCAGCAACTGTTGCTATGCATCTCAATCAGCATAAAGCTGTCTGTTGTCATTTCACACACATGTAAAAAGTCAGTGTTTATAATACATTCCGGTCACCTGTTGAGTCAGTACCGCAGAAGGGGCAAGATTGAAAAGCGGCCAATGCCGGTGGCTAGTTATTATGCTAGCGATTTGGCTTTGGCACACTTTGCTCGCTTTTTCTTGGCATTTTCAGATGAAACAAAGAGTCCATCACCACAAAGGTATTGTGGTTTGTTAATTGAGACAATAGATCCAACTCTAGACTGCCTATGTTTTTAAACAGATGTGAAATACTGTAGCTTAATGATGTTTAAACAACGGCAGACTTTGTAAACTCAAAGTTTTTTTTCAAAAGGGTGGGACTTCCGGATCACAGAGGTATAATTTCTTTTCAAACAGTGCCTCACTGTGGAAATTAAGGTACCCAATACAGTACTGCATTTCTCAAGACTGCAGACTTAACAGTAAATTACTGTTAGTAATTAATGGTTACTGGAATACCTTTGAAGCAGAGTGATACATATCCACTGAAATGTTTTTTTCTTTCGTATGACTCCCAAAGTCACTAAGCGATGTCATGTAAGCTGTGAAGCCAGGTCACTGTCTCTGGGGTGGAGTTGGTGAGAGCCAAATTTCAGGTGGTCCAAGGTTCAGGGCACTCTAATTGGACATGATGTGCTGTCTGCTCTGGGTTGCCACAAATACAAGCTGGTGACGAGCGAAGGCCCCAACAATACATACTAGTATTGAAATGGCTGACTCCCATTCACAGACAGGTGAGTATAACCCAATCTCTGCGGCCAAGCTGGGCACCTGGTGGTCGTTTGGTGCTTGAAATGTTGGGAGTGTAATGACCTAACGCCTGGAATCCTTACTGTCCAATCAAATTGCTTGGTCAGAACTAACTGTTGTATAAATACTGATAATTAGTAAACCATCTTGATCTCAATAATATTATATACATGTATGAGCCATAAACTTACTACAAATGGAGAAGTCATAGTTACAACCAGTCTACTTGAAGTGGATTGTACTACTGCAAACACAAAGTTTTTCATCTTTTGTCACTTTCATCATTTCCTATTAAAAGCTTAATCTACTGTATATCACCAATATACTGAAAATAGTTCAGATATATTCAGCTGCCCATTAAGTTGACTCTAGTTTCCCCACTTCTGCTTTAGTCATTGGTTTTTACAGTTTTGTCTTCTTCAACATCTCATTCTGTGGTTTTTTTTTTTAAGGTGTCACTGCATGAAGCCACAAATATTTCATCAACTTCCATGTATAAAACAGAAGCATTTCTCAGTAATAAAGCAGACGTTTAACGCTTGTGCTTGTAGGTTAGCTGCATATAAACTAGTGCATCTCAAAAAATTAGATTCAGTAATTTATTTAGAGCTAAATAATAATCATCAAAAGGCTTGAAATGGCTCATTTTGTGTGATCAATATAGAAAATATGAAAAAGTTACTTTTTAAAATTGAATTATTAAAAATATGTATTTTTTAGACATGCTCCACATTTTCTGTTGTTGGGTGTTAAACTTTAATACATTTCTTTTATTTGCGGGCCTTTCACCTGCATCCCTTCACCACTGATATGTACTGGCACAGAAAAAAAAAAAGAACAAATAGTTGTCTGTAAAAGCTCAAACCTGGCAGCCCATTTGGTTTGCATCCCCAGCACATTTAACAGCAGCCATTTTGACATAGAAGCCCAGGTGTTTCTAACCCAGATGTGAGCGTGTGTAAGCATGCCTCTCAAGGACATTTGTAACATTTACTAAAGATCTACAATAAAATCAGGTCTGTTGTTATAAACGTGGTTGCTTGTCCACCTGCTTTGAAAGCTGTGAATTCACTTGAGTGCTGCTGCTATTCTCTGGTGAGAGGAAAAGAACAATGAGAAAAGTAGCTGCTATTCAGTCCTGTCCATTTAAACAAAGTGTGGCCCAAGGCACAGAGTCCTGCCCAGGCATGACTGGACCCTTTTACCACAGGGACACTGTTAAAAGGGTGCAGTAAATTGTAAAAAACTTCATACATTAAGAGAAACATCAAAACTATCAAACACTGTAAGGAACTCAGTCCCATCTCTTTGACTTTTAACATAACATGAAATGTTTGGCTTACAGAAATACACAAACTTTTAAATTCACAAATACTCTTTGTAATCAATTTTGAGATTGTCATACTTGCTATACTTAGGCCTTTTTTATTCAAAATTCAAACAAATTCACTAGTTTGGTTAATTCAAGTTTAACATCTATCATTTTATGTTTTATTTATTTAAACTTTGGATTGTAAAAAGTTAAAAAGATGCAATTTTTTTATGCCAACTCAAACAGATCCCCCAGTGCCCTTTTCTTTATTTTGGATTCCAATTCCACCTAGTGGTGGGGTTAAGTACTGCTGATTGCATTGTAGATTATTTTTTAGAGAAGTTTGTGTACAAATTTGCATCATTGACATTTCAAAATTTTCAGTGGAAACTTTTAACTGATAAAATTTGTGAGAGTGAAGCGACTGAATCTCACTGTTATTTCTTTCCAAAGAAGTCATTCTTATGGTGTGGACAGACAAAATGTTAAAGGTCACATTCACTGTACTTCTACATTTTAAGAGCTCTCACAGGTCTTAATGAAATGTTTGTGACATCTTTTGGGTCAAATTTCCTTTTAAATCAGGTTAGGTTAATTGGCATCAACTTTGGATTCTAAATTGTCCTTTGGTATGAATGTGAGAGTGAATTGTTGTCTGTCTCTCTCTTGGCCCTGTGATGGACTGGCGATCTGTCCAGGGTGTACCCTGCCTCTCACCCACAGATGCTGGGATAGGGCCCAGCCCCCACTCCCCATGACCCAAAAAGGATTAAGCAGTTGAAGATGAATGAATGAATTTCCTTTGAATATTTAATTATTGCAGCATCTTTGTGAATCATCTTTTGCAGCCTTACACAGAACAGCTTGTTTCAGTGCATGTCGCTTTACATTCCCTCCTCCCTCCCTCTTACGCCACTAATGCTAATCTTAGCTGGCTAGCTCCTAGGCTGGACTGAGCCTGAGCCAGTGAATGTAATTTGTCATAAAGAATGAATAAAATAATGCATCACTGGTGGATAGAGGTGTGTAGTTTCAGTGGTTGATAGTATATGACCAGTCCCTGGAGTACAATAAACACAGAAACATTCGTGAGTGAGTGGCTAAACTGCTAGGTTCAGCTAGCCGCTTTGGGTCTCGGATTGAGAAAATGAAACTTTAACAAAGCTTAAATAAAGTATAAGAACAAAATATATGACCAAGTGTTGCTAGATGAACAAGGTTTCCAGTGGGGGTGAATAGAATATATAGACAATAGCGATCAAATCTGGTGGGATCAACAGTTAAGCTAATGACAGGCGGGCCATTTCAGAATTGCGTGACATTTTCTGTCCCAGAGACCAAGACGACACCTAACAATTGATCAACAGTACCTTGCCATTTTGAGGCTTCAAACAGGATGTTGTCAGAAGGAAGTGGCCACTGAGCTTAGAGTATCGCAGAGTGTCATCAGCAGATTGCAAAAGAGATACAGAGAGACTGGAAGAGTCACAGAAAGGCATAGAAGTGGACATCCTTGGGCCACATGCCACGCTGATGACCGCTTCATTGTAAACAGTGCCCTGCGGAACCTGTTGATGAATACCACTGAACTCCAGGCACATTTAAGAGAGGTGAAAGGCACCCAAGTGTCACGTCAGACCATTTGAAGCCATTTACAGTGGTGTGAAAAAGTGTTCTTCCTGATTTCTCATTTTTTTGTATGGTTGTCACACTTAAATGTTTCAAATCATCAAACAAATTTAAATATTAGACCAAGATAACACAAGTAAACACAAAAAGCAGTTTTTAAATGAAGGTGTTTATGATTAAGGGAAAATAAAATCCAAACCTACATGGCCCTGTGTGAAAAAGTGATTGCCCCCTCAACCTAATAACTGGTTGGGCCACTCTTAGCAGTAATAGCTGCAATCAAGTGTTTGCAATAACTGGCAATGAGTCTTTTACAGTGCTGTGCAGGAATTTTGACCCACTCATCTTTGCAGAATTGTTGTTATTCAGCCACACTGGAGAGTTTTTGAGCGTGAACCACCCTTTTAAGGTCATGCTACAGCATCTCAATCGGATTGAGGTCAGGACTTTGACTCGGCGACTCCAAAGTCTTCATTTTCAACTTCCCGTATTGTTGTCTGTCCATGTGGTTTGCTCTCCTCACTCTCCTGAGAATTTTGCTTTTAATTGTATTTTAACCACTTTTTTCCATCTACCGTTTGTTCTCATTTCTGTTTATCAAGCCTCTTGCACCTGTGTGCGCACTCAGTGTCACCTAATCACCCTCTAAGCTTCGGGTTAGCCACTAGCTATGGCTACTAGCTCTCCTTCCTCTCCTCCTCTGGTGTGCTCTCTCTGTCAGATGTTTAGCTACACCTCTGCCTCTTTTAGCGATAACGGTAAATGTAATAAATGTTGTCTTTTTGAGGCGCTCGAGGCGAGGTTGTCTGATTTGGAATCCCGGCTCCACTGCATTGAAACACCGTCTGTGCCAGTTAATCTTGACGGACATCCCCTAGCTGCAGCGGAGCTACCTAGCATAGGGCGACCCGTTAGTGGTCCTCCTCAGCAGCGAGGAGACTGGGTGGGTGATGGTGAGAAGGAAGCCTAGTCGCAAAGCCCCGGTTAACCACCAACCTGTTCACGTTTCTAATCGTTTTTCCCCGCTCAGCGACACACCTGCTGAGGAAAAAACTCTGATCATTGGCGACTCTGTAGTCAGAAATGTGAACCTAGAGACTCCAGCGGTCATAGTCAAATGCATTCCTGGGGCCAGAGCAGGCGACATCGAGTCAAATTTGAAAATGCTGGCTAAAAGTAACTGTAAATACTCCACAACTGTTGTTCACGCTGGCATTAATGACATCCGTCTCCGGCAGTCGGAAGTCACGAAACTTAATGTAGAATCGGTGTGTGACTTTGCCAAAACAATGTCTGCCTCTGTAGTGTTCTCTGGGCCCCTCCCCAATCTGACCAGTGATGGCATGTTTAGCCGCTTGTCATCCTTCAACCGCTGGCTGTTTGTGTGGTGTCCTGCAAACAACGTGGGCTACATTGACAATTGGAACTCATTTTGGGGAAAACCTGGTCTTATGAGACGAGACGGCGTCCATCCCACTTTGGATGGTGCGTCTCATTTATCTAACAATCTGGCATCATTTTTATCCAAATTTCCAAAACCTTGACAACTCAGAGTTGGGACCAGGAAGCAGAGTCGCAGTCTTACACGCCTCTCTGCAGCTCCTCTTCATCTGCCACCCATCAACTCAGCCCCTGTCTTCCCCGTCAAAGAATCATTGTCTGCTCCCTCCAAAGCAAATAAAAATATAATGTATAAGCATCCCAAAGTGGGCTGCACGGTGGCGCAGTGGTTTAGCACTGTGGCAGCACAGTTTACCCTCGGCCGGGGGATCGCGGGGATCATGAGATTGTGGGTTCGATCCCAGCCCCCGACCAACAGTGAGCTGTGTGGAGTTTGCATGTTCTCCCCGTGTTGCGTGGGTTTTCTCCGGGATTTCTCCGGTTTCCTCCCGCATACCAAAAACATGTAGGTTTAGGGCGCTCGCGCACGCAGCGACCGGCAGCCGGTGGCTTGTCACCAGACTGCAAACCAAATCTACCTACGGGTACAAATAAGTAACAAAAAAAAAAAAGTGATTAAACAAAAAGCTGGTAAAACTCAAATTAAACATGAAACCTATAAATTGAATGATTTGGCCTCTGTTCCTCCTCATAATATAAAATTAAATGCGGTTTATTAAATATTAGGTCTCAAACCCCCAAGTCTCTGCTAGTCCATGATCTGTTAATTGATCATTAGATTGATTTAATATCCCTTACAGAGACTTGGTTAGTGCAAGAGGATTATGTTGGTTTAACCTTCATGAATAACCTTCATGAATCAACTCCCTCTGGTTATTTAAACTGTCAAAATCCCAGAAGTTCTGGTCATGGAGGAGGAGTAGCAACAATTTACCATTCCAAACTACTAGTTAATGTAAAGCAAAAACCACGTTATAATTCCTTTGAGGAACTGGTCCTCAGTATTGGGCACTTTAGCAATTTTAGGCTAAACCCAGTTTTATTTGCCATAGTTTATCGTCCTCCATCAACCTACTCAAGAGTTTTTATCCAAATTTGCTGAATTCTTAGCTGATTTAGTGCTGAAATCAGATAGAATAATTATAGTAGGGGACTTTAATATACATGTAGATGTAGATAGTGATTGCCTTAATGTGGCATTTAATTCAATATTAGACTCGATGGGGTTTTCTCAGAAAGTAGGAAATTCTACTCATTATCTCCACCATACATTGGACCTTGTTCTGACATATGGCATAGAAATAGAAAATCTGGTAGTGTCTCCTTATAACCCTGTACTCTCAGCCCATTGTCTGTTAACCTTTGATTTTACTATTTCTGACTATTTGGCTCCTAAAGAAAAATATTACTACAGTAGATGCCTCTCAGATGATGTTGTTACCAAATTTATGCAGATTGTTTCCTCTATGCCATGTGTCAACACAACGGAAATAAACTATGGAGAGCTTGCTCCTTCTGTAATTGATAGCATGGTAGATAGTGTTACAGCTTCTCTGCATCAGACTCTAGACTTGGTGGCCCCCTTAAAAAAGAAAAAGTCTAATCAGAGATTTCTATCTCCTTGGTTCAACACAGAAACTCGTACCTTAAAACAGAAGACTCGTCAATTAGAAAGAAAATGGCGCTCCACTAATTTAGATGAAATCTATTTAGCTTGGAGAAATCATCTTTTAATTTATAAAAAATTTCTTAGAAAAGCTAGAATGAGTTATTATTCTGCATTAATAGAAGAGAACAAGAATAATCCCAGGTTTCTTTTCAGTACTGTAGCCAGGTTGACAAAGAGTCAGGACTCTGTCAATCCTAGCATTCCCTTAGAGCTTAC
The DNA here is from genome assembly GCA_020510985.1 of Pholidichthys leucotaenia. NCBI lineage: Eukaryota > Metazoa > Chordata > Actinopteri > Cichliformes > Pholidichthyidae > Pholidichthys > Pholidichthys leucotaenia. The sequence continues at coordinate 208,610,482 of CM035848.1, forward strand.
TAGTCAGGACTTTATGAACTTTTTCAATAATAAAATTTCATCCATCAGAGATAAAATCAATCAGATTCTTCCCACTGTTAACTTAAATACAGTAACTACTACAACTCCTTCAATTGATATCTGTCTTGATGAGTTTACTCCAATTGACCTTTTAGAGTCAGACAAAATAGTTTCCTCATCCAAGCCTTCAACTTCTCTTTTAGACCCTATTCCTACCAGGTTATTTAAAGAAGTCTTGCCACTTATTGGTAGCTTTATTCTTCATATAATCAATTCTTCATTAACTTTAGGCCATGTACCGCAGGCTTTTAAAATGGCTGTAATTAAACCCTTACTCAAAACGCCAACCCTGGATCCAGGAGCTTTAGCTAACTATAGACCAATCTCTAATCTCCCTTTCATTTCAAAAATCTTAGAAAGAGTTGTTGCTACGCAATTATTTGACCACTTGCAGGGAAATTGTTTACTTGAAGAGTTTCAATCTGGGTTTAGAATCCATCATAGTACTGAAATAGCCTTAGCGAGGGTCACTAACAACCTCCTCATTGCATCTGATAATGGACTTGTTTCTGTACTTGTCCTTTTAGACCTTAGTGCAGCTTTTGATACTACTGACCATAATATTCTACTTGATAGATTAGAACACTATGTTGGACTTAATGGAACTTCGTTGCAGTGGTTTAGATCTTATTTATCTGATAGGTTCCAGTTTGTTCATGTTAATAATGAGTTTTCTTTCAACTCAAAGCTCAGTCATAGAGTTCCACAGGAATCTGTGCTAGGCCCTACTTTTTTTAGTTTATATATGCTTCCGTTAGGCAACATTATTAGAAAGCACTGTATACATTTTCATTGTTATGCAGATGACACACAATTATACCTGTCAACAAAGCCAGATGATAGTAATCAATTAGCCAAGCTGGAAGCCTGTCTTAAGGAAATCAAAGCTTGGATGACTTGTAATTTCCTGCTATTAAATTCAGATAAGACTGAAGTCATTCTTGTTGGTCCAAAAAACCTTAGAAATACCTTTCCAAATCAAACTTTCAGTTTGGATGCGGTTACTCTTTCTCTTAATAGCTCTGTGAGGAACCTTGGAATTATTTTTGATCAAGATTTGTCTTTCAATTCACATATTAAATTTGTTTCTAAGACTGCCTTCTATCATTTGCATAATATTGCCAAGATTAGGAGCATCTTGTCTCAGAGTGATGCTGAGAAACTGATCCACGCTTTTGTTAGCTCTAGATTAGATTATTGTAATTCTTTATTATCAGGTTGTCCTAAAACATCTTTAAAAAGTCTTCAGCTGATCCAAAATGCTGCAGCAAGAGTTTTAACAGGTACTAGAAAGAGAGATCATATCTCTCCGGCTCTGGCCTCCCTTCATTGGCTTCCCATAGAGTTTAGAATTAAGTTTAAAATCCTTCTTCTTACTTACAAAGCTCTAAACAATCATGCCCCTTTTTATTTAAAAGATCTGATACTACCGTATTATCCTAACAGAGCACTACGCTCCCAAAATGCAGGATTACTTGTAATACCTACAATCTCCAAAAGTACAATGGGAGGCAGAGCCTTCAGTTATCAAGCTCCTCTCCTGTGGAACCAGCTGCCAATCTGGATTTGGGAGTCAGACTCGATCTCTGTTTTTAAGAATAGGGTTAAAACCTTCCTTTTTGATATAGCCTACAATTAGGGAGGGATCATGTGTTTCTGAACCCTCCCTTAGTTATGCTGCTAATAGGTTTAGTCAGCCGGGGGACCTCCAATAATGCACTGGGCCTCACTCCTTTCTTCACTCTCAATGAAATATTTTTTTTTTTTTTTTGCTGGTCATTAACATCTTTTTGTTCTCTCCCATAGATTGAGTCCCCATTGTGCTGTTTGCTCTCTACATGTCTGTTCTTTTCATCTTCTCTATCCCCTCACCCCCCAGCCAGTCGCAGCAGATGACTGCCCCTCCCTGAGCCTGGTTCTGCTGGAGGTTTCTTCCTGTTAAAAGGGAGTTTTTCCTCTCCACCGTCACCAAGCGCTTGCTCACAGGGGATCGCCTGATTGCTGGGGTCTTTCTGCAACTGTGGGGGTTCTCCCTACAGTTGAAAGTGCTAGAAAGAAAGTGAGATGAAAGTGAGATGACTGTTGTTGTGAAATGGCGCTATATAAATAAAGTTGAATTGAATTGAATTGAATTTTGTTTTTCTTAAGCCATTCAGAGGTGGACTTGATGGTGTGTTTTGGATCACTGTCCTGCTGTAGAACCCAAGTGAGCTTCAGCTTGAGGTCACAAGCAGATGGCCGGACATTCTCATTCAGGATTTTTTGGTAGACAGCAGAATTCATGGCTCCATTTACCACAGCAAGTCTTCCAGATCCTGAAGTAGCTGTTTTGCTGCCCAGCCCCAGCCCATCACACTACCACCACCATATTTTACTGTTGGTATGCCGGATGTAATGGGACACACACCTTCCAAAAAGTTCAACTTTTCTCTCGTCAGTCCACAGAGTATTTTCCCAAAAGTCTTGGGGATCCTCAAGATTTTTCTGGTAAAACTGAGACAAGCCTTTGTTCTTTTTGCTCAGCAGTGGTTTTTGTCTTGGAACTCTGCTATGCAGGCCATTTTTGCCCAGTCTCTTCCTTATGATGGGGTCTGGAGTGAGGCCTGCAGTTCTTTGGATGTTGTTATGGAGTCTTTTGTGACCTCTTGGATGAGTCATCGCTGCGCTGTTGAGGTAATTTTGGTTGGCCGGCCACTCCTGGAAAGGTTCACCACTGTTCCATGTTTTCGCCACTTGTGGATAATGGCTGTCACTGTGGTTTGCTGGAGTCCCAAAGCTTTAGAAATGGCTTTATAACCTTTTCCAGACTGATAGATCTCAATTACTTTGTTTCTCATTTGTTCTTGAATTTCTTTGGATCGTAGCATGATGTCTAGCTTTTGAGGATCTTTTGGTCTACTTCACTTTGTCAGGCAGGTCCTATTTAAGTGATTTCTTGATTGAGAACAGGTATGGCAGTAATCAGGCCTGGGTGTGGTTAGAGAAATTGAACTCATCTTTCCAAAGATGTGATAAACCACAGTTAATTTATGTTGTAACATGGGGGTGGGTGGGTGGGGGGTATCACTTTTTCACACAGGGCCATGTAGGTTTGGATCCCCCCCTCCTTAATAATAAAAAACTGCATTTTTACAAGTTTGTTTGATGATCTGAAACATTTAAGTGTGACAAACATACAAAAAAATGAGAAATCAGGAAGGGGGCAAACATTTTTTCACACCACTGTACATCAGTGTGGTCTGTGTGCTAGACAACCTGCAAGGGTACTTGACCACACCACCAGGCACATTCGTCATCATCTTGCATGGGCCAGGGAGCATTTAAACTGGACAAGAGGCCAGTGGGCCTCAGTGCTGTTCTCTGATGAAAGTCGATTCATGTTGAGCAGAAATGATGACCGCCGATGATGTTGGAGACGTCAAGGAGAGCACTATGCATCAGCCACTGTTGTCACCAGAGGAGCCTTTGGTGGTGGTGGTGTTACGGTCTGGGCAGGTGTGTCTAGTCAATAAAGAACTGCTCTACACCTTGCAAATGGTACAGTGACAAGCCGATATTACCTGAATAATATCATTAATCCAATCATTCTGCCCCTGCATGGACAACACAGGGCTAATTTCATCTTCATGGACAACAATGCTCCAGCTCATCAAGGTAGCATCATTAGGAAATGGCTGTGTAGGCTGGGGCACCTAAAATGGAGTGGCCTGCACTTTCTCCTACCTGAATCCCATAGAAAACCTATGGAATCAGCTGAGTCGCCGTGTAGAGGCTCGTAACCCTGCACCCCACAACCTCAATGACCTGAGGGCCATCCTTCAAGTAGAGTGAAATGCCATGCCTCAGCAAACCATAAGTCGACTTGTGAACAGCATGAGACGTTGTTGTCAAGCTGTAATAGACGCTCAAGGGCACAGGACAAGTTATTGAGACATTGACATTTTTTGTTGTGGTATACCCCCCACTGTTGTTGGCTTTTGTTTCAATAAATTGTCTGAGATGAGGAAATCACTGTTGCATGCTTCTACTTAAATACCCCACTTTCATGATATAATATCACTGTAGTGTGAACTTTTCACATTTTCCATAAATTTCACCCGAAAGCCAAATAACCCTAACTTTTTGTGAGTAGTGTATATGAACACAATAGCATAAGCTTGAATTTAATTTCATTTGAAAGTTTACATGTTTTATGATCTGCTAGTTGTACATTATAAAATCTGACAACATAAATAGTTTATTAACAAAACAACTAAGGCATTTTACTGAATTGCTTCTTGGTAGAATGCACAGTGAATTTAAGTTCAGTTCTGCAATGCATGTCTAGAACTTTTATTGTGAAGGGAAGAAGCAGAAATAGTAGTACACTCCAGTTGCTTTTGTTTTGCAGAAAGGCAGTTAAAGTTCTGCTGACTAACTCCATGCCTCCACAAAGTGCGAAGACCCTTGGCTACACAAATAAAATGTATTAAGTTATTTTACAGACAAATTTTGGGGGCCCAAAATTAATTAGAGACTACTGGTTTCAGGCCAAGGAATAACTGAAATTATAGCAGCTCAGAGAGCGCTTTTGCTGTGCACCCTGTAGTGCCACAATTCAATACAAATTCAAGTATATAAAACAAGTATTCATGGTCTTACCTTTACTTGTAAATGAAATCCATATGCCTATCCCTCTGGACAAAAATTTCAGTGGCTTTGCTGTAAAAGTCCTCCTTGCCTTCTTTTATTTTAAAAGTCTCTCTGTCTCAATCGAGATTACTGCCAATTTTGAGTGAAACGCCAATTTTGAGAATTTTTTAAGTTTAGCTATAAAATCTTCCATTTTCAGTTTTTATTAAATAGAAGCACAGAGTCCTCAGCACACTTGACTTTCTGATTTTATCTTTAGCTTATTTGGCATTTAGCCTCAGCGTAGAAGAACAGCAACAAGTACAAACCCCTTCAGTGCTCAAGCACGCCCTCCCTCATTTGAGCAACATTACTACACAGCCTCTGACCGTGATTTTTAACAAAAGTTTTATGTCGGATTAAAGGGGTCGTTGATTGAAAACTGGTGTGTTTGTAGATTTTAACTGTCTCAAATGTGTCAACTAGTCCATGTGCGGCAGCTGTGGTTCCCCGATGCCCCGAGAGAGAGCACCCTTTTGCCTGGCAAGGGGGTGACGGTGCAAGAAGTGCAGAAAGTTTAACCACAAGTTTGCTGGTCAACGACACCGCCAAGCCCAATGGCCAAACAGAGTCACCCACCCGCGACGACCATCCACACAGTAGGGTCCAGAAGTGTGGTGTATGCATTCTGCATGGTGGCGATGGACGACATTGACTTGCCGCTCCTGCTCGACACCGCTGCAGTGAGGTCGATGTTGAATTGGGCCAAGGTGAAGAAGTTTTTCCCCAACCAAACAATTGGCAAGAACCCAACGGCGCTGTATGGGTATGGTGGCTATAGAGTTAGCAACGGTCCGCTATGCGTCAAGAGTCGTTACTGACTTCATGTTTCAAGTGACCATGCATGGAGACAACATACTTGGATGTGACCTTTTTTACCAACTGGGCTTCTCCAGCTGCGACAGTAATGGACTTCGTTTGACCAACTATGATGGTTGGGACGTAACATACCCCGATGACGATGAGTGGGACAAGACACAACAGGATGACGACGACGAGAGTACAGCCGTCCTGTGTGCACAGGAAGAACACTGCCCAGAAAGGGGGCAGTGACCAGACTTGCCTCAGATCCTTGCCCGGCATAAGCCCATAGGAGCCATTGCAAAGTTGCAGGAGAGGGGGCCCACACCTATCAAGCATCCTGGGACACAGCAACCCAGCGTAGATCCTAATAGCGATGATAGTGATGCACTACAACAACCAGACTTCCCAGGTGAGGGAGAGAAGGGACCAGACTGCTTCCAAGTCCTCGCACAGCGCCAGTCTACAGGAGCCATAGCTGAGCCACTGGATGAAGAGTCTGTGATCATACAAGACACAGAAGAGTCACCGGACGGCTTCCGAATCCACAACCAGCATCGGCCTCCAGGAACCACCACATTAGCGCTGGATGAAGAGTCTGTGAACCACCAGGTAACAGCAGAACCATTACAACCTGACAGACGCCCCACAACAGATATGGATACTACATCAATGCGACCACAGCTGAACAGAATGCCACTTGCGCTGTTGGACTAGGTTGGGGTCCGCAAAACCAAGTGACCAGACCCACAGTCACCTACAACACAGCCTCCAGCACCACTGGCACCCATGAGGATCACCGTGCAGCTGAGGCCAGTGACCTTCCAGCTGACAGATGGTTCGGTGTGGCACCCCAATCATCTCTGTCGAGTTCGAGTGACAGCTCCGGAGGATGAGGCTTTGCGGGAATCAGTTCGCACGGTGTGGAACCCAGACTGGAGTTTTGTGGGAGATGGTCCCGGTCCGGGGGGCCCCGCACCTCCAGGGGCACGTCCACCCCGGGCTCACTACAAGGCCCTCCAGATCGACTGCCTTCCTCATGGAAAAGAAAAAGGAAGAAACTTTTTAGCTAGGGACGTGGCTGGCAATGATTAGTGGCAGAATAACCCACTCATCTGCACTGGGCTACGTGGTGGTCTACCCGCCAGCCCGCTAGCTGATTTGGTTGTGTGATGTTCTGTGTTTTTCCAAGGGGGATGGGGGGGATGTAGTGTGGCACGACAAGGGTTAATGAGTGCCAGCGTGGTGACGCAGCCATCAGGTTGACGTCATCACGCCTGACGCTTAAAAGGAGAGGGTTGGGCATCTTAGCGCTCTCTCTCTCTCGTAGGACGTTCAGTCAGTGACAACCAACTGCATTGTATATTGCCAGCCTGTTTGAAATAAAGTTCTCATTCAAATGCAGCTCAAATCTCCGTTGGTCATTCCGGTTTCCGGACATAACAGTTAGGGTGACTAAGATCCAAAGAAAATAACGATATAAGACGCGTTGACAGTCAGCGTCCTGGTACCAGAGTTAGCTCAGGGGCTATTAGCCCTTATTAGCTACACATATTAGCTACCTTTAGCCTTTAGTTGGCTGTGAAAGCCACAAGCTGTTATGACCCGAGCGTCGGTTCTGATCGCGCTCGGGTTAAAGTTATGTCTCGCTGCCGGCCTTGACAGCTGCGGGCGGTATTCTGGCCTCTCCGGGCTCATATTGTGAAAGTGCTCGGTGGGGCTTCTGCCTGTCAACGGTCGGCCAGCTGTGTGTCATCATTGTCATTAGTACCTTGTCTATTTAAGCTGAGCACTGGCGTCGTTAGGACGCAGCAGTGTCTGATCGCTAACTGATCGCTTACTGATCGCCAACCTGGTCGTTTAACTGTTCACCCACCGTCACGTTGCAGATGCCTGGACTGTATTCACACCTCGGCTGCCTTGGGCTTGACCGTCTTTCACCGGTACCAGTAAGTGTGCTACATTAGCCTTATTCCTCCCGGCGTATAATGATCTGTAAGTCCCTGCCTTAGCAGCCAGTGTGTTATTATTACCAAGACTGACTGTGTGTGACTGTCTCCTGCTCTGGACCTATAGTGTGCTGTATAGCCCTATGCTTCCTGTTCTGTGAAGACTCCTGTCATTATCTCAGCAGCTTGTGTTAACACCTTTTTTCACCGTAAATAAACTCACTGAAAAACTCACTGGTGACTCTGTGTGCGTCTTATGCTGGCTCGCGAGGGCCAGCGCATGAGAGTACACTGCTGCCCAAACAGCGTTTACGGTGACGCCAACCTGAGACGCTATTCACCAGTGAGTTTGAGTTTTGGACGTTGCTTTTCCCTGTCTGGGTCCTGTGTATGTGAGGAATGCCATCACCGAAGAGCCACGTGCTGACGAGTGTTTTGGAAGTCGTGGATGAGCTGCTCATCTCCGCTTCCCTGTTGGACTATGACCACGGCATACATTGGTACCTGGACGCCGCCGAAGATGTTCTCTGTAATCTCTCTCCCCGCTACGCCAACCACCCGGAAGTCGACGCGAGGAGGGAGGACATCGCCGCACAACGCGAATTATTCCTGATGATGGAGGAGGAACGCGGCATGGAGCAGGTGAAGAGGCACTCCTGCTCTTCGCCTATGGATCCTGATCCTGCCTTCGATCCATTTCGGGAGTTTGCACCATCTGGGGGCCGGCGAAGGCGTCGGCGTCACGGCCGGGCGCATCTTCGGCAAGCTTCTGCTCCGGATCCAGTTCCGGGCCGCCGGGATGACCCCCTCAACCAGCCAGTTGCTGAGAGTGAGCTGAGTCCTGTGCCGGTGGGCTCCGTTCTTGGATCCTTTACCATCCAGCGAGCGAGGGAAGGAGCAACGTCCGCTACAGCTGACAACATCCTCCCCCCGGGAGACAGGCAAGTCCAAGTTCACTTTCCTAGTAATAATAGTGATCTGTCTTGTCTGACTCCTGGGGGTGAAGCTCAGAGTTCGCAGCTCCCTGAGTTTCTTTCCCCAGCTGTAGCCCTTTGTATTAAACCTGCTGCCTCTGTGTCTCCTCCTGCGGAGCGGTCCTCGGCGTCAGTCCCACGCCGTCGAACGAAGGGGAGGCCTGCAGCTCTGGGAGATATCCCGGTCCTGCAGCCTTGCTTTGGACAGAGCAGAACGGACTGCAGTGAGGAGCCAGAGCCGACGAGAGAGCGTCCCCAGGGTTCCTCAGGGATGCAGCCCGAGTCAGCAGGTCCAGGGTCCTCTGTCCCCACGCCATACAGGTTCTTGGCGTGGACACCAGCGCGTGAGGATCCAGCTGCAGAGACCATCAGGCCGGCTGTGGAACCCGACACAGCCGAGTGGGAGCCCGACGACGAGCTTCTCCTTGAACCTGGATCGGCGAAGTCCTGGACGGCTCCAGAGCCCGAGTGCAGGCAAGTGCTCTTTCTTGTTTTCCTGTATGGTGTGTTAGAGCATTTTTGCCTGCCTCATGGGGAGGCGAGTGAGGGGCAGCCGGCCGCTGCACCCGAGCTCGTCTCGCTGGGCTCTGGCACTGCCGGTGGAACTGATCCCGGTCCTCTCTTGTGTTCTGAGCACCTCCACAGCGTTACCGGTCCGGAGCCAGTCAAGGTCACGGGACCGGGGGTTCCAGGTTTGGAGATGGAGGTTGTCGCCGGAGCAGTCCTGACCCGGTCGGGGTCCGACGTGTGGGCCGAGGAGACCCGGTCGGGGTCCGACGCGTGGGCCAAGGTGACCCGGTCGGGGTCCGACGTTTGGGCCGAGGTGACCCAGTCGGGGTCCAACGTGGGTGCAGCGGTGACCCAATTGGGGCCCGTCCTGACTCAGTCGGGTTCCGACTCAGGTGTGGCTGTAACCCAATCGGGGTCTGACGAGGTCCAATGGGGGTCCAGCGCAGGTGCGGCTGCGACCCAATCAGGATTCGAGGGGGTCCAGGTTTTTGATTGTCCCCCTCTCAGGAGCCACCAGCTGGGGGCCATTAGTGGGTTTTGTCTGGCAGATCGGCGCTCTCCTGTTTTGTCGTTTTCAGGTGAGCGGCTGCATGCGATCCCTCCACGGTCCTGTTGGTTGTGGGATGCGGGTCGACCACCCGAGGAACTGCCTGGTGCGTTCGGCGTCTTGGGTTGGCCACCCAATAAACTGTGTGTGTTACGGGGTGACCTGGTTCGGCCACCAGAGGACTGATTTCTGGGGGCATGGGACTGGGGCAGGCCACCTGACTGATCATGTACTGTGGGATTTTCTGTGGGCCCATTTGGTGCCAAATCATGGTTTGTACGTCTAGCAATTTTTTGTTGTTTATCAAAGTCATAGTCTTAGTCAAGTCCGAGCAATTTTTTGATTGCCTCTTGTTTCCTTGTAAGTCATAGTCTTAGTCAAGTCCGAGCAATTTTTGATTGCCTCTTGTTTCCTTGTAAGTCATAGTCTTAGTCAAGTTCGAGCAATTTTTAGATTGCCTCTTGTTTTTTTTTTCCTTGTAAGCCAAAGTCTTAGTCCTAGTCAAGTTTGAGCAATTTTAGATTGTCTCTTGTTTCTTTTTCTTGTGAGCCACAGTCATTGTCTTAGTCAAGTCGGAGCAATTTTTTTTGTTTGCCTTTTGGGTTTTTTTGAAGGCCATAGTTTAGGTTTAGCCAAGTCAGAGCAATTTTGGATTGCCTCATGTTTTTTTTTTTTTTCCTGGAGAACCACAGTCTTGTCATAGCCAAGTTGGGTCATTTTGTCCTTGCTGTTTTTTTCTCCACTCCTTCTTGGGGGGCTATAGTATGGAGGTTTTTGTTCATAGTTTCCAGGGGTTTACTTGTATTTTTGGTCTTGTGTGTTTGTTTTTTCATAGTCGTCGTGTTTAGCACGTATTTCTTTTGTGTCCATGGTCCCAGTCATGTATTTCTTTCCTTTGTTTTTTTTTTCCCAGAGTCATGTGTTTGTATGTATTTCTTGTATGGTTTTCTTGTCTGGTCTTTGTCTTGTTCTTGGGTTGGTTTCTCTCCCTCCGCACATGTCCCCCAACCTCCCACCCTGGGGGGGCGGGGGGGGCAGGTTGGTTCCTTGGGGCGTTCGGAGTCCGCCCGTGGAGGGAGGGTACTGTTATGACCCGAGCGTCGGTTCTGATCGCGCTCGGGTTAAAGTTATGTCTCGCTGTCGGCCTTGACAGCTGTGGGCGGTATTCTGGCCTCTCCGGGCTCTTATTGTGAAAGTGCTCGGTGGGGCTTCCGCCTGTCAACGGTCGGCCAGCTGTGTGTCATCATTGTCATTAGTACCTTGTCTATTTAAGCTGAGCACTGGCGTCGTTAGGACGCAGCAGTGTCTGATCGCTAACTGATCGCTTACTGATCGCCAACCTGGTCATTTAACTGTTCACCCACCGTCACGTTGCGGATGCCTGGACTGTATTCACACCTCGGCTGCCTTGGGCTTGACCGTCTTTCACTGGTACCAGTAAGTGTGCTACATTAGCCTTATTCCTCCCGGCGTATAATGATCTGTAAGTCCCTGCCTTAGCAGCCAGTGTGTTATTATTACCAAGCCTGACTGTGTGTGACTGTCTCCTGCTCTGGACCTATAGTGTGCTGTATAGCCCTATGCTTCCTGTTCTGTGAAGACTCCTGTCATTATCTCAGCAGCTTGTGTTAACACCTTTTTTCACCGTAAATAAACCCACTGAAAAACTCACTGGTGACTCTGTGTGCGTCTTATGTTGGCTCGCGAGGGCTAGCACATGACACAAGCCCAAGATACAAGGGATTGGCCGTGGAATCATGACAAAGCCTCCGGCTCCCTACAATTCTGGGACCAGATGCTGCTGGGTCTCACGCACAGCAACCCCACCATCCTCCATGGATCCGCTCTGCTCTTGTGGGCAGCAGCTTTCAGCTGTCTGTGAGAGAAGAATGGAGTCCCACAGAGCCACACTGCCCTTTGAGATCCCTGGGCTCGGTAGCTCACCTCATCCAGTGTGTGGTGCTAGTGATTTGTTGTGGAATCACGGCAAAATTTATTGGGAGACAAACCAGACTGGCGTGAGATACTGTACACCATTGACTGTGGATCAGTGAACCAAAGTGCTGCTCAGTGCTCAACTGAGGTGAAAGGACCGGCTAAAAGCTACTGAGCTAATTGGCGTAAGAGGGAGGGTGGAGTTGAACAGCTGAAGTCCGTTTCTTAAAGTGACAGGCTTTGAATCAGAGTGGTTGAAGAAAGCCAAGAAATATATAAAAAAAAAAAAAACAAATTTGCTTCAATAATTAAAAAATTTTAGAAAGTCTGAACAAAATATGTCACAAGCACTTCATTAAGACATGAGTGAGCTGTTAAAATGTGTATAAAGAGCAATCAATGACCCCTTTAAGAAGACTAAATATATTATACACACACGTTAAGTACATTACATTGACTATGGAAAAGGAGGACACACAATAAAAGCTCCAACAAACATTACATTTTTGACACACACAGAGCTGTCACCAGGAATGCACATCTTGCACAATCTCTAACCGGGCTGTGAAGGATTGCGCAATCCTGTTGAGGCTGTTGCGTCCATAACCAGTACTTCAGTAACGAGGCTGGAGGTGCAATAGAACGTGACTTTATTGAGTGATTCACAGTGACACAAGATGCTCCCGTCTAGGCAGAGGCGAAGGTCAAAACAGACCGTGCCTCTACCACATCAGCACTTTATACCCAGGGTGGTGGCAGAACCAGAAAGGTGGAGCCACCACCCACATCACACAATAATATGTCTTATAACGACATTACACCCTCCCCTTAAAAAAAGTCCAAAATGCAGCACACCAATTAGACACTTCCAAATTTAGTACCCAAACCATACTCTAATAATAAACAAGTAAAGTAGGCCTATCCATGCACACAACCAACTAAAACTAGAGGGGGACAGGTGGACTACTGTCACACCTCAACATGGCTAGATGGATTATTCTGCCGTCTCTGATGGTATAAAGTCCATGAAATAAAATACTGCCGTGTTCCTATTAGAAGATAAAAAATAACCCCATAAACATATATACATACAGGTAAAACCTCAGTGCAACAAAGAACCAGTTAACATGCACATTCATGCCCTACTACCAACATTCCCAATAAAACCACGGCAACCCGGGCAAACCCCACAGTAATATAAACCCCAAATATGGCAACACAAACATTACTTGGGTTTTATTTATTTGTTTTTACATGGGCACTTGATGTAGCAATTCTGCATGAGAAACGTATCAACTACGTAGCCCGGGCAATTTGTATTCAACCCAACCCATCGCCCCTTGCGACTGTACAGACTTGATGGAGAGGCCACCCACCCGTCTGGTGGGTCCCGTCCAGAGCTTCTCCGTCTCTTTGCCCCAGGAGATGAGCCCCGTCGGAGCTCCGACACAACCTCCTTTTCGTTGGCGCGCCACAGTTCATTGAGGTGTCTCCATGAGTCATCTGACAGCCGAAGGTACCCATCTCCCCGAACAGCTTCTACCTTCAGCCGCCCCTGGTTCTCCCGTCATTTCAGTTTTCCATGGACCCCTCTCAGCCGAGCCTCCTCTCTGGGTCAAACCACGTCACTGACTCCCAAAGGAGCTCGGCTCAGCTTCCAATGTCCATGATGTTTCAACCGGGCCTCCTCACTGGGTTGTGCCACACCGGCGACCCTCCGCGAAGCCCGACTCGGCCTCCAGTGTTTCTGTGTGGCACATCTGTTTCCCGTGCCAGCCGGTCCTGCCCCACTCGCTTTCATTTGCAACGCCAGCAAAGCCGTTGTATCTCCATGTACCTCCCGGCCAAATTCCGGAAGCAGTGGGAGCCATCCAGTCAGCTCCACCCGTCATCACGGGCATTCCACTGTGCCGCCCAGTTCCCTCACCTAGGGTAACTTGAGCCCTGGCACCAGAACCCTCCCGCGATGGCCCTGGGTGGTATTGGTCCTGACCATCTCCCAGAATACTAGGCCATGTATCATCCCAAACCGCATCATCCACCATGTGCAGAACTGGTCGGTCCCACAAACCACAGCCCGACCACTCCTCTCCGCCGCTGCTGGTAATTGAGAAGCCCAGTCCATAAAAAAGGTTGCAGCCCATCATATTCGACCCACTCATGGTCACCATAGACTGCAGGCTGGACACCACCGCTGACTTGTACCTCGCTGTCTGCTCCAGCGAACGCACGATGGACAGCCTATTACCGCCATACCCACGCAATGGCGTTGACAGACCTCTCACACAATGGTAGGGGAAAAAACTCCTCACAGTAGGCCAGTTCAACACAGACCCCACCTCGTCCATGTCCACCAATAACGGCACTTCCTCGCCGTCCAACGCAACCGTTAAATACATATGGCCTTCTGTGTTCGGGGAGACGGTGTGGATAACCGTAGGAGTCGTGGTGGGGGAATCCACTTCACGTCGCCGTTCCCCTCACTTAAATTTTTTACAGACCTTGGTGAAATGATGTAGAAGTTCACACTTGCCTCAGCGTTTGCCTTTTGCTGGACACTCTCTTGCCTTGTACCAGTGCTTGGTAGACCCAAGACCCAAAACATTTTGGCGATCCTGGGGCAGACCTTATTTTTATAGCAGTAGCGTATTCTTCTCTGTCTTCCATGCTGTCATCGCTATCCGGGTCTACAGCCTGCACCGCTGATTGTGAGTCAAGTTTTCCCAACGTTGTTCTCTCACCGAGGTCACAGTGACAGTTTATCTGCTGCTTCGAACTGTTGGGCTATCTCCACAGCCTTGGCCAATGTCAGTTCACTGGAACGTGTGAGGAGTCTCGACCGTGACTGTGCCGCTGCACACAGCATGTGCTCCGCCAACTGATCACACACTATTTCCTCTTCTAAGGTCCCAAACTGGCAACACTCAGCCAGCTGGCGCAGGTCTGCAACATATCGTTGCACTGACTCTCCAGTCCACTGCTGGCGCTGTCAGAACTGAATCCTCCAGATGATGACGTTCTCAGGAGTGCGAAAGTAGTGCGCCATTAGCCCAACCATGTCCTCAAAACTGTCGCTCACACCCAGTGTGCTGAGAATGTGTTGTCCCTCCATGCCAAGATTATGGACCAGTATCACTTGTGCACGCAATTTCTCTAGTTCATCGAGGTTCAATGCCACCAGATAATTCTTGAATGTGGCAAACCACCTCTCCCATGGTACTGGCGGCTCGCTGGGAAGCTCCAGAAACAGCTGAATGCCCGAAATTCCTTTATCCATGTTTTTATCCTTGTCGCCAAATGTTATGTCCATAGCCAGTACTTCAATAACAAGGCTGGAGGTGCAGTAGAACGTGACTTTGAGTGACTCACAGTGACACAAGGTGCTCCCGTCTAGGCAGAGGCAAAAGTCAAAAGAGACCGTGCCTCTTCCACATCAATCCTTTATACCCAGGGTGGCGGCGGAACCGGAAAGGTGGAGCCACCACCCACATCACACAATAATACGTCTTATAATGACATTACAGAGTCTTAATTTGTTGTTGCTTCACCTGACCTCTCTCCTTTGTATTTGAACAGGAAATGCACAGATTCTGCGACTTTAAATATATAAATATTGTTGAAATGGTTGGAATCATTCAGAAATTACATTTAGACCTACAAGACAAATTAGTGGACAAATAATAATATATTTATAATTCTTTATTTTTTATTTTTCATATTTTTTCATCTTTTCTAGCAAGATGGCTGCGCATCCACACGCTGTGGCTAGACGCTCCAGACTACTGCACTTGTTTCTGTGTTTTTCCTGCCATTTTTGTCCTCCTTCTGTGACGGACTAATTACCTACAGTCGCCAGGAACTTCTAGGCATTGGCTGCCAACTCAACCCCGACATCTCCAGTGCTTATTTCAGCAATCAATACCACATCCCTCAGGAGATCGCCAGACCACCGGGCACTCCGTGGATTGTTATTGTGCCCAGCAAGAGGTGCAGACAGTGCCAAGAGTGAAAGAAGAAACGAGGCTGCAGGGCTGGCCTCCGTGCCCAGCTACACAAACAATGCACCAAACCACTGTTACCTTCAAGTTTCCTCACCAACACCAGATCCCTTGCCAACAAAATGGATGAGCTGTGGTCAGAGATAGCCTACAATCACTATGTCCGGGACTGCTGTATTTACACTGTGACTGAGTCTTGGCTCCACCTGCTCATTCCAGACACCACTGTGGAATTACCTGGCCAAACTACACTCAGTTTCGACCGCAACGCCGATTCTGATAAGGGCAGAGGTGGTGGGCTCTGTGTTTATGTGCTTCAGTCTTGGCGTAATAACAGCAGAATAATTCAAAGCTACTGTTCACCGGCCATGTCCTTTCTGTGTAGGCCCTTCTATCTACCCTGTGAGCTAGCCACCTCCAGCACATCGTAGCAGGCAACAGAAAGATCACCCAATGCAGTCCACATTATTGCAGGAGATTTAAACAAAGCATGCTTAAAGACTGTACTCCCCAAATTCCACCAACATGTTAAGTGCCCTACGAGAGGGGAAAGAACACTGGATCATTTTTACAGCAACATTAAACATGCCTACAGAGCCACCTTCCCCCCTCACCTTGGACAATCAGACCATCTCTCCCTGCTTCTTATACCTGCTTACATCCTCCTTAGGAAGATTTCCCCCCCAACCAAACAAACAATTAAAACCTGGCCTGAAAATGCTCTCCTCCAGCTACAGGACTGTTTTAGCTGAGTCTGTCCTCTTCTACATTAAATACTGCGTAGAAAATGTGACAGTCACCAAACACATCCAGGTCTTTCCAAACCGGAAACCCTAGATGACCAGTGAGGTCCAGGCTCTGATAAGAGCTCGCAACTCAGGCTTCAGGCAGAGGGACCGCTCTCTATACAGCACTGCCAGCGCCAACCTAAGAAGAGGCATAAAACATGCTAAGAATGCCTACAGGAGGAAAGTGGAGGGGTTCTTCACAGACAACAACCCCAGACATATGTGGAGAGGCATCCAGGCCCTCTCCAACTACAGGGGCCAGTGCCGCCCAACATCGGACAGCAGCTTCACTCTGGCAGAGGAGCTTAACAGCTTCTTTGCCCGGTTTGCGCTCGCTGCCCCCCCATCTCTCTCTACAGGTGCATGAGGTGAGGAGGTAACTGAGAGCAGTGAACTCCTGCAGAGTTGCTGGTCCTGACGGCATCCCAGGATCCCAGGAGTGGTGGTCAAAGTATGTGCAGACCACCTGGCAGAGAGCCTCACCAAGCTGTTCAAGTTCTCCCTGACGCATGCCACCATCCCCTCCTGCTTCAAGGCCTCCACCATCATCCTCATCCCCAAAAAGACCAAAATTGACAGCCTGAATGACTACAGACCCATTGCACTCATGTCTATAGTCATGAAATGTTTTGAGTGATTGATGTCCCAGCACGTAAGGGACTGTCTTCACCCCACCTTCAGCCCCCACCAGTTTGCCTACTGAGAGAACCGGTCTACAGAAGACACCATTGCTACCACACTCCTCAGAGCGTTGACCCACCCGGAGAACCCAAGGAGCTACGTGAGGATGCTCTGTGTGGACTACAGCTCAGCTTTCAACACCATCATCCTGGACATCCTGATCAATAAACTGCACCTCCTCCAGATCCCCCTCACACCTGCTTCTGGTTATAAAACTTTCTCACCAACTGCCTACAAACAGTCAGACTCAGGCCCCACCACTCCTCCCCAGGGCTGCGTGCTAAGCCCTCTACTGTACTCCCTGTACACCTCTGACTGTATTCCAACCCACCCAACCACCATCATCATGAAGTACGCGACTGATACCACCTTGGTTGGGCTCATCACCGACGATAATGAGAAGGCATACAGGGCGGAGGAAGAGAATCTGCTGCTGTGGTGCCAAGCAAACAATCTGAAACTGAATGTCCAAAAAAAGAAAGAACTTGTACTGGATTTCAGAAAGAACAGACAAGACCCCCCCCCCCCCCCAATAAATGGTGACGACGTGGACACTGTCCTCACCTTCAGGTTCCTGGGCACCCACATCTCCTCTTACCTCTCTTGGACTGTCAATACCAAGGCCCTGGTGAAGAAAGCCCAGCAGTG
The DNA here is from genome assembly GCA_020510985.1 of Pholidichthys leucotaenia. Taxonomy (NCBI): domain Eukaryota; kingdom Metazoa; phylum Chordata; class Actinopteri; order Cichliformes; family Pholidichthyidae; genus Pholidichthys; species Pholidichthys leucotaenia. The sequence goes on from CM035848.1 coordinate 208,628,044, forward strand.
GCTACACTTTCTCCGTGTCCTGAGGAAGAACAACCTGGACCAGAAGCTGCTCCTGGCCTTCTACTGCTACTCAGTGGAGAGCGTGCATGCCTCCTGTCTGGGTGTGTGGTATGCCGGCTCCACAGCCGAGAACAGGAAGGCTGTGCAGAAGGTCATCAACACCGCCCCAAAAATCATTCTTCCCTGGAGAACATCTCCAGATCCTCCTGTCTCAGAAAGATCAAGGCCATCATAGGAGACCCTGCCCACCACCTGTTTGATCTGCTTCCCTCTGGACGACAGTTCAGATCAATCAAGTTCCACATCCGAACTGCAAACAGTCAGAGCCCCCCCCCCCCCGAACGCTCACATGCATAAAACTGAGAACCTCTTTAATTATCATAATAACACACCTTTCTTTGCACTCCGCACTTTCATGTATATTGACCCATCCGTGAAACCACTACTATGTATATTTTCCATAATCCTAGGGCCAGTTTACTCATTTGTATGTTTTGCACTCCACACTCTTATGTACATAGTTCCATCCGTGAAGCCACTACCATACCTTTGTATATTTCCATAATCGTGGGCTATTTTTTATGTCAGTCGTGTGCTTAATCGTGTGTTCTGTAACCGTGTTTTATCTAATCTGTCTCCATTACTTTATTGCGCAGTAGACTGGTGGAGCACCCACAATTTTGTTGTACTGTACAACTGTACAATGACAATAAAGCCTATTCTATTCTATAACAGGTGAGGCTCTGCCTCCCTTGACCACATGTCACTGGACCATAGTGTGCTATATGAGGTGTGAAATTGCTGTCATGAATTGCACTGTTATTCTGCTTAAGCTGGGATCACAAAGATTCAAACATTCGTGGAGGGGAGCATATTTTTTTACAGCTGTCATTCAGTTTGCAAGAGCAACTTGAGGTATTCTTGAGAAATGAAGTACTTTTCTGTTATATGACGGCGGTAGAGTTCCTACATTCTTCATAAGGGTACCATGGGATCTTCCTACAGCATACTCACTGCCATCTTACGAAAATTTTTGTGCAGGTCGTGGCACTCTCAAGTCATTGGTAGGAAGATCTTATGGATTGTGGCACATTTTGTTGGCACAAATGATGTACTTCTGCCTTATGAATACCTCACTACCGCCTTATGCACGTTGTACGAATCTCCGCATGAAAGGGGATTGTACGGCATTTCTTACGACCACCGTAAGGGGCCCTCAAAAACAACTTAAGATGTTCTCAAGATCAACTTAAGGTGTTCTTGAGGCATACTTATAGCCAACATCTTGCGTAGTTCTTACATTGTTCCTACGGCATTCATACGGCCGCCCTATGATGAGGGGTTTTCTTGGCACATTCGTAGAAATCTTGGAGAAGACCATCGACCTGGGCATGAACTTACAAATGGTCTACGAACGCTGGATTTTCCTACGGTTGCCTTAAGAAGGCCGTACGAAATGGTCTAAAAATCATTTGTACTGTGTTTGCAGCTGTTTATAAGGATATTTGTGACCGTAGCTTTAGCTGGCGTGAAGAAAGCATCTTTGGCTTAGACAAATTCCCAGCAATGATTCTTCAGGTTCCACAGAAATGACATCACACTGAGCCCTTTTCACGTCAGACATTTTGAGTTGTTAAATACGTATGTGTTTTCCAGCTGAAGCAAGGCTCTTCCTACCTTTCTGCTCGTCTTGTCCTTCAGTTTTCACCTCTGGCAGTTCTGGGTCTTTGGCAGCAGTTTCTTTGTTTTCAAAAGTCTGCAGACCTAAAAAGTCAAATTAAAAAAAAATAGAGAGCCTCGTTTTAAATATCCAATAACATAGGCTTAAGGTAGATATTTATCTGTATGTTAGCTGCTCTGGACAGACCATTTTGAGGTACAGTAACCACAGGCTGGTCAGGCTGCACAATGCTGAGAGAGATGTTGGCTGCCATCTTACGAAAATTTTTGTGCAGCTCACAGCACTCTCAAGTCATTGGTAGGAAGATCTTATGGATTGTGGCACATTTTGTCAGCACAAATGATGTACTTCTGCCTTATGAATACCTCACTACTGCCTTATGCATGTTGTACGAATCTCCATATGAAAGGGGATTGTACAGCATTTCCTACGACCACCATAAGGGGCCCTCAAAAACAACTTAAGATGTTTTCAAGATCAACTTAAGGTGTTCTTGAGGCATACTTATAGCCAACATCTTGCGTAGTTCTTACATTGTTCCTATGGCATTCATATGGCCGCCCTACGATGAGAGGTTTTCTTGGCACGTTCGGAGAAATCTTGGAGAAGACCATCGACCTGGCCATGAACTTACGGATGGTCTACGAACGCTGGATTCTCCTACAGCTGCCTTAAGAAGGCCATATGAAATGGTCTAAAAATCATTTGTACTGTTTGCAGCTGTTTATAAGGGTATTTGTGACCGTCGCTTTAACTGGTGTGAAGAAAGCATCTTTGGCTTAGACAAATTCCCAGCAATGATTCTTCAGGTTCCACAGAAATGACATCACACTGAGCCCTTTTCACGTCAGACGTTTTGAGTTGTTAAATGCATATGGGTTTTCCAGCTGAAGCAAGGCTCTTCCTACCTTTCTGCTCTTCTTGTCCTTCAGTTTTCACCTCTGGCAGTTCTGGGTCTTTGGCAGCAGTTTCTTTGTTTTCAAAAGTCTGCAGACCTAAAAAGTCAAATTAAAAAAATTAGAGAGCCTCGTTTTAAATATCCAATAACATAGGCTTAAGGTAGATATTTATCTGTATGTTAGCTGCTCTGAACAGACCATTTTGAGGTACAGTAACTACAGGCTGGTCAGGCTCCACAGTGCTGAGAGGGATGTTGGCTTCGTCAGCTCTGTATGTGAGGTCAACAGAATGGCGCTGAAGGAGGTCAGGACACATGCATTAATGATTTTTTTTTTTAACCTGCTGTGATTATAAGCTGTAATTATGTGATCGCTATGTAGCTTATCTATAAAAAAAAAACTAGAATATCTGTGTATTTGCATATCTGAGTGGGTATGGGTAGTGAAGACATTTGTCCTTACTCTTCCTCTTTTCCGCACAAAGTAGCAAACGGCTCCAAATCCAATAAGTACAAGAATGATCACAATAAAGATGATGATGCCTGGAAGAGAAAATGCAATTCACATTTATAAAGAGGACACACCGTCACTACACACTGTGTACACCCCATCCCTGACAAATGACTTACAGAAGAATGAGCACTAGAAAATACAGTATGGGTAGATATCAGTTCAGATATGCTAAATAAAAGTAACTCACCAGTGCTGGCGCTTCCTGCAGTTGCTGGCTTAGCAGTGGTGGCTATGAGAAATGCAGTTCATTTATTAGTCTGTGCATAATGTGTGATCTTTCTTTTTCTATTTTGATACAAAGCAGCAGCTCCTGCTTCCTCTACTTAAGCAATCACGCTGTCCATCTAAACCGTCAGTGGGTATCCTCTTCCTGTTTACTCTACACAAATGCAGTGTGTTATGAAACACTATATTTTGTAGGTCAGATGAATTCAAACCAAATCTATACAAGATTTTCACCTTAAAAAAATGGCTCCAAAATTATTTTGATAGTAGATCAAGCTTTGATAAGGTGAACATTGGTTCCACCATAGCCTGAGTGGGTCTGCATCATTGACAACAGCACTACAACTACATTTCCCTTTCCTGGCAGGAATACTGAAAAAAACGACAACTGGCACATTTTACAGTCCGAGTCCCCTTAACCAATCACAGGGCATGACTTTAGCCACCAACTAACAAAGCACCCTGTAACTGGCTTTTGGGACTTTGTAGTCTTTTCAATGTTCCTACCAGGAACAGGAAATTTATAGTGCTGCTTTAAAAGGTGAAAGTGAAGTTTACAAATATTCACTCTGATATCTGATTCATCACACACTTGTAAAATTATTTGAAAAATGGTTTATAAGTTTCAAAAAAATAATTCAAACACATTATAATGTCTGGTACTATTTTAAATGTATTCAGCGCAAGTAGCCACTGATACCTGTAGCTGATTTCAACCTGCTGTTACTCAGCTTCACGATAACCTAACTCAACTTTTCTGCTGGTGCAGTTTTAAAATTTTTAACCGAAATTATCCATCAGATGTTGTAACCTGCTTTGAAAGCATGGCCAAGAAACTGTAGTAATTGAGAATCAGCTACTAGGTTAGCACTTACTAATTTTCTCACATATTCTGTTCTTTTTAGGTTGGAGGTCAAAAACCAACAGGTTGACAACATGATGATCACTTCCACCTTTTATATATAGTCTATGAGAGACAGCCATATTATTTTACAGTTGTTTGCATGATAACATTATGAATGTAGATTTAATATTCAGGTTTCGCCATGGTTTACCTAAATAGAGAGCCTAAGTCACACCCCTCTACTTCCACATATGGGACCTTAAATCGAAAAAAAAAATTCCATTGAAATGAATAGCAATAATGAAATTATCTTTTGATCCTGATCAAATTTTGCCATGAATTACACATATGATGTTTGTCAATTTAAAAGATAATTTTCCACATAATTAAAGTTGTTGGCCATCGTATAATAACAGTTTAGTGATGTGGGATGATGGGAGTTGTTGTCCGCTAGTCTTTTAAACAAAAACTAAATATTACTCTGTTTTTACAGTATCTCACAAAAGTGAGTACACCCCTCACATTTTTGTAAATATTTTATTAAATCTTTTCATGGGACAACACTGAATATATGACACTTTGATACAATGTAAAGTAGTCCGTGTACAGCTTGTATAACAGTGTAAATTTGCTGTCCCCTCAAAATAACTCAACACACAGCCATTAATATCTAAACCGCTGGCAACAAAAGTCAGTACACCCTGAAGTGAAAATGTCCAAATTGTGCCCAATTAGCCATTTTCCCTTCTCAGTGTCATGTGACTCGTGAGTGTTACAAGGTCTTAGATGTGAATGGGGAGCAAGTGTGTTAAATTTGGTGTTAGCACTCTCACACTCTCTCATACTGGTCACTGGAAGTTCAGCATGGCACCTCATGGCAAAGAACTCACTTTGGCCTTTTCCACCAAGACAGATCCAGTGCTTAACTGGAGCCAGAGCCTGACTTGGCACCAGTTCTTTGGTTTTCGAATGGCTAAGCACTAGTCCCAGGCTCTCAAAAGTGGTGCTAACCTGGCCCCAACTGCTAGCTTGGCCAGCACTAAGAACCAGTTGACATTGTTAACGTCCCCTGCCGTGGGCGTGGTTAATTGACCAGCTTCAAAACATTACCGACTGCCATGTTGCATTCCAAACAGCAGAACAAGCGATGGATTCCAAAACCAAACAGATTTGGAGTGAAGAGGAGACACATTTCCTGGCTCTATGGACATGAGCACAAGTACAAGATAAGCTGGAGGGGGCCACTCATCTGATGAACTGTTTTTGGGGATAGGCCAGCCAACCTGGATCATCAGTAACTGCCATGGATGAGTCCGTACAACAAACTGCTCAAAATGCTACTGGTAAGTGTATTGTCTTTAAAATGCCAAAAGTTAATGAATATATACACTACCGTTCAAAAGTTTGGGGTCACTTAGAAATTTCCTTATTTTTGAAAGAAAAGCACTGTTTTTTCAATGAAGATAACTTTAAACTAATCAGAAATACACTCTAATATCTAATATACATTGCTAATGTGGTAAATGACTATTCTAGCTACAAATGTCTGGTTTTTGGTGCAATATCTACATAGGTGTATAGAGGCCCATTTCCAGCAACTATCACTCCAGTGTTCTAATGGTACAATGTGTTTGCTCATTGCATCAGAAGGCTAATGGATGATTAGAAAACCCTTGTGCAATCATGTTAGCACAGCTGAAAACAGTTTAGCTGGTTAGAGAAGCTATAAAACTGACCTTCCTTTGAGCAGGTTGAGTATCTGGAAAAAAATATTATTTCAAATACAAATCATTATTTCTAACCTTGTCAATGTCTTGACTATATTTTCTATTCATTTTACAACTCATGGTGGTAAAAAAGTGTCACTTTTCATGGAAAACACAAAATTATTGTCTGGGTGACCCCAAACTTTTGAACGGTAGTGTATATCCGCTTGTATTGATATGTAACGGCCAAAGTGCGGATGTTTTTTACTCTCTTGTGCGTATAGTATTTTCGGTTAGCTATGCTAGCAAGCTAACAGTGCTTTTACCACGACCAAACGCTTTTCCTTGCCATAAAGAAATGCTCATTTGAGAAACTAGAACAAAAATCTTATTAGTGTGTTACAGAATACTTTGTTAGATATCCAGTGCAAAATACACTTTGTTTTGTATCAATACTGTTTATTATTGTCTCAAATGACGTTAGTGACGTCGCCACATATCTTGAATTGTTCATTTGAGAGAAAACAAGAACAAAAATCTTAGCATCTTACAGAATACTTTTTTTTGATAAAGATATCCAGTGCAAAATACGCTTTTTGTGGTATCAATACTGTGTACGAATGGGTGCCTTGCGTTGTGTATATGGGAGATTTTTCTCCCAAAGACGCTAATAACATCGTCATTTTTACTATTTTGGTAATATTTCCATAATCATGGGCCATTTTTAAAAAAAATTTCACTCGAGTTTAATCGTGTGTTCTGTAACTGTGTGTTATTTAATCCTTCTCTTACTTTATTGAGCAGTAGCCTGGTGGAGCACCTACAATTTCATTGTACTGTACAACTGTACAATGACAATAAAGCCTATTCTATTCCAAACACATGTCCAAGACGACCACTGCCTTGCTAAAGAAACTGAGGGTAAAGTTAGACTGGCCAAGCATGTCTCAAGACCTAAACCTTATTGAGCATCTGTGGGGCATCCTCAAACTGAAGGTGGAGGAGCGCACGGTCTCTAACATCCACCAGCTCTGTGATGTCATCATGAAGGATTGGAAGAGGATTCCAGTGGCAACCTGTGAAGCTCTAATGAACTCCATGCCCAAGAGCGTTAAGGCAGTGCTGGAAAATGTTGGTGGCCACACAAAATATTGACACTTTGGGCACAATTTGGACATTGTCGCTTAGGGGTGTACTCGCTTTTGTTGCCAGCGGTTTAGACATTAATGGCTGTGTGATGAGTTATTCTGAGGGGACAGCAAAAGTACACTGTTATACAAGCTGTACACTGACTACATTGTATCAAAGTGTCATATCTTCAGTGTTGTCCCATGAAATGATATAATAAAATATTTACAAAAATGTGAGGGGTGTACTCACTTTTGTGAGATACTGTATATGACAGCCGGCAACTTCAATTATGTGGAAAGTTATCTTTTAAATTGACAAACATCTTGTGTAATATCCTTCCTATTAGCAGTAATTTACCTTTTCCCCTCACTTTTTTTAAAACTTAACCCAGTTGAAACTCCCTTCTTGCACTTACAAAAGGTTGAGCCCTCCAGCTTACCTTTATGGTTGTTTGCCTTGGTTGTACCCCTGTTGTTTTTGGTAGTCATGGGTTTGGGTGTGGTCATCAGTGCTGGTGTGGTCATTGCAGGCTTAGTGAATTCTGTGACATTATTATCTGAAACAAAGAAGCATGTCACTGCACAACAAAACATACTGGAAGAAATGTTATTTTTTAAATTTCATTTAACCTTTATTTATACAGGATAGTTTCACTGAGAAGCAACCTCTCTTTTTCAAGGACACCCTGATCACACTCACACACAGTTACACATTCACACCTGGAAGCTGCCCAGTACAACCATAGACTGACCTGTGGCCACTGAGCAGCTCCACTGGAGCAGTTGGGGTTAAGGGCCTTGCTCAAGGGCATCACAGTGGGGTTAAGGAGGGTGGGGCAAACACTGCTATGTTCTCTGTCCCACCCAGATCTCATCCTGCCGGTCCTGGGATTGAACCAGCAACCCTCCGCTCACCAGTCCATATCCCTAACCATTAGGCCACCACTGCCCCTTAAATAAAACCTATGATGAATTAAACATGTCAAGATAACAGTCAAATTTTTAATTCACTCTGTCATCCTTTAGCTGCATTTTTTCATATACAATAAAGGATCTTTAAGCTATTAATAGGTCAAATATTAGCTCTCACCATTTGTCCTTGGCGTTGCACTACTACTAGGTGTAGTGTTGCTGGTGTTGATGCTCATGCTGCTAGTAGTATTTGTGATGGTGGCATTGGTGGTGATGTTTATTGTGCTCATAAGGTTTGCCATTTCAGTGGTTTTTTTGCCATCTGCTGCAACAGTCACCACTGTCGTATTTGCTATGGCAGACGCCACAACCAAACCTGCAGGAAATTGGCCAAATTTACATTAATTTACATAAATGAGCAAAGTTTAAACATAAAACCATGACACCTTATTGTATTTACCTGTTCTTGTCAAAATTAGATTTGATAGCATTCTGGGACATTTCTTTACATCTTTCTGTCTTAGTTTAGTCCTGTATAAATTATCCATTTCTCATAATTAGAGTAGGAGCTACAAGTCTAGCACACAGCCAAAACTTCAAGAAAGTAAACTTTTTAAATATCTTTATAATAATACTTTAAGAATTTGAGATTTTCCATTAATTTTTATTAGTGGTGTCAAAGTTATTGTGTGATAAAGCAACACCTCTTTGATCGTGAACAATTTTTTAAATGGTGATTAATCGCAGAGGAACAAAAAAGTGAAACTCTCGAAATGTGGGTACCATTTCTGTGGAACAGTCTATGGCGCACTCAAAACAAATGCAGTGAAGCCTAAACTCCTCTTTTTTAATTTCTGGGTGTTCAAATTAGTTTGCTGGAGTATCTCTTCATGTATCTATGTAGACATATGGACTGTATTCAAGATCAAAGATTCAAAGATTTTATTTGTCAATACTACTATATGTGGCATTGACGTTGGTGTTTCTCTCTCTTTAGTGGTGTGCGCAATATTAAAAAAAGGAATAAGGCTAGAAAAACAACAGCAGTCTATGTACAGTAATGCTCCCCGTAGTGCAAATAGCAACAAAAGCTAGACCCAGACATCCCATAGTGCAAATAAAGATAAACGATAAAACTCAGCAATCCTATATACAGAAAAAGTAAAGCAGTAATACTTGTAGTTGCAAGTTCATTGCGGTAGTGTAGGTGCAGACAGTGACAGATAGGATTGCACATGAACAGTATTGCAATAACAGACATCAGCAGATATGGCATTTGTGCAAATGGTTACAGTAAGGTGCAGAGACATACAACAGCAGATGTATTACTGTTGGTGTGCCAGTCTTTCTGTGCCAACAGCTGAAGTAGTTATTATGTGGGTGTGTGCGTTACAGGGTAGGGGTGGGGGGTGGGGTGGACAGAGTTCAGGGTCCTGATGAATAAAGCTGTTTAGCAGTCTTGTGGAGCGGGCCCGGAGGTTCTGGTACCTTTTCCCTGAGGGCAGGGGGCTGAAGAGGGAGTGTGAGGGGTGGGAGGTGTCGCCTGGTCTGCAATGTTGATGGCTCTGCGGTTGAAGTAGATGTCTGAGAGGGGGGGAAGAGGGGCACCAATGATCTTGCTGGCTGCTTTCACTGTGTGTTGTAATGTCTTCCGGCAGGAGGGGGTGCAGCTTCCATACCACACCGTGATGCAGCTGGTGAGGATGCTCTCAATGGTGCCCCGGTGGAATGAGCACATGATGGGGGGTGGGACTCGTGCTCTCTTCAGTTTGCAGAGGAAATGGAGGCGAGTTTGAGCCTTCTTGGCCAGTGATGTGGTGTTGTTGGACCAGGAGAGGCCCTCAGAGATGTGCACTCCCAGGAACTTGGTGCTGCTCATCCTCTCCACAGCTGCTCCATTGATGATCAGAGAGGGATGCTGTGTATCAATGCACAATCCAGACCTGAACGCTGGAGAGAAGGTGTCGACGAAGAACAGAGGAGAGGATGTTGCGTGTGACCCCTCATGGGCCCCAGGCAGCATAGATAGATAGATGTACTGTACTTAATTGATCACAAACTGGGAAATTATAGTGTAACAGCAGCATGACACAGTAGACAACCAAAACAACAGAAACATACACAGCATAATAGAAAAAGGAATTACCCAGGAAAAGCAAAACTGCCTAGATAACTTTATATACATTGCAAATGAATAGATAATCACCCGTATTGATACATGGATCATACATCGAGCATCCATCCCCGCTCCTCCATAAGCTGAAGGCGGGACATTTTGGAGTCCCGGACCATGTTGTGGACAGCGCTGGCCCAGTGGTCCTCTGTTTAAAGATAAAAGCTGCTCTGCGATCCAAACAACAAAATCGAGAAAAGCATGTCTTCCATGAAAAAGGCTAACAGCTAAGCTAAAGGCTAACACAGCTCCCATCAGTTCTGTTCAGTAATGTCTGCTCCCTAGACAATAAACTGGACTATCTACTACTGGAACTCACATCGAAAAGGGAGGTGAGAGATCCAACTGGTATAACAACTGGTAAGATAATAACAACTGGTGTAATAATGCTAAAGTGGTTACTAGTTGTACAGTATTTCTGCAGTATTCATAGTTTTAAAATGACGTGATAGTGCTGCCAGTCGCTATATGGGCAGCCATGTTGGGAGCGGAAGCTGCAGGAGGTAATTCTATTTCATTAAAGCCAAAAATCATGTCAATATAGTCTACTACTATGAAATAATTGGTTGTACAAATACTGGTGAGAAGGAGAAAGTGTTGTTTTATCAATTACCTGCAATTATTTTGAACCAAGGTGAGTCAACTCAGGAGCTGTCAGAGAAACAGAGGAGAATATGGCTTTCTCATATCAGTATTAGTAGAGCTGACTTGGCGCTTTCATTGTGTCCCAGGTTGTGGGTGTGCTCTGACCAAAGTTTGTAGAAATAATTGACTAATATTGTTGAACAGCCTGTGATGCTTTGTGGACATTTTCACAGATTCATAAGCTCCCTGTTCTGATCAGATCAGCTGCAGCTCCTGTACACACACACACACACACACACACACACACACACACACACACACACACACACACACACACACACACACACACACACAGAGATAAATACATGTACGTGCTTGTGTAATGGGACCTATCGAGGAGCTGTCCGAGCAAACTCAATTTTCCCCCTTAAAAGATTTCAGTTTGTTTTTCAGTTGGGTTGTACAGGTTATAGATCACATTAATGGTGGAAAAAGTTTTGAAATGATTTATCTTGGTCTAATTTTTTTTTTTTTTTACATCACAAAAACATGGCATTTGAACAGGGGTGTGTAGACTTTTTTTATCCACTGCATGTCTGTGTACTCAAAGATAATATTTATAAGTTAAGGTACTATGTTGTTCCTTTTTCACTGTGTATTAATAAAATCTACAGGTCATAACTGATGTACTGGCCTACAGGAAACCCAGATGTTAATTAGTGTTGACACTGTGAATTAAAATGAAAACAAAGGCCTGAATCAGTTTTGTGTACAGCACATTTCACATTCATGAATTCCATCCATCCATCTTCTACCGCTTTTCCGGAGGTCCAAGTCACAGAGACAGCAGTTCAAGCAGAGAAGGTCTGCTTGAACTGCAGACAAGCTGCACTAAGGTCTAAAAGGACAAGTACAGAAACTAGTCCATTATCAGATGCAATGAGGAGGTCGTTAGTGACCTTCGCTAAGGCTGTTTCAGTACTATGATGGATTCTAAACCCAGATTGAAACTCTTAGAGTAAACCATTTCCCTGCAGGTGGTCAAATAATTGCGTAGCAACAACTCTTTCTAAGATTTTTGAAATGAAAGGGAGATTAGAGATTGGTCTATAGTTAGCTAAAGCTCCTGGATCTAGCGTTGGCTTTTTGAGTAAGGGTTTAATTACAGCTGTTTTAAAAGCCTGCGGTACATGGCCTAAAGTTAATGAAGAATTGATTATATGAAGAATAAAGCTACCAATAAGTGGGAAGACTTCTTTAAATAACCTGGTAGGAATAGGGTCTAAAAGACAAGTTGAAGGTTTGGATGAGGAAACTATTTTGTCTAACTCACAAAGGTTGATTGGAATAAACTCATCAAGAGAGACATCAATAGAAGGAGTTGTAGTAGTTACAGTATTTAAGTTAACAGTGGGAAGAATCTGATTGATTTTATCTCTGATGGATGAAATTTTATTATTGAAAAAGTTCATAAAGTCCTGACTAGTAAGCTCTAAGGGAATGCTAGGATTGACAGAGTCCTGACTCTTTGTCAACCTGGCTACAGTACTGAAAAGAAACCTGGGATTATTCTTGTTCTCTTCTATTAATGCAGAGTAATAACTCGTTCTAGCTTTTCTAAGAGATTTTTTATAAATTAAAAGATGATTTCTCCAAGCTAAATAGATTTCATCTAAATTAGTGGAGCGCCATTTTCTTTCTAATTGACGAGTCTTCTGTTTTAAGGTACGAGTTTCTGTGTTGAACCAAGGAGTTAGAAATCTCTGATTAGACTTTTTCTTTTTTAAGGGGGCCACCAAGTCTAGAGTCTGATGCAGAGAAGCTGAAACACTATCCACCATGTTATCAATTACAGAAGGAGCAAGCTGTCTACAGCTTATTTCCGTTGTGTTGACACATGGCATAGAGGAAACAATCTGCATAAATTTGGAAACAGCATCATCTGAGAGGCATCTACTGTAATAATATTTTTCTTTAGGAGCCAAATAGTCAGAAATAGTAAAATCAAAGGTTAACAGACAATGGTCTGACAGTACAGGGTTATGAGGAGACACTACAAGATTTTCTATTTCTATGCCATATGTCAAAACAAGGTCCAATGTATGGTGGAGGTAATGAGTAGAATTTCCTACTTTCTGAGAAAACCCAATCGAATCTAATATTGAATTGAATGCCACATTAAGGCAGTCACTATCTACATCCACATGTATATTAAAGTCCCCTACTATAATTATTCTATCAGATTTCAGTACTAAATCAGCTAAGAAATCAGCAAATTTGGATAAAAATTCTGAGTAGGTTGATGGGGGACGATAAACTATGGCAAATAAAACTGGGTTTAACCTAAAATTGCTACAGTGCCCAATACTGAGGACCAGGCCCTCAAAGGAATTATAACATGTTTTTTGCTTTACATTAACTAGTAATTTGGAATGGTAAATTGTTGCTACTCCTCCTCCACGACCAGAACTTCTGGGATTTTGACAGTTTAAATAACCAGAGGGAGTTGATTCATTTAAACCAACATAATCCTCTTGTCCTAACCAAGTCTCTGTAAGGGAAATTAAATCAATCTGATGATCAATTAACAGATCATGGACTAACAGAGACTTGGGAGTTAGAGACCTAATATTTAATAAACCACATTTAATTTTTAAATTATGAGGAGGAACAGAGGCCAAATCATTCAATTTAGAGGCTTTATGTTTATTTTGAGTTTTACCAATATTTTGCTTTATCACTTTGGGATGCTTATACATTATATTTTTATTCACTTTGGAGGGAGCAGACAACGATTCTCTGATGGGGAAGACAGGGGCTAAGCTGAGGGGTGGCGGATGAAGAGGAGCTGCAGAGAGGCGTGTAAGACTGCGACTCTGCTTCCTGGTCCCAACTCTGAGTAGTCATGGTTTGGGAAATTTGGATTAAAAAAGATGCCAGATTGTTAGATAAATGAGAAGCACCATCCAAAGTGGGATGAATGCTGTCTCGTCTCATAAGACCAGGTTTTCCCCAAAAAGAGCTCCAATTGTCAATGTAGCCCACGTCATTTTTAGGACACCACACAGACAGCCAGCGGTTCAAGGATGACGAGCGGCTAAACATGTCATCACTGGTCAGATTGGGGGGGGGGGGCAGAGAATACTACAGTGGCAGACATCGTTTTTGCAAAGTCACACACCGATTCTATATTAAGTTTCGTGACTTCCGACTGCCGGAGACGGATGTCATTAATGCCGGCGTGAATAACAATTGTGGAATATTTACAGTTACTTTTAGCCAGCATTTTCAAATTTGACTCGATGTCGCCTGCTCTGGCCCCAGGAATGCATTTGACTATGGCCGCTGGAGTCTCTAGGTTCACGTTTCTGACTACAGAGTCACCAATGATCAGAATTTTTTCCTCAGCGGGTGTGTCACTGAGCGGGGAAAAACGATTAGAAACGTGAACAGGTTGGTGGTGTACCGGGGCTTTGCGACTAGGCTTCCTTCTCACCGTCACCCACCCAGTCTCCTCGCTGCTGAGGAGAGCCGGGGAACCGCTGACAGTGGGACCTAAGCTAGCTAGCTCCGCTGCAGCTAATGGGCGTCCGTCAAGATTAACTGGCGCAGACGGTGTTTCAATGCAGCGGAGCCGGGATTCCAAATCAGACAACCTCGCCTCGAGCGCCTCAAAAAGACAACATTTATTACATTTACCGTTATCGCTAAAAGAGGCAGAGGTGTAGCTAAACATCTGACAGAGAGAGCACACCAGAGGAGGAGAGGAAAGAGAGCTAGTAGCCATAGCTAGTCGCTAGAGAGCAAACCACAAAGCAAACCACACAGGCAGACAGCAAAACAGGAAGTGACGATACGTTACCACAAGGAAGTGACGATCCAATCGATTGTTTCAGTCAGGAAACAATCGAACAGGATCGGTGACAAAGGGCAGCCCTGGTGGAGTCCAACTCTCACTGGGAATGAATCCGACCGAGTGTTGGCAATACGAACCAAACTCTGACAACGGAAACCGGATAGCTCATAATAACAAGCCCGATACCCCATACTCCCGAAGCACCCCCCACAAAAAACCACGAGAGATGCGGTCGAATGGCTTCTCCAAGTCCACAAAACACATGTAAACTAGTTGGGCAAACTCCTATGAACCCTCAAGGATTCTCAAGAGGGTAAAGAGTTGGTCCGATGTGCCACAGCCAGGATGAAAACCACATTGCTCCTCCTGAATCCGAGGTTTGACCAACGTCCGGACTCTCCTCTCCAGTACCTTGGCATAGACTTTCCCAGGGAAGCTGAGGAGTGTGATCCCTCTAAAGTTGGAGCACGCCCTCCGGTCCCCCTTTTTAAAGAGGGGAACCACCACCCCGGTTTGCCATGCCAAAAGCACTGTCCCCGACCTCCACACAATGTTGCAGAGGTGTGTCAACCATGACAGCCCTACAGCATCCAGAGCCTTGAGGTACTCAGGGCGAATCTTGTCCACCCCTGTGGCCTGCCACCAAAGAGATTTTTAACCACCCTGGCAAACTTAGCCCCTGTGATAGGCGAGTTGTCCCCCTCGTCCACAAGCCCTGCTTCCTCTGTGGAAGGCATGTCAGTGGGATTGAGGAGACCCTTGAAGTATTCCGTCCACCGCCCGATGATATCCCCAGTCAAAGTCAGCAGTGCCCCATCCACACCATACACAGTGTGGACAGGGAGCTGCTTCCCCCTCCTGAGCCGCCGGACAGTTTGCCAGAATCTTTTTGATGCCGACTGAAAGTCTTGTTCCATGGCCTCACCGAAGTCCTCCGACATCTGAGTTTTTGCTTCAGCAACCACCTGAGCTGCACTCTGCTTGGCCTGCCGGTACACCTCAGCTGCTTTGGGAGTCCCACAAGCCAACCAAGCTCATGGTTGAAGTTCTTCCAGAGGTGGGAGTTGAAAACCTCCCGGACAGGGGCCTCAGCCAGACGTTCCCAGCACACCCCCACTATATGTTTGCGTCTACCAGGCCCGAATGGTGTCCTCCCCTGCCATCGGATCCAACTCACCACCAGGTGGTGATCAGTTGACAGCTCTGCACCTCTCTTTACCCGAGTGTTGAAGACATATGGTCGCAGGTCTGATGACACAATAACAAAATTGATCATCGACCTGCGACCTAGGGTGTCCTGGTGCCAGGTGCTCATGTGGACATCCTTATGCTTGAACATGGTGTTTGTTATGGACAAACTGTGGTTAGCACAGAAGTCCAATAACTGAACACCACTTGGGTTCAGATTGGGCAGGCCCTTCCTCCCAATCACCCCCCTCTAGGTTTCACTGTCGTTGCCCACGTGCGCATTGAAGTCCCCCAGTAGGACAATGGCGTGTCCAAGAGGATCACTGTCCAGCACCCCAGTCAGAGACTCCAAAAAGGGTGGGAACTCTGAACCATCATTTGGTGCATAGGAACAAATGATGGTCAGGACCTGTTTCCCAACCCGAAAGCGCAAGGAAGCAACCCTTTCATCCACCGGGGAAAATGCCAATATAGAGGCAGCAAGGTGGGGTGATACAAGAATACCCACCCCTGCTCGCCACCTGTCCCCCGGGGCAACTCCAGAGTAGGCCAAGCTCCAGCCCCTCTCCAGGCGACTGGTTCCAGAACCGGAGCTGTGTGTTGAGGTGAGGCCAACTATATCTAGCCGGTATCTCTCAACCTCATGCACCAGCTCAGGCTTCTTCCCCACCAGAGAGGTGACATTCCATGTCCCAAAAGCCAGTTTAGGAAGCCTGGGATCAGACCATCAAGGTCTCCACCTTCGACTGCCACCTGATCCACATAGCACCGAACCCCCATGGTCCCTCCTGCAGGTGGTGATCCCAGTGGAGGGCAGACCCATGTAACTCCTTCGGGCTGAGCCCGGTCGGATCCCATGGGCAGAAACCTGGCCACCAGGCACTAGCCACCGAGCCTCTCCCCCAGGCCTGGCTCCAGGGTGAGGCCCCAGTAACCCCATACCGGGTGAGGTACACTGAATCCTTGTTTAAGCATTCATCATGAGAATCTGTTAGATCGTTCTTAGTCTGGCCCTTCACCCAGGACCAGTTTATCTTGGGTGACCCTACCAGAAGCAAATTGCCTCGGATAACATAGCTCCTGGGATCACTAGGGCACGCAAACCCCCCACCACAATAAGGTGATGATCCATGAGGGGGAAGAGGACATTCATGAACTCAAAGTACTAAATACTAGAGCCCAACCCTTAAAAATCTAAAATTAGTAAATAAATACTAGGTTAAAATTGTTTAATGAACAGCAAATAGTTTTGCTTCTGTAAAATTTTTATGCTATTGAATTGATTTTCCAGTTTGTCATTTGTCTTTTAGTTTTTCTTTTATTTGACTAAAGGTTTACTGAGGTGAACTATTATTTAAGCTCTATATTCTTATCAAGACATGACTGCACTAATTGGATAGAAATAGAACTTTTGCTCCGATTTCCTCCACCTGACAAAAAAAAGAAAAAGTGGGCTGGTCTTGGTCATGAAACTCCTGGGCTGAAAACTGGTCCCACTCCGGCCCTGGTTACACATGTCAGATGACTCAGCTAAATGACCTTGTAGGCAACATGAGTCGTTGACCACCTCATCTCAGTTCAGCGGACATTTGAATAGAAAACACGATTAAAGGGGCAGAGACATAGAGTGGAAATTAATCAGAAGACTGCTGTGCCAGTTTAACTGGTGACGGAATAACTGGTGACGGTAAACATGTGCATACATTTCGCTATTGAAACATCTTTTTCACGTAAAAAATGGGTGAAAAATTGACATACGAGCCACTTCACAGTTGAAGAATATACGTTTATTTCGAGATTACGTTACACATGCACATCTGTTTACCCTCCCCAGTTAATCCGTTGCCAGTTAATTGAAACACCGTCTGTCATTATTCTGACAGATTCAAAGCTGCAACAGACAAATGTGTGCTCACACAAACACAAGAAGAGCAAGAACAAACAACCACAACAAATTTTGTCCTACCTTTGCTGTTTTGTTGTTATAAATCATATTTGATTGATTTGGCAGACGGGAGCTGGCACCACTGAAAATCATCAGTAAACAATGTTGCTGGTAAGGATGACCACGTGGTGAGAGGGGGCCAATGCTGTGATCACGAGACGTTCCGAAATGGTTGCACAATAACCTAAAATGGTGGTGCCTACCGACTGAGCATAAACAAACTTTTCCACGAGTAGTTTTTTTTTCTGTTTTTTGTAATTAATCCATTAACTGACTGTCTGTTTCTGTTATTGATGAATTTTATTTGCATTGCTGTGTCATGGAGCAGTCTACCATCCCTGCTTCCCAGTCAAAGTGACTGAGACCGGCATACTTGCCGAAAATAACACCCGAGAAATCATGAGATGGCTCTGAGGTTAGTGACATCCTTTTTTCTACTGAAAATAAACTTACCAGCATGAATGGCAGACTAGCGTTAGTAGAGCTGCTCCATAAAGAATTCCAGAGCGTGCGTGAGAGTGTGGAATACAGTCAGGCGCAGCTCGTCTCTCTCTTAGAGGAAAACAGTAGTTTGAAAAAGTCAGTAAACACGCTAACCACATGACTTGGTGTTGTTGAAAGAGAGAAAAGGAAAATGAAGGAAGCAGTTCTCAATTTGCAGTCACACAGCATGAGCGATAACCTTGTTTTTTTCCAGAATTGCTGAAAAAAATAATGAAAGTCCAGAACAGCTGGTCCGGGAATTTATGTCCACGCAACTGAAATTGTCTGCCAAAGTCACAAAATCATTTACTTTCCACCGAGTCCACCGAATTGGGCAAAAAAAAATCCTCAAAATAAACATCCCAGACCTATTGTTGCCAAATTTGAGCATTTCAAGCAAAACGAAATTTCAGGATACGAAAGGCAAAAAAGTACGCGCTCCTCGCAGCTTCCGTAGTTTACCGAACGTAAACATACCTGTAGCTGCTCTGCCATTGGCTATCGCCTAGCATCTTCCTGGTATCCCATTGGCCACGAAGTTTTTTTTTTTTTCCAAAACTTTATGCGTTTGGTTGATCTCGCCAAAGAATATGGCCGTAATACATCAACGATCAGCACGGTATTAAAACAAAACGAAGCACTTACAAGCCGACAAAAGCAAACGTCCTTGGATCAGAACATGAACCAAAGAAGGCAAACGGTGACGACGTCGACGACGATAGCAGTTAAAGGGTAAATGAACATAATTTTTATTATTCTTTCTCTTTTATTATTCTCTTTTATTATTCTTTCTCTCATTTTAAACTCTCATTTTATGTTTATTGTGCAGTAATCTAATTGTAACATGTATTTGTTACATGTTTTGATGCGTTTTTACGATTTATAAAAAATTTATGCCCGAATTTTGGGGGCTTGGAACGGATTACGGCATTTACATGTAAAACGCGCCTCTACTTACGAATTTTTCACGTTACGAGAATTCTTCCGGAACGAATTAAATTCGTAAGTAGAGGTACCACTGTATATAGATGGCAAGTTGTTTATGGATGAAACCATTACCCCCTGGTTATTCTAGAACTTTCTTTTTTTGTCTGTTGTAACAAATTTTTTTGAAGTTGTTAGGTCGTTATTGTATGTTATCTGCATTTTTTCACCGTTTACAAACCTTTGTCTGTTTTCTCTCATACTTCTGGTTTATAGGAAATAACTTTAAGTACATGCACCCAAGTCCATGCGTCCCATTTGCTTGCAATTGCAAGCAAATTGAACAGAGACATCAAGCGCGCACACCCAAGCATACATACGTACAGATGTGGACAAAATTGTTGGTACCCCTCTGTTAATGAAAGAAAAACCCACAATAGTCACAGAAATAACTTGAATCTGACAAAAGTGGTAATAAATAAAAATTCTATGAAAATTAACCAATGAAAATCAGACAATGCTTTTCAAGTGTGGTTCAACAGAATTATTTTAAAAAACAAATTCATGAAACAGGCCTGGACAAAAATGATGGTACCCTTAACTTAATATTTTGTTGCACAACCTTCTGAGGCAATCACTGCAATCAAACGATTTCTGTAACTGTCAATGAGACTTCTGCACCTCTCAGCAGGTATTCTGGCCAACTCCTCATAAGCAAACTGCTCCAGTTGTCTCAGGTTTGAAGGGTGCCTTCTCCAGACGGCATGTTTCAGCTCCTTCCACAGATGTTCAATAGGATTTAGATCAGGGCTCATAGAAGGCCACTTTAGAATAGTCCAATGTTTGGCTCTTAGCCATTCTTGGGTGTTTTTAGCTGTGTTTTGGGTCATTATCCAGTTGCAAGACCCATGACCTGCGACTGAGACCAAGCTGTCTGACACTGGGCAGCACATTTCTCTCTAGAATACCTTGATAGTCTTGAGATTTCATTGCACCCTGCACAGATTCAAGACACCCTGTGCCAGATGCAGCAAAGCAGCCCCAGAACATAACAGAACCTCCTCCATGTTTCACAGTAGGGACAGTGTTCTTTTTTGGTATGCTTCATTTTTGCGTCTGTGAACATAGAGCTGATGTGCCTTGCCAAAAAGTTCCAGTTT
Organism: Pholidichthys leucotaenia; assembly: GCA_020510985.1. Lineage (NCBI taxonomy): Eukaryota > Metazoa > Chordata > Actinopteri > Cichliformes > Pholidichthyidae > Pholidichthys > Pholidichthys leucotaenia. The sequence continues at coordinate 208,648,268 of CM035848.1, forward strand.
TGTCTCGTCTGTCCATAGGACATTCTCCCAGAAGCTTTGTGGCTTGTCAACATGCAGTTTGGCAAATTCCAGTCTGGCTTTTTTATGATTTGTTTTCAACAGTGGTGTCCTCCTTGGTCGTCTCCCATGAAGTCCACTTTGGCTCAAACAATGACGGATGGTGCAATCTGACACTGATGTACCTTGACCTTGGAGTTTACCATGAATGTGTTTAGAGGTTATTCTGGGCTCTTTTGTTATCATTCGCATTAACCGTCTCCTCCTGCGGCCACGTCCAGGGAGGTTGGCTACAGTCCTGTGGATCTTAAATTTCTGATTAATATGTGCAACTGTAGTCACAGGAACATCAAGCTGCTTGGAGACGGTCTTATAGCCTTTACCTTTAACATGCTTGTCTATAATTTTCTTTCTAATCTCCTGAGACAACTCTCTCCTTTGCTTCCTCTGGTCCATGTGTAGTGTGGTACACACCATGTCAACAAACAGCACAGTGACTACTTGTCACCCTTTAAACAGGCCGACTGACTGATTACAAGTTTGTAGACACCTGTGATGTTAATTAGAGGACACATCTTGGTTGAACATGTCCCTATAGTCACATTATTTTCAATCTTTTCTAGGGGTACCATCATTTTTGTCCAGGCCTGTTTCATGAGTTTGTTTTTTAAAATAATTCTGCTGAACCACAACTCAAAAGCATTGTCTGATTTTCACTGGTTGATTTTCATAGAATTTTTATTTATTACCACTTTTGTCAGATTCAAGTTATTTCTGTGACCATTGTGGGTTTTTCTTTCATTAACAGAGGGGTACCAACAATTTTGTCCAAATCTGTAGGTATATATTTTATACACAACATACATATACACATATATGCATACATTACGGACATATAATCACATAGGCACATTTAGTTAGCCTTTAGCACAAAACCAGTAAGTGAAAACATGTCCACATTTAAGTTTGTCATGTGGAACATACGTGGAATTGATTCCAAGGAGAAGAGGCTAAAAGTTATTAATTGACTGAAGGATCTACAGGAAGACTTTGTCTTATTACAGGAAATGCATGTTTCTAAGTTGTCTGTGGATGCGCTCACCTACCCGAAATTTCACAACATGCACTCAGCCGGCTTTAATTCTAAACAAATGGGGGTAGCTATATTTTGTAAACAGAGAATAAGCTTTGTTGTGAATACCATAGCAGATCTTAAAGGTAGATTTATAACATTAAAAATCTCAGTTCAAAATTTGGATCTATGTATTGCAAGCGTTTATGGCCCAAATGTTGACAACCCATCCTATTTTCACACTTTCTTCACTTCTCTTTCTGAGCACTTGGACACTACACTCATAATAGGAGTAGACTTCAACCTGGTATTAAACCCTGCAATCGACAGGCTCAGTGCATCGGGGAATTATCAAAACTGGCAGGCTACTGATACTCTCCAACAATACATGAATGATTTTGGTCTTTGCGATGAATGGCTTTCTCTTCACCCAACTCTTCGGAAATACACTTTTTTCATCAGCTCATAGTTCACATTCATGTTTAGACTTCTTTTTAGCCAGTAACTCTATTGTGAGAGACATCACAGACACTGAAATATGTTCAAATCAAGCTATTAGCGATCACCATCCATTATCTCTTATACTGTAGCAGACACAAAATGCATATTGTAGAGACCAGGTTGAGTCAGACAGCGTCTCAGCCAGGATGCAGTGGTTAAACATAAGAGGACAATAGTCAGGGGCGTCATGGGGAGTTGGCAAGAAGAGGGAGACGGGGGTTCAAGGGGAATGTAATGTGTTGTTAGATGTCATGCAGTGTGATGTGAAATGTCATGCAGAGGTGAGATGATCTGTTGGGATATAAGAGGAAACTGTGCTTGGCTGTATCATGCTTTTTCTGCGTATGAGTGATGTGAGAGTGTTAATAAACTTCGTCTGCTCATAAACCTGCCTCCTCATTTCCCACACTCTCCACACTGGTGACCCTGGACGTATTATGGAACACGAGGCAAGAACCCCGGAGTCGGCCCGGACAGGAAGCCCCAGCAACGCGGCAAGCATCCCACAGACGGCCCAGACGGGAACCCCCAGCAACGCGTGCGCTGTTTCAGTCAAGCTACCGGACTTTTGGCAGCACAGCCCATGCTCTTGGTTCCACCACACCGAGGCCCAGTTCACCCTCCGGGGAATAACGGCAGATGACACCAAATTTTACTGTGTGGTTGCAGCGCTGGACACTCGCACAGTTCAGCAGGTAGCGAGCCTGCTCGACCAGCCCCCAGCCCACGGCAGAAACGAGGCTCTCAAAGCTGCGCTGACTCAGCGCTACATGCTCTCGGACTGTGAGAGAGCAGAGAGGCTTCTGAGGCGTTCCGAGTTAGGAGATGGTTCGGCTATCGATCTGATGGAGAAGATGTTGGCGTTAATGGGCATGGATGACGGGCATTTTCTGCTTGCCCACCTTTTCCTCCGGAACCTTCCAACAGAGGCGAGAGCGGTTCTGGCCAATTCGCCGTTGCTGGCCACGTGTGACTACCGGACGCTAGCCCAGGAGGCAGACCGGATCATCCTCACCACCAGAGGAGGCGAGGAGCCACCGACGGTAGCGGCAGCGGGGGCCAGGGAGCGCCAGAGAGACACGCTCTGCTTCTACCACCGCCGCTTCGGAGAGAACACACGCCGATGTGCGCCACCGTGCCAATTCAAGCGCTCGGGAAACGCCAAAGACGGCAGTCGGCAGCAGCTGCGACCGCTGGTGAAGAAAACAAGCTGCTCTATGTGACGGACTCGCACTCAGGGAGGCATTTCCTCATGGACACTGGAGCCCAGAAGAGCATCATCCTGCCGACCTACGCCGGCCAGCTGGCAGGACCTAGCGGCCCCGGGCTGGTGGCAGTAAACGGCTTGAGCATTAAGACCTTTGGTGAGAGAACGCTGGCTTTATCTCTACACAGCCGTTCATACTAGTGGACTTTTGTCATAGCAGCACTGAGTTTCCCAATCCTGGGAGCTGATTTTCTGTGTGCACATGGTTTACTAGTTGATGTTGCTAACAGACGCTTGGTTAATGCACTGTCCTTTGACTCTCTCCCCTGTACAGCTCGAGGGGCCGGGCCAGTAACACAAGCCAACATCACAGCTCCAGGCGGTAAGTTCCACACACTGCTCACTCAGTTCCCAGCACTCATGGTCCTGACGTTTTCAGCGGCCATCACTAAACATGGGGTGGAGCACTTTATCACCACCACCGGACCGCCCGTTTTCGCACGACCTCGGTGCTTGGACGCAGCTAAACTGGCCATAGTGCGCGAGTGTCATATCCGGCTCTAGGGAGCCGGGCAATCAGAGCCAGGGGCAAGCCAGTGAGTCGTGATATTTTATTCAGGGTAAAGGGGAAGGGATGAGGAGAGCACAGATACTCATGCAGACGTACACTCACAGGTTGCACAGCGCAGAGGTAAGCAGCTCGTACCGGACGTGGGGGTAACAAGACGTACATACTCACAGCGGGATACAAACAGGAATGCTGCAAGAGGAGTATAAGCTGACACCAGACGAAGGGGCTTCAGCTTAGCAATGTGTTTATGTCGCAGCCCCGAGTCATCGAGGCTGCTCCTATTTATCCTCATTGGCAGCGCCCCAGCTGATGAAGACTAATTGGCCCCAGCCGTCCATAATGCTGCCAGCTGGGGGCCAGCTGAGACGCTGCTCAATGGGAAGCAGGGATGAGGGAAAACATGGGCTGAGTGCCGAGACGGCATCTCAACCCATGGTGACAGAGCCCCTCCCTCAAGGTCGGGCTCCTGAATGACCAGGAACATCCCAGCCCCCCCCCCCCACCCCACCTAGGGTGGGAGGAAGGGAGGCGGACCGGAGGGGAAGAAGCCAAGGGAAGGACAACACCAATGGGGCAATGTAGGGTAGCGGGAAAGAAAAACCCAAATACAGTACTGACAAAACAGAATAATTAACCCAGGTACAGATGGGGAGAAGAACTGGGTCAGCACGCCGGTTACATACTACCCAGAGAGTACCAACCATGCGTGACCCAGAGCAAGGAAAAAAGAACCACCAAAAAGGTACAGGGCAAAAAATGCTGAGTACGGTTAAATAAAGGGGAACCTATACACAGCGCTAATTTAAGTACATACACACAGTCACCAAGAAAAGTGAGGGTGACTGGAACAAATGACAATTATAGAGCATGGTGTTACGGAAAACAAGGCACATGACTCTATAATGAACCAACAGGACAAAAAAGAAATACTGAGTGCAGGCAAAGAAAAACACACACACGAATATATAAATACCCAGTCACCTAAAGAAATGAAAGTGACTGGAATAAATGGATAACTGCAGAGCATGGTGTTACGGAAAACAAACCATAACTCTACAATACAAAAAACGAGGCTAAAAACATGGCACAAAAAGTAAAATGCTGAGCATGAGCGATGGAAAACAGCACTATAAAAACGAATCCACCAACAGGACAAAACATTACACCCGAGTGACCTTAATAACAAAAGAAAAGGTGACACCCGAGGTGAATGGCAGGCAGAGTCCAAAAATGGCCGAGATGGCTCCGGAGATCTCCCCGCCCATCGTCCAGCTGGCGAATCAGGGAAAGAGAAGTGTTCGGACGGCGAACTCTGGACCCAGATCCCAGGAATCCAGTCCACCGGCAGCCGAACCAGGCTGCGCAGAGGGAAACAGACCAGTGGGGGGAACCAGATCACCGAACCGAAAGTTCTGTGGGTCGGGTCGTCGACCCGCATCACTCAACCACCAGGACCGTTGAGACGGGCGAAGGATCAGAGCGGATCCCGGTGGAAGAGGCTCAGGGGAGAGCCGATGACGAGGGCGGCGGGCGTCAGGCCGCAGGAAAACGGCCACCTCCTCACCGGACCTGGACAATACTGGGGCAGCACCCACGTCGGACCCCGATCGGGCCTCAGGCGAACCCACGTTGGACCCCGACTGGGTCTCGGGCGAACCCACGTTGAATACTGCACCAGAACCGACCTCCAACGTTGAACCCGGACCCTCCAGCACCACGAGGAACAGCAACTCCTTGCCGGTGACCCTGGAAGAAGGCTCAGAAGAGAAAACAGAACCGGGATCAGGATCACCGGCAGCGCCAGAACCCGGCGAGACGAGTTCAGACGCAGCGGACGGCTGCACCCGGCTCGTCTCCCCTGGAGATAGGCTGAAGTGCTCAAAGATAAAAAGAGAGAAAAGAAAGGAGAGCACTCGCCTGATCTCGGGTTCTGACGCCGTCCAGGACTGCGAAGATCCAGGATCCGTCGTCAGGAGGTCGTTGTCAGGCTCCCATCTAGCCGCGTCGGGCCCCGCAGCCAGCACGATGGTCAGCGCAGCTTGAGATCCCTCCAGCTCAGGTGACCCCGCCGACGATCCACTCGGCGTGAAGCCAGAAGAATCTCGTCCCGCTGGACCGAACCGCTCCTCCGTGGAGACCCAGGGACGCTCAGTCGTCGGCGTAGACTCCACGCAGCAGTCAGTCCCCCTCCTCCGTCCGCAATGTAGCTGCGGAACCACAGGCCCTCTCCATATCCCACCACGTTGACCCGGAGCCGGGGACCGCTCGGCGGAGAGAGACACAGAGGATGCGGGATTAGGCACACAGGTTACAGCAGGTGGGGAGAGTTCAGGGAGCTGCGAACCCTGAACTTCTCCTCCAGGGATGTGACAGAGCAAATCATTAAGCAGGTGTGAAAAAACAATGACTTGCCTGCCCCCTGGAGGTTGAGTATCGCCTGCTGTAGTGGAATCTGCTTCTTCCTCTCCCCGCCCGGCGATAACGGAGGACCCCCCGGGAATTCGTCTGAGGGTCGCTCGCGTTGTCTCCAGCAGAGAGCTCACCAGGCCGGGATTCCAGGCACACACAGCGGTCAGGAAGCGCGTCGAGGAGGAGGGGGAAACAGCCGGGGTGAGCCAGCCCGAATGTCCAGGAATGACAGCGGGGGAACGAGGCTCAGGGGACGAGGCTGTAGAATCTCCACACTGACGAGGCGAAGGGATGACAGCTGCGTGGGAGGAACGGTCCTGACGATGACCCAGAACTGGATCCGGACGAGGTTCGTGCAGAGGTGACTCGGTGATGTGATGACGACTACTCCCAGGGGACGAAGCGAGGGGGAAACCCAGGATTCGCCGCTCCAGATCGGAGATCGAGACGAGGAAGGCGTCGAGCACGGGAAAGCTTCGTAGCCCTGAAGTCCTCACCATCAATCTCACTGCCGCCGCCACATGCCTGAAGGTGGTGACAGGAAGCACAGTAGAGCTCGCGACAGCCACTCGACCCCGGACATAACTGCTGTCAGCTGCGGCTCCTAGAAGGGAATCCCGAGTGACGTGGCGCAGGTCGGGGGAAGTCCTCTGGTTGGCGCGAACTCCCGGACTGGAATAGCGGCAGGAACGGGACTCCGAAGCGGGGAAAGACGTCGCCCACTTCGACTCCCTGCCGGGATTTCCATCCACCCCGTGGAGCTTCTCTCGCTGTGTACCTGCAGCGTCTATCCTGGCACTGTCCTCCAGATGGTACAGAGAGTGAGGGTGACAGTCCAGGAGTTCCTCAGCACGGCCTGGATGCCAGCGTCTCGCGTTGGAGGCGTCGTGCAGGGTGAAGAATGTCCCGTCGACAGCCTCCGAGATGGACCTCAGCTCGTCGCCCTGGCGCCGGAAGTGACTCCTGGGAAACTGCATGCTAGCAGCGCTGACACCCGGACAGAAAGGTACATTTCCACAGCGACTCACGGCCGCCGGCAACTCTTCTGGCTGCGACATACTGTCATATCCGGCTCTAGGGAGCCGGGCAATCAGAGCCAGGGGCAAGCCAGTGAGTCGTGATATTTTATTCAGGGTAAAGGGGAAGGGATGAGGAGAGCACAGATACTCATGCAGACGTACACTCACAGGTTGCACAGCGCAGAGGTAAGCAGCTCGTACCGGACGTGGGGGTAACAAGACGTACATACTCACAGCGGGATACAAACAGGAATGCTGCAAGAGGAGTATAAGCTGACACCAGACGAAGGGGCTTCAGCTTAGCAATGTGTTTATGTCGCAGCCCCGAGTCATCGAGGCTGCTCCTATTTATCCTCATTGGCAGCGCCCCAGCTGATGAAGACTAATTGGCCCCAGCCGTCCATAATGCTGCCAGCTGGGGGCCAGCTGAGACGCTGCTCAATGGGAAGCAGGGATGAGGGAAAACATGGGCTGAGTGCCGAGACGGCATCTCAACCCATGGTGACAGCGAGGAGTTTGCCAACCTGGAAAGGTTGGGCATCATCAGACAATCGAACAGCCCATGGGCATCCCCGCTACACATGGTGCGGTGATTTCCCCAGGTTGAATAACGCCACAGCACACGACCGCTACCCGATTCCCCACATTCAGGATTTTTCCGTTCACCTCGCCGGAGCACGCATTTTTTCTAAAATAGACCTGGTCCGCGGTTACCACCAGGTCCCAGAGCGCGCGGAAGACATATCCAAAACAGCGGTAATAACTCTGTTTGGCTTGTTTGAGTTTCTGTGCATGCCATTCGGATTAAAAGGAGCGGCACAGACATTCCAGCGCATGATGGACGCAGTGCTGCGCAATCTCCCGTTTGTGTTCGTCTGCCTGGATGATATCCTGGTAGCCAGTGCGTCCGAAGACGAACACGTAACCCACCTCATGACGGTTTTCCAGAGGTTGGAGGAGCACGGGTTAATAATCAACCCAGCGAAGTGTCAGTTCGGCGTGATGGGGATTGATTTTTTGGGGCACCGCGTATCACCGGAGGGAGCGATACCCTTGCCCAACAAAGTGCGCGCCGTGGCGAACTTTCCCCTGCCTCAGACGGTCAGGGCGCTGCAGGAATTTTTGGGGATGGTTAACTTTTATAACCGTTTCCTCCCCCGTGCAGCTCAACTCATGCAGCCATTGTACGCCGCGCTCAAGAAACGGAAACCCGCGGATGGAGTCGAATGGACTCCGGAGCGAGAGCAGGTGTTCTCTGAGGTTAAAACAGCCCTGGCAAACGCCGCACTGTTGGCGCACCCAGACCCGGCGGCCCGGATAGCGCTCACTATCGACGCCTCGAACGTGGCCATAGGGGCCGTCGTGGAGCAACGTGTCGCTGGTTCTTGGCAGCCGCTTGCTTTTTTCTGCAGGGCTTTGCGCGACAGTGAGCGTAAATACAGCGCGTTCGACAGGGAGTTGCTGGCTCTCCATCTGGCCGTACGCCACTTCCAGTTCTGGCTGGAAGGGCGCAGCTTCACCGCGTTCGTGGACCACAAACTGTTGACATTTGCGATGGCCAAGGTTTCGGAACCATGGTCGGGCCGGCAGCAGAGACAGCTGGCCGCGATCTCGGAGTTTACGACCGATATTCAGCATGTGTTGGGTAAACTGAATGTGGTGGCGGACTGCCTCTCGCTCGCGGTTGTGGCCCCGGTCTGTGTAGGGATAGATTATACAGCCATGGCTGCAGAGCAGATTAGCGATACGGACATGTGCGCGCTCCAGTCTGGACCAACAGGGTAAAGGCTGGAAAGCAGAGTACTGCAAGATGGCAAGCCCCCCCTAATCTGCGACGTCTCCACGGGACGCCCACGCCGCCGCGTGTTTGAATCAGTTCAGGCTCTGGCGCACCCTGGAGTGCGCGCTTCAGTCAAAATGGTGGGAGCGAAATTTGTGTGGCCAGGCCTGCGCAAACAAGTGAAAGAGTGGGCGGCAGCCTGCGTAGCATGCCAACGAGCCAAAGTGCACAGACACACGAAGGCTCCTTTGGAGCCGTTTAGTATACCGGCTAAAAGATTCGACCATGTTCACGTGGACCTCGTGGGCCCCCTCCCGTCGTCGCAGGGGTGCACGCACCTTCTGACAGTGGTGGACTACGCCACACGCTGGCCAGAAGCAGTCTCAATGGCGGCAACCACGTCCGCGGACGTGGCGCGCGCTTTTTTGACAACATGGGTGGCGCGTTTTGGAATCCCGTCGGACATCACGTCCGATAGGGGCCATCAGTTTGTTTCCGAACTTTGGTCCACGATGGCCCGCAGCCTGGGTGTTTGCAATTCACCGCACAACCACGTACAACCCACAGGCAAATGGGTTATGTGAGCGTTTTCACAGGTCACTGAAAGCAGCACTCAGGGCTTCGTTGACGGATGCAAATTGGGTTGATCGGTTGCCGTGGGTTTTATTGGGGTTGCGTTCTGCACCAAAAGAGGATTTGGAGGCTTACCCGGCTGAGCTGTTTTTTTCTCAACCACTGCGGGTGCCCGGGGAATTTTTGCCAGATAATCCCGCGCCGGACAACTGCCCGTCTCAGCGTTTGCAGCGTAGTGCAGACACAGGCACGCTGCCCGGCCCGGCCCACCACTGTTTTCCACGCGCTTTTGTGCCAAAAACTTTGAAGAACGCGGTGTTCGTGTTCATCAGACACGATGTCCACCGCCCTCCATTGCGCCCACCCTATGATGGTCCGTTCAGAGTGCTGGAAACAGGGGACAAGCATTTTTTGTTAGACTTGGGGGGGCATATGCATAGACAGACTTAAGCCCGCCTTTGTAGTGGCGGATGAGCAAGTGCTGCTGGCTCGGGCCCCTCGGCGTGGAAGACCCCCACTGAGAGCTCCTCAGGCAAACGATTCACCAGGACAGCCACACGGGCAAAGCGGATCCCCCCCCCCCACCGCCATGGCCCACCCACAGTCATATGCACGTCCAGCAGCCCCTCGCCGGCACAGAGACCCCCGTTACAGCAGATATGGGAGGAGACTGAAGCCCAAAAGACGTGCAGACGGAAACGCTGTCTGGGGGTGGGGGGTGTAGCAGACACAAAATGCATATTGTAGAGACCAGGTTGAGTCAGACAGCGTCTCAGCCAGGATGCAGTGGTTAAACATAAGAGGACAATAGTCAGGAGCGTCATGGGGAGTTGGCAAGAAGAGGGAGACGGGGGTTCAAGGGGAATGTATTGTGTTGTTAGATGTCATGCAGTGTGATGTGAAATGTCATGCAGAGGTGAGATGATCTGTTGGGATATAAGAGGAAACTGTGCTTGGCTGTATCATGCTTTTTCTGCGTATGAGTGATGTGAGAGTGTTAATAAACTTCGTCTGCTCGTAAACCTGCCTCCTCATTTCCCACAATACTAGTAAATAGGAAAGCTATAAGAAAACTAGGAGCTGAAAATTTAATACATCACTACTAAAAGACAAAGACTTTATTACATACTTTAATTAAGAGTGGGAATCATATCTGGAATACAGTGATGTGCCAGGAATATCCCCGTGTGTTCTTTGGGAAGCAGCAAAAGCGGTCATGCAAGGTAAAATAATCTCTTACTGTTCGTATAAGAATAAAAAAGAAAAAGCACTGGTACTGGAGTTAGAACAGAAAATTAAATCACTGGAGACGACCTGTACCATTTCTCCACAGGAACGGGCACTTAACAATCAAAACTAAAAACAATCAAAACAAAATTAAAGCTGGAATTAAAAGAAAGTACAAACAAAAGAACAGTTTTTAATACAAAGACTGCATCTTGAGAAGTTTGAACACAGTCATAAATCGGGGCGATATCTTTCACACCAGCTTAGATTGAACAAAGAAAAAACAACTATCCACTCTATTAAGGATATGACTGGAAATATTACCCATGAGCCTGAAGAAATAAATAACACCTTTAGAAAGTTTTATGAAAACCTCTACTCATCTCAGGTTAACCCATCTGACTCAGAGATAAATAAGTTTTTGGATGATATTAACTTACCTTGATTATATAATGAACAGATTGGAGCTCTGGATGCTCCTCTTCAGGTGTCTGAACTCCAGGAGGCACTTAAGCACATCCCAAACAACAAGGCTCTGGGACCAGATGGTTTTCCAGTAGAATTTTATAAAGAATTCTGGCCTGTGATGGCACGTACTTTCTTTAAAATGGTGAACCAAATTAACCCTTCTTGTGGCAAGATTTCATGGACAGATAGCACCCCTACTGCCACAGGCGCAGCACTGCGCCTGTCATGTGATGTTATATGATGTGGCCAAAAACTCCCCAGTTGATTTAAGTCGTACAAAGGATTCCACCTCACAAGGTGGCAGACACGTATAACTTACTGCTCTTGCCTTGAAGGATTTATGGCGGACATAGAACCATCCTGAAACCTCACTAAAAAAGAAGAGTTTGTAAACAAATCTCGATCTTACTCCATCGCAAGACCGAGGAAGCATTTGCTCCCGAATTTGCCAACTATGATTCTAAAAAGAGATTATTTAGCTTATGAAGGTAAATATCTACATTTTGTTATAACAGAGGGTGGGCGAAACTGGTTGATGTTCACCTGCTATCAACCCCATCGCCATGTGACTGGGTAGAAGAGTCACGCCGGTTCCATGTTGTCATATTCGATAAATAGCTGCGGAATAAAAGCGAAATTGAGGTGGAATAATCATAACAGTTTTTGGATGTGAGGGGGGAAAATAAAATGACTGACAGAAGAGAAAATAACATCCAGGATGCCACAAAAGGACGAAGTGAGTGAGCCGCCCGGCCAGCTGTAAGTGATAAATTTGTTTGTTTACATTGTAACTGATTTTCTGGTTCGTATACTTTGAGGATAAGATAACAAAATGCCTAAAACAAAAAACGGTGACAAAAAACAAAACCATTCTTTGTGTAAATATGTCCAAAGTCCACTTTTGACTGAAAGTTATGTAATTTGATATGGCTGCTGTGGCATTATGCAAATTAGATGCATAAATTTACTCCTATCTCAAACTTTGGATCATATTCTACATCTTTCTAATTGACAGTAAGCCATTATATCTTTCCACTTTCAAGTTATAGCCTTGGAAATCTCTGACATCTGAACTGAATATTTTCTTGACAAAAATCTTGACCACTAGGGGCTGATGGTGCAACAAAGCACCTGTGGCAGTCATTATGTAACACCCACTTGTGTGTAACACCTCTTTGTAGCACTTTAGGTGTACAATCTTGTACCCTTGTGGTAGTATTGGGTTATGGCAGTGTAGTTACCTTTAACTCTACTACCTGGATGGAAGGGACAATTGGGCCGAGCCTGAAGGGCTTAACAACAGATGACTCATACACAGCAGTATAGGAACTTGCAACTATGTATATTGTTTTTTTACAATGTATATTATTTACAGATGTGTACACTTAAAAAAAAAACACAGCACTTGTCACAATAATAGAAAGGAAAAAAAATAAACTACCCCAAAATATATTTACAAGATGTTCAGTCCTTTTGTATCTGTCCCAGGTGACCAATTGGATCACCTTTACCAGTCAATCGGGTTCGGGCTTCGGCTCGCCATCCAGATCTGGAGAATCCACGTTCTGGTCAAACCAGTCCAAAGAAAAAACCTGACCAAGCTAAGTGACACGTGCGTCATGGGGTTTCCGCGCTCAACGTGCGTTTACAGCCTTTGGATCCAAATCAATCTCAAGTTTTGTGTTTCGTTACCTTGTATTCATACATGTGTAATGACAATAAAGTTGAATCTAATCTAATCTAAAAATCTAAAAGTTTTATCCAAGACAAAGACTGCTATTAGCACGTTAGCGTCGCCATATCATCAAGGAATGGCTCTCTCTCTTGGTCGGTGTCTTTGGGCGTCTGGCGTGACTGAGCCAAAAAAATGCAAGTCATACCCAGACCCGGAGAGAGAGAGCGCTTAACCCATTGGCTGGCGCTGCCAAACAATGGCACAGCCATTGGTTGCTCAAAATACCAAATAAAAACATTTGGAATTTTATCAAAACTCCCCAGAAAATGTTCCCTACTGTTTTATGAATATATATTTATTTAAATATTCATCTTTAAATTATTTACTCCCATTGTGAAATGGGTGTTTTTCTTTTTAAAAGCGGCATCAATATTCATATTTTTATTCGCATTTTTAACACTGGGTTACACTATCCCCCCTTAGAATCATGCAAGTCCCTTTGCATGAGATTAGCTAGATAGTGATGACGAGAGAACCAGTGTTCATGGGAATAATCTTAGGATCTGTCTCTCTTAAGGCTCTAGTAAAAGCCAGGTTTAGTCCTTGAAACAGGCACTGGGCAACAGTTATGAGAGGATTTCCCAACTGACTATACTGTAGTCTTTCTGGCTGGGAGGTTGTCCTCTCGGAACGTTTCACAGTCTTTGGGATTTCTTTTTCAGGTTCTTTTTCTTCCACAGGTTCATCACAGGTACTTTTATCAGGTAAGTTGGTTTCACTTTCAGTTCCATTCTCATTGTTTGATGGTTCCACATTTGTTTCAGTTTCCTCCAGGTTTCCATCATTCGATAAGTTGTCACATCCAGGTGAATTGTCATTTCCAGGTAAGTTGGCACATCCAGGTGAAGTGACATTTTCTATTTGGTTGTCATTCTCAGGTAAGTGAGTTTCAGCAGGAATGTCTCCTTTAAAGATTGTCTTTGGATGGGGAATTTCATAAACTCGAGTGAGCTTTACGGGCGTTTGGATTGGTTCTTCTCTGTACCAATAGACATCCTCATTTTCCGGTTCTGAATTCTCACATTCCTCACTTTGTTCAGGTGATCGTCTTGTCTTGGGTTTTCGGACACGTTTTGGTTGGACAGGTTCTTCTTCAACAGTGGCAAGAAAACCACAGGGAAGCAAGAGGTCGCAGTGAACGGTGCGAACAGGAGCATCTTTTGTCTCAGGTTTTATAGTGTAAACAGGCAAGTCACCTGCTTGGCTCACCACAATGTGGATTTCAGCTTCCCACCTGTCTGCTAGTTTGTGCTTTCCTCTGCGGCGGACTGCACGTACCAAAACTCTGTCGCCTGGTTCTAGTTTTGAGGGTTTCACTCGCATATCAAATCTTGTTTTGTTTCTTTCAGCCATCTTGCTAGCATTTTCTGTTGCTAGTTTGTAGCTTTCTTGTAGAGTTGTCTTCAGTTTTTCAATGTACTGGGAATGTGACTTGAAACTTTTGTTGTGAAACGGGAGCCCAAATGCAAGATCAATTGGCAATCTCGGCTGACGACCGAACATTAACTCATACGGGGCAAACCCAGCAGTGTCATTCTTCGTACAATTGTATGCATGAACAAGTGGTTTCACATAGTTGTGCCAATGAGATTTGTTCTTTTCCTCCAGAGTACCCAGCATGCTCAATAACGTTCTATTGAAACGTTCTACCGGGTTGCCTCTGGGATGATAGGGTGTCGTCCGGATTTTGCAAATGCCCATGATTTTGCAAAGTTCTTTTATGATATGGGACTCAAAATCGGGACCCTGATCACTATGTAACCGTTCGGGTATCCCGTAGTGGACTATAAAGTTGTCCCAAAGTGCCTTTGCAACGGTCTGAGCTTTCTGATTGCTGGTAGGGATGGCTATAGCGTATTTCGTGAAATAATCAGTTAACACGAGCACATCCTTCGTGTTACTTTGATCGGGCTCAATGGACAGGAAATCCATACAGACGAGTTTGAGCGGTCGGGTGGACTTGATATTGACAAGCGGAGCAGCTCATTCTGGAGCGGTTTTACGTCTTACGCAGCGATTATATGTCTTGATCTTCTTTTCAATATCTGCCGCCATGTGAGGCCAATAGAACCTTGTTCTGGCGAGATCCAAAGTACGCTCTGTGCCTAAATGGCCCATGTCACAGTGGAGGCTTTGAAAGACTGAATCGCGGAGCTGTTCAGGTAAGACGAGCTGGTAAGTAACATTTCCTCCGTCTTGGCGAGTGCGGTAGAGGATGTTATTGCACATTTCAAGTCGACTGAGCTCTCGGAGTAACAAGTTGATGTCAGGAAGTTCAGTTCGTACAGTTGGTGGAACTTTTAGCCCAGTTTCAATTTGTGCAATCACTTCTCTTAAACAGGGGTCAGTTCTTTGTTCGTTTTTGATCTGTTCAGGAGTCATGTGGGGTACAACTGGAAGACCACCACAGCCATCTTCATCGGCATAGCCATCTGGAATGGCGGCTACAGAGAGGGCTAATGAGTGAACCAAAGGGAAGGTGTTGTCTGGAGAGCTACAGACAAGGTGTTTTTCGCATATAGCAGACACTACCTCGGAATTCAAACTGCTTTCAGGAAGAGACAAGTGAATTTGAGTGAACTGCCGTATGCGGTCAAACTCCTTTTAGGACACTGCGTCATTAAGTAACTCGCCATGTGGCCGTCTAGAGAGGCCGTCTGCTTCTGAGTTAAGCTTGCCTGCTCTGTATTGGAGCTTAAAGTTAAACGTCGACAGAGCAGCTAGCCACCTATAACTCATGGCATCCATCTTAGCAGTAGTCAAAATGTACGTCAGGGGGTTACTGTCTGTCATGACAGTAAAATGATTGCCATATAAATAGTCTGCAAACTTCTCCGTTACTGCCCACTTTAGAGCTAAAAATTCTAATTTATGGGCGGGGTAACAGGACTCACTTCTAGACAACCCCCGGCTTGCATAAGCTATGACCCTAGTCTGGCCCTCCTGCTCTTGATAGAGGGCGGCGCCAAGCCCTGTAGTGCTGGCGTCAGTATGGAGTGTATATGGCAAAAGAGGGTCAGCGAAACCCAGGACAGGCGCAGTACTGAGCTTTTCAATGATGGTTTTGAATGCAAGATCACAAGAAGAAGTCCATCGCTCGCCAAATGGTGTCTTTGGGTCGTGGTACTGGACAGGCTTAGCTTTGGGCTTTGTGTTTTTTCGCAAAGGAGGGTAGCCTGCTGTTAAGTCAGTGAGGGGCTTAACGATGCTTGAATAGTTCTTAATGAACCGCCTATAGTACCCTGAAAAGCCTAAGAACGAGCGGAGCTGTTTGAGATCACGGGGCACAGGCCAGGTACTTAGGGCTTTCACTTTTTCGGGGTCGGTCTCAACTCCTTTACTGGACACAATGTGACCGAGGTATCTGACAGAAGTTTGAAAAAAATCTGCATTTCTCAGGGGAGAGTTTAAGCCCGTACTCTTTTAGGCGATTAAGAACTTTCATTAAGCGAGCCTCATGTTCTTCGGGCGTCTTGGAGAATACATTGATATCATCGAGGAACACAATCACCTCATGCAGATTCATGTCGCCCATGCATTTCTCCATGAGGCGCTGGAACGTGCTAGGGGCGTTTGTAATGCCTTGGGGCATTCTATTGAATTCCCAGAAGCCCATGGGACATACGAACGCCGTCTTTGGTTTGTCCAGCTCCTCTACCTCAATTTGGTAGTACCCCGACTTTAAATCGAGGACAGAGAACCACTGCGAACCGGTCAAGGTGGAAAACGTTTCCTCCAAGTTGGGGAGGGCGTAAGCATCTTTTACAGTCTGCATGTTAAGCTTCCTGTAATCAATACAAAGGCGGACATCGCCATTTTTCTTTCGCACCACTACAATAGGCAAAGAAAATGGGGAAGTGGACTCTCTTATCACGCCTGCTTGTTGGAGTTCTTTGAGATGCTTACGGACCACTTCCAGGTCATTTGGATGTATGGGACGTGCTCTGTGTTTGAACGGTGTTTCATCTGATAATTTGATTGTGTGTTTCACTTGATCTGTTTTGCCAAAGTCAAGATCGTTTTGTGCAAATACTTCGGGCATTTGACTGAGCTTTTCTGTTAGGCGCTCTTTCCATTCAGCGCTAATGAGGGAAGAGTCAAAGTTGAACTTCAGAGTGGACTTTGGTTCAGTTTTGGACTTTGTAACTTTCACGGAGTGTTCTTGCGATAGGACTCGTTGATATGCACAAATTTCTCCAATGACACACTTCTGAGGGATTGTCACGTCATGTTCCGATTCATTGGTGAGTATAACTGGAACAAGGTAAGGTGCTCTTTCAGGTAAGTCTATGAGACATGGTTTTACTAGGATACCACCAGGTAAGGCTGACATTACCGGCTGTTCTAACAAGACAGATTTTTCACTGTAGCCGGCTGACACAGCTACAGCGCCATCTAGAACAACTGTTTGGCCTGCAGGAACTAACTGTGGCTCTTTGTTGCGCATGGTCACTAAACCAAGGCTAGTGTCTTTGGACTGTCTGTTCCATAGCTCAAGGACTTTTAACACTGCCTTATAACCAAGTGACATGGTTGGTTGCAGTTCAGAACATGCATTGGAGTACAGCTCATAAAGTACATCTAATGTGTTTGTCCCTATAAACACTGAGGACTGATCAGCTGCACGTACATCGGGAACCACTAAGGCAAGCGTTGGCACTTCGGCTTCAATACCGAGAAAGTCTTTTGGGAAAGTGACATGCATTTCAATGTAGCCTAAGTAAGGTACACTCTGACCGTTAGTTCCCTCCACATCTAACAGCTCAAAAAGTGGCTTAATCTCATGGTTGAATAAGTACTGTCTGTAATAGGACTCAGGGACAGTAGTCACCTGGGAGCCTGTATCTAACAAACAGCTCACAGTACAGCCATTCACTTTCACTTGTGCTGTACTTTTTGTACCAATTAGACCATTAGGAAAGTTATAGGGGTCTGTTTTGTAGTGTGACTTCAGTTTAGCACGTGTCTTGAATGGAGTCTTTGGTTTGGGAAGGGTCAACTCTGAACTAACCTCTGTTTGTCCAGCAACAGAGGCAGACTTCAGTTTAAAGAAGATTGGGGGTTCTGACTGTCCCAAATCTGTCTTTTTACTCTTAATTCTTTGCGTTTTGCAGCTACAAGTGCAGGGTTTGGCTCTGACTCACAAGTGGCTACAATATGCCCATCTTCGCCACAGCGGAAGCAATACCATGGTTTGGGACGGCTGGACGAAGGTAAGTTTTCAGGTTTGGCATGGTCAGGTTTTTTATTTTCAGACTTCTTAGTTGGGTCTTTCTTCGGTGGTGCTTGTTTCTTTTGTTTCACGACAGCAGCTAATTGGCTTTTTAGATCAGCGACTTGCTTTTTCAGTTCTTTCAGACTGTCCGACTCCACTTCACTATTTGTACTTGTTTCGGTGACTGTTTGTTCGTAGGAGGCTGCTTTTGGTTTTGTGGCGCCCGAGTGTTTTTTCATGCGGGTGTTTTTAACTTCTTGTCTGTTTTCAACAGTGCGAAGGTGAAGCAATAACTCTGCATACGCAGGTGGGTGTTTATCTTTTAGTTCCAGCTGTAGCTCCTTTAGCAGATTATCATCCCAACAGCCTCTGTTAAATTGCTTGAGAAGCTGTTTGTTCACTTCTTGTGGCTCTAGACCGCCTCTACGCACTGTGAGATTGAGCGCCACCTACAAACGATGCAGATATGCAGAGGGTTTTTCTCCATAATCTTGGAAAGTGTTCATGAATCGCACAAGCAGTTCCTCACCATCTTCAACAGTCCCAAAAGCTGAGTCCAACAGCTTAAGATAGTTGGCACAGGTAGCTTTAGACCCAAGAGGGCGAATAATATCAGACGCAGGAGCAAGAAGACTTTCCAGGATCTTGCGAGATTTTTCCAAGTCAGACAAAGAAGTATCTTCCATCATCAAGTCAACATGTGAACGCCATGTTTCATAATCAGCTTCAGTATATGGTCTTGGCATTTTGCCAGAGAAAGCTCTGATTCTCAAGGAGGAATGGGCGTTTGACGGCTTCTCTGCATTTTTAATGACATGCTCGACTACGATTTTCTGAACCTCGGGTGGGTTAAAATCAGCTGGACTCAACATTTGAGGTGTCAAGTTTGGTCTAAGAGGGCTTTGGAAGAGTGCTTGAGTGGTTTTAGGGGTGCGAGGCACTTCAACTTGGAGTGGAGGAGAGACTCCACTTTTTGTGGGTTCTACAGTAGGGACAGCAGGATCAACGTCAGCAGAGACCATTTCAGCTGTCTCAGCAGCTTCAATAGACTTCCCTATTGTGGACATAACCTCCCGCAACATCTCTTCAAAACCTTTTCCACTTAACTTAGCTAAACCCCTCAGGTTGCTAAGATAAGCCTCAGTAACACGGCCCCCTACAGTTTTAGTGTACACATCAGTTAACGCTTGAATGCAGTACTTAACATCAGGATTGTCAGTGGATGCAAAAAAGTACGGCAACGCAGGTGCTAATGTTTCAATAGCTAATCCAGACTTGAACTCCACAAGGTGACTTTTGTCAAATTCAGACGAGTTATCATCAATGCTAAGCACCCTGCGAATAGTGCCATGTTGCTCTAGGAACTCAAAAACCTCTTTGTCTTTTTCTTTGTCAAGTACACCACTGACAATGACTGCATTTGGAACTTTGACACCATATTTTTTGACAAATTCCATTTTGACAGTATATGAACTGTTTGGTCAGGGGTCAAAACAGAGTCCACTACTGTTGTGCAACACTCCAGGCTCCTGGCTGCGCTCGCCAGATTTTTTTAACACCCACTCGTGTGTAACACCTCTTTGTAGCACTTTAGGTGTACAATCTTATACCCTTGTGGTAGTATTGGGTTATGGCAGTGTAGTTACCTTTAACTCTACTACCTGGATGGAAGGGACAATTGGGCCAGGTCAGGTAGACCCTAGATTCGTAGGAGCCTGAAGGGCTTAACAACAGATGACTCATACACAGCAGTATAGGAACTTGCAACTATGTATATTTTTTTTTACAAATGTGTATTATTTACAGATGTGTACACTTAAAAAAAACAAAAACAAAATACAGCACTTGTCACAATAATAGAAAGGGAAAAAAAAAATAAAAATAAACTACCCCAAAATATATTTACAAGATGTTCAGTCCTTTTGTATCTGTCCCAGGTGACCAATTGGATCACCTTTACCAGTCAATCGGATTCGGGTTTCAGCTCGCCATCCAGATCTGGAGAATCCACGTTCTGGTCAAACCAGTCCAAAGAAAAAACCTGACCAAGCTAAGTGACACGTGCGTCATGGGGTTCCCGCGCTCAACGTGCGTTTACAGCCTTTGGATCCAAATCAATCTCAAGTTTTATCCGAGACAAAGACTGCTATTAGCACGTTAGTGTCGCCATATCATCAAGGACCGTCTCTCTCTCTTGGTCGGTGTCTTTCGGCGTCTGGCGTGACTGAGCCAAAAAAATGCAAGTCATACCCAGACCCGGAGAGAGAGTGCTTAACCCATTGGCTGGCGCTGCCAAACAACGGCACAGCCATTGGTTGCTCAAAATACCAAATAAAAACATTTGGAACTTTATCAAAACTCCCCAGAAAATGTTCCCTACTGTTTCATGAATATATATTTATTTAAATATTCATCTTTAAATTATTTACTCCCATTGTGAAATGGGTGTTTTTCTTTTTAAAAGCAGTATCAATATTCATATTTTTATTCGCGTTTTTAACACTGGGTTACAATTAGGTTAAAGAAGATAATGTAATCCCTCCAAATATAAATTTGGCTAGTATTATCCTGCTCCTTAAACCTGGAGAAGACCCTACAGTTCCATCCAGCTACCGTCCCATCTCACTTATGAATGTTGATCTTAAAATAATTTGTAAAGCTCTCGCCAAAAGGCTGGAAAGGATAATTCCGGTGATTATACATCTAAATCAAACAGGTTTCATCAAGGGTAGGCACTCGGCTAATAATACATGCAGTCTATTTAATTTAATAGACTACTGTAAGATCAATAACTTAGAAACTACAATTTTATCTCTGGATGCAGAGAAAGCCTTTGACCAAGTTAATTGGAAATTTCTTTTTATGGTGTTAAATAAGTTTGGGTTTGGTTCATCTTTCATAAACTGGATTAAAACACTATATAGCTGTCTACCTGCATCTGTCCGAACAAATGATCAGACCTCCCGAAGCTTTAATCTCCAGAGAGGTACTAGGCAGGGTTGTCCACTCTCTCCCTCACTTTTTACCATCTTTATCAAACCATTAGCAGCAGCCATATGACAGAATGTTGATATCAGAGGTATTCAATCTGGAGAAAAAGAACACAAGATAAGTCTTTATGCTGATGATGTATTGATTTTCCTTGAAAACTCACAAAGATCTCTTCTTCAGACAGTGGCACTCACTGATCAATTTTCGTCATTATCAGACTACTTTATCAGCTGGGGTAAATCAACAGTTTTAGCTATAAATTGTAATTTCTCAAATACATCCATTATTCCAATACAATTAGGTAATATTAAAAACTTAGGAATACATATCTCCCCCAGGCTTTCAGAGTTATTACGACTAAATCACACTCCCCTTTTAAAAACAATACAAGATGACCTTACACGTTGGAGGACATTACCTATGTCACTAATGGGAAGAGGCACAACCATTAAAATGATGGTCCTGCCGAAAATCAACTATTTGTTCTCAGTGATTCTTACCCAACCATCTATGGCCTGGTTTAAGTTTTAAGACTCAAATATAAGTACATTTTTATGGAAGGATAAACCATCACAGATCAGTCTAAAAACTCTTCAAAAAGCAAAAGAGTACGAAGATTAAGATCTACCAAATTTTTTTAATTACTTCTTGGACAAAATCAACCCACTAGGAAACCCATGGTTAGATGCTGAACACACTCTCTGTGGATCACTAAATATCTCTGCCTTACCTTTTATGAGTCCCTGTATTAAATGCCATGACTGTTTTAAAAGCATTAATATCAGCTCCTCTCTGAAAGCTTGGTGAAAATGAAAAATAATGGGGTCTTTGCTTGTCCCTTGTAAACTCACATCCATTAGGAATAATCCTGATATTGTGCAACAAAAGAGGATGTTAAACTTTCCACTATGGCAAGAGAAGGGAATAAAAAACTTAGAGCATCTTATTCAAGGTGGAAATTTTATCCACTTTCAGGAATTAGTGTCATAGTACGATATCAGTGATAAAAAGTTTCTTGAGGACCAACAGCTTAAATCCATAATAAAAGCAAGATTCAATTTTAAACAGACAGATTTAGAGGTTCCAGTTAAGGTGGCAGAGTTTCTAAATCTTTGTTCCCCTAAATTGATATCGAAAATATACGGACTGTTATCAAAACTGGATGAGTCAGTATCTCTTCCAATATCAAAATGGAAGACAGACTTATTGATCAATAAGGATGAAAGCTTCTGGACACAAATATGTTTAAACACTTTTAAGATGACTAAAAACTCTAATTTACAACTCATACAGTATAAAGTTTTTCATAGAATTCATTAAACAGGACAAAGGATGTTCAAAATGGGCCTGAGTCACACAAATATCTGCTTCTACTGCACCAGCAACATCCTGGATAACTATATGCATGCTATGTGGTCCTGTGCACCAGTTCAAAAGTTCTGGCAGAAGACATGTGAGGACCTGTTGGCATGCTTTGGGTATCGTGTCCCATCCTCACCCACACTTTGCATATTAAGTATTTAAGTGAAATAAATATAGAGGCAAGGATGTCACACATGGTTCTCACCACCTTATGCATCGCAAAGAAAACTACCCTCATGAATTGGAAATCAAGAAATAATTTATGCATGACTCACTATAATAGCTTACTATTAGATTATATTAGCCTGGAGAGAATGTCTGTCTCCTCAGATAATCAACTGGCAGAATTCATTTCTCTCTGCTCCCCGCTTATTAATTCTATAACCTGAGGGGTGGCGGGCGATGACTTGCTCTCCATGGCGCCTCTGGTGGCTGGCTGCCCCCCAAACCCGGGGAGCCTGTTCCGGGGTGGCCGTGTGTCTGGCCAGGGGGAGCTGCGGGGTGGGCTGGGGGTGGGCTGTGGCCCCCAGCCAGCTGGCCTTGCCTTCCAGGGGAAGGGGGGACTGGGGTCTGGCCCTGGGCAGGTCCTGGTGCATCCTTGCGTGGCGGAGTTGTGTCCTCCCTGGGGCCCTGAGGCAGGTGCCTGCATCCTGGGGTGTCATCCTACCCATCCTCTGGGGCCTGCGGGTGTGGGTGTCATGTGCGTGTGTGTACGTGTGTGAGAGTGGGTGTGAGTGGGGTCGTGTGTGAGCGGGTGCAGAAGTGGACATGTGGGGCTGTGTGTGGGTGTAGGTGGGCATGAGTGTGTGTGTATATGTGCACATGAGGGTGGGCGTGTGTGTGTGTGTACGGGTGCAGTTACCTGTGGGTGGATGTGTGGTGGTGGAGGATGTGTGTATGGGTAGGAGAACTTTGTTGGGTGGCGGAGGTGGGGCAGTCCATCTAGTGGCATGGTGGTTGGTGATTCGGGGCCTGCTTGTCCCGGCCGCCCTGCTGTTGTGTCACGGGGCGGGGCGCTTTGTCGCATTGTCCCTGGTGTCATTGGCGTCAGGTGTGTGTGGGTGCTTGGGGGTGGTTGGGGGAGCCGTTGGTGCGGGTTGGTGGCCGTATTGCTGTCGGGCTGCTCCGGGGCGGCCTGCTGCTGTCGTTGTGTGTCTGGGGTGGGTGGTCGGTGGGCTAGCATGGGCGCTCGGGGTTGTTGCTTGGCATGTGGGGTGCGGCTTATTGTTCACTATTGTAACTATTGTTGTTGTGCATGTTTCTATGTACAATATGAGTGAGACTGGGTGTGGCTGATCCATCATGTTTGTGGTGCTGGGAGCACCAGGGCGCGACGCTGGTGGGTCCTGGGCTGCTTGGCCTGGCGGCCCTCGCCCAGGGTTGGGATTTGGAGGCAGTGGGTGGCCTCATAAACCAGTTTGCGAGCTGGCTTCTGGGGGGGACGGCCTCGCTTTTGGACTGCCAACCTCCCAGTCTTATTTCCTGCCCCTCCCCTCCCCCTGATTCTGGGTAGAATTTACATCTTCTTGGATACAATTAGTGCTTTTGGGGTGGGGGTGTGCCACACTGTGTTGGCGAAGGGGATACCTCTGCTGTGCGGTGGGGCTGCCCTCACCTCAGTTTTAATTGCATTTTAGACACTGAGGGCTTGGGGGGATGGGGGCCCCGCTGCCTATCGCAGTGGCTGGCTTGCACTGGTGGTCTCCCCGGTCACTGCCAGGCACTAGTGCACGTTCAGGTTCGCAGCATCTGCATTGCAGTCACCCTAAGAAATAAGGGTGAATGAGGGTGGGTGAGTGTGAGGGGGAGAGCACGAATGGATGTGAGTAGGTTGGAGTGTGAGTGAGAGTGCGTGCATGGGTGAGCGTGAGTGGGTGTGGGTGACCCTGAGGGTGAATGGGAGTGAGATTGAATGGGTACAGGAGTGAAAGAGAATGGGTGGTCCGGGAGTGTGAGAGTGGGTGAGTGAGAGTGAGGGAGTGCATGTGGGTGTGTATGAGAGTATGAGGGTGTGAGGGTGTGGGGATGGGTGTGTCTGCAGGTCAGGAGGTGCTGGATTGAGGGGGGTAGTGCCTCTCGGCTATGTGGGCTCCCCTGGGTGGCTCCGGCCCGGGGGGTGGGGATGCTGGCCGTCTGGTGCCCGGGCACTGGCGTTGGCCCCACTGGGAGGGGGTGGGGGTCGGAGGTGTGAGCCCGCCGCCTTGGCAGCCTGGCCTCCCTCAATCGTCTCTCTGGGGGCGGATGCCTGGCTTTCCTGGGCGCTGCCTTACCTGCTCGGGGTTCCCGGGGGGAGAGCTGCTGCGACCGGCCCCCCTCTTCGTATGTTTCCTGACAAACCACTCAAATGCACACACTTATTATTAATTAATTATTATTAATTATTTTTGATCAAGATATGTCCTTCAATTCACATATTAAATTCCTTTCTAAGACTGCCTTCTATCATTTGCATAATATTGCCAAGATTAGGAGCATCTTGTCTCAGAGTGATGCTGAGAAACTGATCCACACTTTTGTTAGCTCTAGGTTAGATTATTGTAATTCTTTATTATCAGGTTGTCCTAAAACATCTTTAAAAAGTCTTCAGCTGATCCAAAATGCTGCAGCAAGAGTTTTAACAGGTACTAGAAAGAGAGCTCATATCTCTCCGGTTCTGGCCTCCCTTCACTGGCTTCCCATAGAGTTTAGAATTAAGTTTAAAATCCTTCTTCTTACTTACAAAGCTCTAAACAATCAGGCCCCTTTTTATTTAACCTCTTGCACTCCGGTGTACCGCGGACGGGCACGTCTCTGCGTCCCAGAGCGCACGAGGGCACACGAGAGCGCCCTCGTGCACTCTAGGACACACGAGGGCGCTGCATCCAAGAGCGCACTGAAAATAAAAGCTGCATATCCGTTCTTCCACTGCAGACACAGCCGCGAACAGATTAGTTCATCTGATTGACCTCTCATTCGACTAATAAGAGCCTTGAATTGGGTTTCTGAAACCTTCAAGAACCAATGACTGAAAACCTAGCAAGAAGGACCCGCCTACCAACACTGTGAATGCAGCGAGCCAATTGAAGCACAGAAGTTTGCAAGCTGTTTTTTGTAAGGCTGGGTGAAGACAGACTGCTGCAGCAGCAGATGAAAAAAGGACCCGCAGGAAGAACCGTCACAGACTCAGCAGCACGGAGACCATCCACAAGTGCTACCTGTGTGACAGGGACTGTCATTCGCGCATCGGCCTCTCAGTCACAGGCGGTGCTTTTTTTTTTTATTACAGCAGAATAGACGTTTAGGATTCTCTTCCATGGTCATCATAGACCGACGGAGGCCGATGACGAAGGTTGTAAATCATTCACCAAAACTGCAATCATGGAAGCGCAAAACCGCAATAATGGAATTATGTTTTGACCGGGTTGCCGAGACCAGAACCACGAGTCCGTAACAAGGGACCAGCGTTGCGTTCGTCTGACAATGAGGAAGAGAAGTTTGCCAGGACACTGCTGCTGTGAAGAGGTAAGGTGTTATAAGCTAAATTATTCTTTATCCCTGAAAATTGTAATCAAAAATTACTTTTGACGGATCGGTAAATTACATCTGTGCGGTGCACGAAGTCCGAAGTTCGTGCGCCGCGTCCGGACCATGAAACACACCCCCCTCCCGGCGACTCTTCTGTAGCGAGTGGGGGGGAGCCGCGGTGACTGCGCCGCGGTCGCCACATGACTATTCCGTCATGTAGCGATGGACGATGTCCGTCCTCTGTAGCGAGGGGGGGGGACTACCCCCCCCACACACACACAGCCCTGAGTGTCACCTTTCATTAGAGCCCAAGATGAAGCTTCTATATTGAATCATTCAAAAGTTACAGACGTTTTTCCTAACTGTGCCATTTGGCACAATTTGGCACAGTTCAAAAACGCCTGGGAACTACCTGAGGAAAAAGCTGTGTAATATATTCATTTTTTGTGGTATTGTTACAAAATTTTGACCTCAGCTGGATAACACTTGGTTCTACATTTCTGTTGCATTTTCCAGCCCGGATCTGAAGCTGTGTGTTATTTGCAAGCATTTGTATCCAAAAAAAACACCCAGGCCAAAGTTTACTTACTACTCAGTGGCAGGAGCACTTAGAGAGATTATGACTGTTTTGCCCAAAAATTCAAAGTGTTTTCTTTTAAATGAGACCAACCCCATGAAGATGCTGCAAAGGGTTGAAGAACAGCTTTCGATTTACTTTGGGCACGTTATTTTTTGGCGTTTTTAGGGAAATTGACCGGAGTGCAAGGGGTTAAAAGATCTGATACTACCGTATTATCCTAATAGAGCACTACGCTCCCAAAATGCAGGATTACTTGTAATACCCCGAATCTCTAAAAGTACAATGGGAGGCAGAGCCTTCAGTTATCAAGCTTCTCTACTGTGGACTCAGCTGCCAATCTGGATTCAGGAGTCAGACTCAATCTCTGTTTTTAAGAATAGGGTTAAAACCTTCCTTTTTGATATAGCCTACAATAAGGGAGGTATCTTGTGTTTCTGAACCCTCCCTTAGTTATGCTGCTAATAGGTTTAGACAGCCGGGGGATCTCCAATAATGCACTGGGCTTAACTCCTTTCTTCACTCTCAATGAAATATTTTTTTTTGCTGGTCATTAACATCTGTTTGTTCTCTCCCATAGATTGAGTCCCCATCGTGCTGTTTGCTCTCTACATATCTGTTCTTTTCATATTCTCTGTCCCCTCACCCCCAGCCAGTCGCAGCAGATGACTGCTCCTCCCTGAGCCTGGTTCTGCTGGAGGTTTCTTCCTGTTAAAAGGGAGTTTTTCCTCTCCACCTTCGCCGAGCGCTTGCTCACAGGGGATCGCCTGATTGCTGGGGTCTTTCTGCAGCTGTGGGGGTTCCCCCTACAGTTGAAAGTGCTATGAGATGACTGTTGTTGTGAAATGGCGCTATATAAATAAAGTTGAATTGAATTGAATTGAACTTAATTTGCGCACGCTCTCATATATATATACTATATATGCACACACGCAAATGTCTCTCCTTTAACAAGTGTGGATACCAGACTCATCTTGAGACATATTTGGTGGAAGAAGCAGTTTGTCTTCTGTTTGTTTTAGTTGTTTGTTTGTCTTTTTGTCTGTTCCCCTCCCTTTTCTTTCCCTCTCCACGCACTTCCTTTCCCTATTCCACATCCTGTCGGGTCCTCCATGGGTAAAATAAGTAAAATAAAGTATTAAAAGTTATTACAGGAGGAGTTTACAACAATATACAATACATAGTTAGGTACTGTATAAAGCTCCTTTTGGCAAAGTAAATCTGTTTTGGCACAATAAGGGTAACAGACCTCTGTTCTGCTTACCTTGCTGCCTGACAGGACAAGGGGAAAAAATTAAAAAAAAAACAAAATCATATTTGAGAGGCAACACATAGGACCCAGTTGAAGCTATTTGAAGCCGGAGATTGAATCCACAGGATGCACTGCTGAAGTGATTCAAAGTTGATCAGCCCTCGAAGGCCCCCTACTGACCTGGGGCTCAGGGGTGCTTCCAGAAATTTTTCATGGGAGGACCACTGAAAATCTTGGAGTGGCGCATCAAAATCAATTTAAAATGTAATCATGCTGTGCACACGTTCGCGTTTGGTCTGAACGCACCTTGACAGTGTGATCTGACCTAGTTTGCTGTATTTTGTTAACCCCTTGCACTCTGGTCAGTTTCCCTAAAAACGCCTAAAAATAACGTACACAAAGTAAATCAAAAGCTGTTCTTCAACCCTTTGCAGCATCTTCGTGGGGTTGGTCTCATTTAAAAGAAAACACTTTGAATTTTTTGGCAAAACAGTCATAATCTCTTCAAGTGCTCCTGCCACTGAGTAACAGTCATCTAAACATACTGAACTTGAAGAAAATAAATTTCGCCTGGGTGTTATCCAGCTGAGGTCAAAATTTTGTAACAATACCACAAAAAATGAATATATTACACAGCTTTTTCCTCAGGTAGTTCCCAGGCGTTTTTGAACTGTGCCAAATTGTGCCAAATGGCACAGTTTGGAAAAACGTCTGTAACTTTTGAATGATTCAATATAGGAGCTTCATCTTGGGCTCTAATGAAAGGTGACACTCAGGGCTGTGTGTGTGTGTGTGGGGGGGGGGGGTGTTTATTCATTCATGAATGAATGAATGAACAAACAAGCCCCCACACACAAAGAAGCATGCCACATAAAAAATGTGTGGCTTTTTTTTTTTACAAGAAAAAATAACCTACAGTGCACTAAAAATTATACTAAAATATCTGTAATGTAGAAGATAACAACTCCCACCCCCCACCCCCCCGCTACAGAGGACGGACATCGGCCATCGCTACATGACGGACCGCGGGGACGGTGCGCCGCGGTCTACTATGCACAGTTGTACTAAAATATCTGCAATAATATCTGCAATCCGCTACAGAAGAGTAGCGGGGGGGGGGGGGGTGTTCACGGTCCGGACGCGGCACACGGACTGGACACGATCCGTGCACCATCCGGACCACACCGGAGCGGTCCGGGTCCGTCATGTTGCGATGACGCACAGTTGTAATTTACCGATCGGTCAAAAGTCATTTTGATTGCAATTTTCAGGGATAAAGAATAATTTAGCTTATAACACTTACCTGTCCACAATAGCAGTGTCGCTGGCGAACTTCTCTTCCTCATTGTCAGACGAACATGACGCTGGTCCGCTTGTTACTGACTCGTGGTTCTGGTCACGTGACCCGGTCAAACCATAATTCCATTATTGCAGTTTTGCGCTTCCATGATTGCGGTTTTGGCAAACGATTTTTCAAAACAAATAAGAACAGTAGTAAGAAAAAAAGACTGGCAAACGCGTTTGTCACCCAGCGGCTTGCACAAAACAGATTTTACGCACGGGACGTACGCCTTCAATTGTCGAAGTTCTCTGCTTCAGTTGGCTGGCTGCATTCGCAGCCGTTGGTAGGCGGGTCCTTCTTGCTAGGTTTTCAGTCATTGGTTCTTCAAGGTTTCAGAAACCCAATTCAAGGCTCTTATTAGTCGAATGAGAGGTCAATCAAATCTAAACCAATCAAAACACTCCTTTGGCTTTCTGTTCGCGGCTGTGTCTGCAGCTTTTTTTTTTTTCAGTGCGCCCTAGGATGCAGAGACATGACCGCCTGCGGTATCCCGGAGTGCAAGAGGTTAATATTTGTTAATAACATACAGCACACATAAGTTATTCTTAAACATCTACCACATATAAAATATGAGAAAAACAAGTTATAAAATTATGTTAGACTGTCCTGTGGCAGGTACCAGAGGTGGCCACTGGGGGGCCCAAGTCGTGGTGGGGGGGGCATGCCCCCCCTTCCCCCCGGGGGGCACCCCTGCTGGGGCTGTAAGCATTTGACTACATTGTCTGCCGACACAGTGCCTTTGACTATTAAGAATTTTATTAATTACAAAAAGATTAAATTGAGGGCTTGTAGCTGCGCCCTCTCCAGCAGGGGGCACCCTAGGCAATGGCCTATGTGGCTTATGCCTTGGGCTGGCATTGCTGTACAGTAATAAATTAACAATGTTTGGATAAGTGATGCTAGCCCACTTCTCCGATTCTTTTGGCAAGTTTTGCTTTGGAATGAGATAGGGGGACTGCTTCTCAATTAAAACGAATTTGTCATCATACTGCTGTCTGTTGTCATTATCAAGAGTTCCATAATAAATTTAAGACATTTTCACTTTTCTTTCTAAATTTTGCTCCGTGATTATCACTCCATCATGACCGGCAATCTTATTCGACCCCGCCATAAGTCACGTAATTGAAAACTATGAATACATGAGGTTTTTTGGGGGGTGAGTATTCTGGATAATTGTTCTTATTTTTTGACACATTGAAAGCTTTAAATAAAGCTGCAGTTGCAGAAAGCAAGCATATTTGTCCACTCCTATGTTAATAAGCGTATGAGAAACTTGAAAAATGTTTAAGGTACATTACACAGAAAAAAGATTGCTTTTAATCACGATTAATCCCGAATAAACACATTTTTCGCAAGATTAGTCGCTATTAATATTTTTTACTGGTTTGACACCACTAATTTTTACACATACACAGCTAAATACATAAGAAATAAAAGAACTGACACAAAAATGCATTTACAAGCAGGTAATTTTGTCTTTAGTTTTAGAAGATCTTTTAAAACAGTTTTACAATCTATAAACAGTTATTAAGTTTGTTTTTGAAATAGTGCTTAATAAACAAACTCAGACATGCACAAAATTATTACTTTTAAATGATTTGTATGTTAAGGTGTGGTCCTGCTTGCCTGATTTTGAGCAGCATCTTATAACCTTCTCTTAGTCTTGGTATTAACCAAATACTTTCTTAAGCTGATCTTTCACTGTATAATAAATTACTTGAAGCCAAATGTTACATTAAATAAGCAAATATTTTTTGTTTTGTTAACATGTAACTCAGGGTTATTTGTGTTCATTTTCATACAAATAGTGGAACTTCGTGAAATATGCATTTATAGTGATAGTATATTTAAAAAAGACTTACCTAAGATGAATAAAATTGCTGGCATTGTTTGTTTGGAGGCAGCAGTAGCTGGACACATAAATATGTGTATGTATGCTGTATGTATTATAAAAATCCTTTGGTTCCAGAGGCGATGCTTTCATATGCTGCTTTTCTTCTTTAATTCATGAGAGTACTGCATGACGAAAAGAACTGAAAAAGAGGATCAACACCTCTGACCACAGAAAGACTCTCCAGCGTTGCTCAAACAGTGTAAGCATAAGGAAGCATTGCTTCAGACTCACAGCAGAGCAATGTGTGATGCAAAACACTTCTGATAAAACTTTAATGGGTTGATTTGCCATCTAGCCAGTTAGTTAATAAAAGAACAATAGGGTATTGTGTCAGCACTTCCCAACTGAGGGAGCAAATATTTCATGTAATATTCATCTCAATGCATGATGTGATATAGACCTTGTATGGGAGAGGCTATATGGCTGTCCATTATAGAGGTTTACAACATCCAGTTTCAAAACGGTTTCAAAACTGTTAAGATGCCACTTCTCTCTCTCCATCACTAGATGTCACCATGACCCAGGGAAACGCAAAGATCACGGTCGCTGAAATCATTTTCTGTCTTAGTCAAAGATTCAAAAAGCATGAGTCATACAGTATATTTAAAAGGTTCCTAGAAACTATTAAATGTATAACACACTACCCTATAGGAAATAGGTGCAATTTGAGAATGCTCAGCAACCATGTAAATGTATCTTTGTAATACAGCTTTAGGTTTAAAAAGCATAAAATCATACATTTGAAAACATTGTCACTTACTGAAACTCATGACTATAAACCTTGTCATTTTACAGAATAATTTGAAGTCACCAGCAGGTTACACAGAATAAATATTGAGTTTTTCTTTGTACAATTTTGAATTTGCCCTTATTAGTATATTAGCATGACTTGTTTAGAGTGTGTAGGGTTGTAGTGTGGATATGTGTGTGCTCCACCTTGTAAGTTCATTTATCACTGTTTATTTCCCCATGCCAACCGTAATCAGCAGCTGGATTAGTGTTAACTGCCACCCAGTCACTGGCAGGCTCCACATGGGCCACCATGGGCCCCTCCAGTCCACCGGGTCTGTTCTGGATCCTCTTGCAGTCTGACAGGGAACAGGGTGTCCACTAATCCTGAAGAAAGACCCATGCCGGGCTTCCTCAAGGGCCGACATCACAGAGCCAAGGCAACAGCATCAGACCTAGCTCAGTGGATGAGCTAATCATGCCGAGAAGAGGAGAGAGTGTGTTTCTGTGTGTGTATGTGTGTGTGTGTGAGAGAGAGAGAGAGAGAGAGAGAGAGAGAGAGAGAGAGAGAGAGAGAGAGAGAGAGAGGCTGGACCACCCACCCAGAGGATTCAGAGGCACAGGATTCACAGCCCATTCTGTTGACCTGCCACACCACCCCAGCTCTGGGCATGGCCCTCCCCAATTGTTCCGCCTGCTAACATGAGGAGGGGGAGTTAGATAAGAGGGATGGGGAGGGGGGGATGAGCAGTAAACAGTGGGTTGAGCTTCTCTCCTTCAGCACACAAAAGGGCTGAATTGTGTCACACTGGAGCACTTTTTAGAGTGGCCCTGCCATGGGGCCTGAATGAAACATCTGTGGAGGCTGAGCCCAGGGAAGAAAATGCTATTTTGCTGTTCAACCACACTGACAACCTGTTTTCTCTTTCTTCACCCCCTCCCTCTCTCACACACACCACCACCGCCACCTCCCCTCACTGTTATTTCTCCCTTGGCCTTGTAAAACTATTCATACTGTATACTCACGTTTGCCGAGCAAGTAACATAGAAATAGCAATGCACAAGAGAGGGTGGCTTGAAGGTTTGGGTGGGGATATAATCAAGCAGAAAAAAAGGATCTTACATGTTCTTTAAAGCTACAGTCACAAAGATTCTTACAAATGATGGGTTCATAAGAATTTATTTATTTATGTATTTATTTCGGACAAAAGGAAAGAAAAAAGAACATCCAACAAATATACCGAACGATACAAAAACACAATGCAAAGTGACGAATTTCCCAGTTCCTACGAATTCTGGAGTTTGCAGACATTTGTGGAGGGGGGCATAGTTTCTTCAATTCATAAGAGCAGCTTGCGGCATTCTTGAGAAATGAGGTGCTTTTTTTGTCATATGATTTGTTTGTTTTTTTATTTTGTGTACTTTATTGATACCCAGAGGGCAAATTCAGGGCATCTGCCTAGATGGATAAAGCACCCACGGTACGGTGCCAATCTCTTCACCATTCACACACACATTCACACCTAGGGCCACTTTAGAGTCTCCAATCAATCAAACTTGCATGTTTTTGGCCTGTGGGAGGAAACTGGAGCACCTGGGTTAAATCCACACAGACATGGGGAGAATGTGCAAACTCCTCACAGAAGGGTCAATGATGGTCAGGAGGTGGGATCAAACGCACGATGATCAGGGGTGAAATCGATCCCGTGACCTTCTTACTGTGATGCCACTGTGCAATTGATGGCCCTAAGTTCTTACGTTCTTCATAAGGGTATCTTGGGATCTTCCTACAGCATGCTTACTGCCATCTTACAAAAAGCTTTGTGCAACTCACGGCACTCTCAAGTCATTGGTAGGAAGGTTTTAGGGCGTTTGACACATTTTGTTGACACAAATGTTACACAAATGATGTACTTCTGCCTTATGAGCGCCTCACTACTGCCTTACGCATGCTGTACGAATCTCTGTACAAACAGGGATTCGTACGCCGTTTCCTACAACCACTGTAAGGAGCCCTCAAGAACAACTTAAGGTGTTCTCAAGGCATACTTGGGGCCAACATCTTGTGTAGTTCTTACGTTGTTCCTATGACATTCGTATGGGTGCCTTACGATGAGGGGTTTTTATGGGGTGTTTGTAGAACTCTTGGACAAGACCATGGACCTGGCGACAAACTTACAAGTGGTTTACAAATGCTGGATTCTCCTACGACCACCTTAAGAAAGCCATACAAAGTGGTCCAAAAATAGTTAATAGGCGTATTTGTGACCATAGCTTAAATATAAGACACTTTTTTTCAAGTAGTGTTGCAGTCTTTTGATGAACGGTATGGTTCTCCATATTTTGCTATATATTTGACAAATGTCTAGTCTATTTTTTGTTCATTTTTATTGTTAAGGCCTATACATACTCTGCACGAACAGAGAAATGTGTTCTTTTTCTTGAGGTGGCAAGAACAAAGTTCTTTCTGGCCAGGACATTTTATACTTCACAAGAAACTCAAGTGCTGAACTCTTGGGAAATTCAAATTTCTGACTAGTCACACATTAGTTCTTGGACACCACACAAGAAAAAAGTTCTGCTACAATGATGTGTCAAAAACAAGCTGTAAACCTCAAACCAGGGCTGCAAGAACAAAATATGACATCATTTTGTTGTTGCAGCCTTGGGAGAGAGAACAAATTTCTCTGTTCTTATGGAGTATGTAAAGGCCTTAAAGCTACAGCCGTGGATAAAATTGTTGGTACTCCTCTGTTAATGAAAGAAAAACCCACAATGGTCACAGAAATAAATTGAATTTGACAAAAGTGGTAATAAATAAAAATTCTATGAAAATTAACCAATGAAAATCAGACAATGCTTTTGAATTGTGGTTCAACAGAATTATTTTAAAAAACAAACTCATGAAACAGGCCTGGACAAAAATGATGGTACCCCTAGAAAAGATGGAAAATAATGTGACCATAGGGACATGTTCAACCAAGATGTGTCCTCTAATTAACATCACAGGTGTCTACAAACTTGTAATCAGTCAGTCGGCCTATTTAAAGGGTGACAAGTAGTCACTGTGCTGTTTGTTGACATGGTGTGTACAACACTAAACATGGACCAGAGGAAGCAAAGGAGAGAGTTGTCTCAGGAGATTAGAAAGAAAATTATAGACAAGCATTTTAAAGGTAAAGGCTATAAGACCGTCTCCAAGCAGCTTGATGTTCCTGTGACTACAGTTGCATACATTATTCAGAAATTTAAGATCCACTGGACTGTAGCCAACCTCCCTGGACGTGGCCGCAGGAGGAAACTTGATGAAAAATGGAAGAGACGGATAATACGAATGGTAACAAAAGAGCCCAGAACAACCTCTAAACACATTCATGGTGAACTCCAAGGTCAAGGTACATCAGTGTCAGATCGCACCATCTGTTGTTGTTTGAGCCAAAGTGGTCTTCATGGGAGACAACCAAGGAGGACACCACTGTTGAAAACAAATCATAAAAAAGCCAGACTGGAATTTGCCAAACTGCATGTTGACAAGCCACAAAGCTTCTGGGAGAATGTCCTATGGACAGACGAGACAAAACTGGAACTTTTTGGCAAGGCACATCAGCTCAATGTTCACAGACGCAAAAATGAAGCATACCAAGAAAAGAACACTGTCCCTACTGTGAAACATGGAGGAGGTTCTGTTATGTTCTGGGGCTGCTTTGCTGCATCTGGCACAGGGTGTCTTGAATCTGTGTAGGGTACAATGAAATCTCAAGACTTCATTAACAGAGGGGTACCAACGTTTATACGTCTGTATAAACTTATATGCACAAATGTTTCTGTCAGATGTACTGAAGAAGAAAAACTTGCGTTTCTACAGAGGAACAAGGACCTACAGATCAGTGCTTCTCTAATAACTTCTGATGAAGATAAGAACTAAAGAACCAGTTCAGAGATAATACATTAGAGAAATATTGTGATAATTAGTAAATATTTATCCCAACTTCACGTTGCATTCACAAACTACCCTACCACCAACCACAGTGAAGTTTCGATAGCTGAAATATGTGGACTTGCTGATAAACTAACATTTGATAATGCAAGATATTTTTATAATTTTGCTAACTTTCCATGTCACACTAACAGTCATCTCACAGCACTCACACTTGAGTCCCCCCTCCCCCCCACCAAAAAAAACAAAAAATGTTTCAAGAACTGTACCAGCAAATTGAAAACTTTGGGGTGGATGAAGACAGATTCAGAAGATATTTCAGGATTTCAGCACCTCAGTTTGATTTGAAAATCAGTGTCACTTTGGTTTGTCAGTTAGAAAAGTTGACAGTGCTCAGCTTTCATTGGTGGGACTCCTGGTCACCCAGCAGTGATGGAATTTTCCATCCTTGTCCTTGAAAAGAAAGGAACTTCCAGATTGCGTATCACTTTTCCATTGATGTCAAAGCAGAATAAATCATTACTTTCTTCAAAAGTGGCACAAAATAGCAAGGCTGGTTACGTTGATGGACATGACTTGAAAAAAGTTAGTTACTTTGCAAATTACTTTGCATGACTAATATTGAGGATTTTTTTAAAACTCAGGCACACAGAGGGCACCTTTAGACAGACTTCTGCAGAGGAGACTGATAAAATAAGTAGCTTATGAAGACAGACTGAGTAGGTTGAAGTTTGCTTATACAATCAAGGGAGGATGATTATTATAAGAAATTAAGATTTATCAAAATAAATAAAACATACTCAAAAGTCATCCCTAAGTAGAGCTGTGCGATATGGCAAAAAAATCATATCAAGATATAAGTCAAATTGTATCACGATAATGATATATATCATGATATACATTTTCTGTAAATTCTAAAGTTTAGATAATCATATAAAAAGGACCATCTCTTTTTTTTTCCCATATGTGGTCTATATTAACCATATATTCCATAACCTGCATATGTTAGAGCATGTGGAAATGTTTGGTGATTACATATGCAAAGAACTTCACACCTCTGAAAGGACAAAGGACTCTCACCCGCCGAGTGAAGAGCAAAGACGTTCCCGGACGCGGCGGAGGAGACCGGAGGAGCCACCCTCACCCCCCAAGGCGAGGAGAGGAAATACCAAGACAATGGGGGGATTAAGATAATGAGGGATGTCAGCCTTTGTTATGCATGTCTTTTGTTGTGTGCATGAATATAATCAGTGAGTTGGAAAGATTCTGTCTCTTTTCCCTTCTGCCACTCTTTGCACCAGATGAGACTTGTTAGAAGAGCTGAATATTAAAGCTTTGCTTATAAACCAAATCGCCTCTTCATTTCCAAGCTCTTCTGCACTGGTGACCTTGACGCGAGTATGGACCTGAGGCGTTCCCCCGCAATCGACTCATCCGCGGCGACCCAGGCAGACGCCAGCCACCACGCAGACGAGGGAGCAGATGGACAACTGTTCCCCCTGGCAGAAGAGATTGAGAGGGCTCAACCGAGCACCAGCACCGCCGTGAGAGCCGAGGCAAGGCACTCTCACCCGGCGGGCACAACAGTGATGGTGTGCACGAATGCCGTCGCTGTCCAGCTGCCAGACTTCTGGCAAGAAGACCCCGCCTCTTGGTTTCAGCAGGCTGAAGCCCAATTTGCACTGGCGGGCATCACGGCTGATGACACCAAATTTTGTCATATCGTCTCCAAACTCGACGGCGCCACTTCGAAGTGTGTGCGGAGCATGATCCGGCGACCACCGGCCCGGGACAAATACGAGACGCTCAAAGCAACCATCGTGGCGAACTACGTCCCATCAGCGGAAGAGAGAGCCGAGAAGATCCTGGCGGTCTACGGCCACAGAGGGTGCAAACCGAAGGCCCTCATGGAGGATTTGCTACAGCTCAGAGAGGAGGACAATGACAACTTCCTCTTCCAGTTTATTTTCCTCAGCACGCTGCCGCCACACATGAGAGGGACACTCGCCAGCATGAAGTGCAACAACCACCAAGACTTCCGCGTGCTGGCCAATGAAGCTCATCGGCTCGTCAACGCCTGCAAGGAGCTGACACCCACAGCAGCATCCGCAGACCTCAACGCTGACGCCCCGAGCCACGAGGAGCCACAACCCACGGAGCAGACCCAGCCCACGGTGACAGCGACACGGCCAAGACGTAACAGACGGAGCGATGTTTGTTATTACCACCACCGCTTCGCCGAGAAGGCTCACAAATGCGTTCCCCCCTGCAAATTTAAACGCCAAAGCCGAGAGCCGTTAACGGCAGCGGCTCTCGGCGAGAAAAACAAGCTGTTGTACGTGATGGATGGACACTCAGGCAAGCAGTTCCTCATCGACACAGGAGCCCAGCTGAGTTTCGTCATGCCCTCCCACACAGATCGAGCCACGGGCACCCGGGGCAACGGAGCCGTGGCAGCCAACGGCTCTAGCATCGACACGTTCGGCGAAAAGAGCCTGCACCTCCTCATCCACGGCCGCAGCTACAGATGGACATTTGTTGTAGCGGCGGTGAGTTTTAACTTATTAGGCGCAGATTTTTTGTGTGCACATAGGTTATTAGTGGATCTAGCAAATAGGCGCCTGGTTAATGCACTGTCCTTTGCTTCTATTCCATGCTCAGCCCGAGTTTCTCCACCACCTGTGCAGGCCAACGTCACCACAGCAGGAGGTAAGTTTGAGCAACTCCTCACCCAATTTCCAGCACTCACAATCCCCAAATTCTCAGCCACTGTGGCTAAACACGGGGTGGAACACTTCATTCCCACAACGGGACCTCCCGTTTTTGCCAAAGCTCGCCGCTTAGACGCGGCCAAGCTCAACATAGCACAGGACGAGTTTACAACTCTTGAAAAATTGGGCATTGTTAGACGCTCGAAGAGCCCCTGGGCCTCACCACTTCACATGGTTCCGAAATCCGACGGTTCTTGGAGACCGTGCGGAGATTACCGCAGATTAAACAACGCTACAGTGCATGACCGTTACCCAATCCCTCACATTCAAGATTTTTCACTACATCTAGCGGGTGCGCGCATTTTTTCAAAAATAGACTTAGTCCGCGGTTATCACCAAGTCCCAGTCCGAGCAGAAGACGTTCCTGAAACAGCGGTAATAACCCCTTTCGGCCTTTTTGAATTCCTACGAATGCTAAACTTTGCTCAAACTTTTCAACGAATGATGGACGCGGTCCTACGCGACCTCCCTTTTGTTTTCGTCTACCTCGACGACATGCTGGTAGCCAGCTCGTCTGAGGAAGAACACGAGCAGCACCTCACTACGGTTTTTCAGAGGCTAGAAGAGCACGGGCTAATAATCAATCCAGCCAAATGCAAATTCGGCGTGTCACAAATTGATTTTTTAGGACACAAAGTCTCTCCAAAGGGGGCAGTTCCACTCCCAGACAAAGTTCATGCGATAGAAAGTTTTCCACGGCCACAAACGGTCAAATCGCTACAGGAATTTTTAGGGATGGTTAATTTTTTACAACCGCTTCCTCCCCCACGCAGCTCAGCTCATGCAGCCCCTATATGACGCGCTCAAAAAAAAAGAAAGCTTCCAACGCGGTCGAATGGACCCCGGAGCGCGAACGCGCTTTCGCGGAAGTAAAAAGCGCCCTAGCTAACGCCACATTGTTAGTTCACCCAGATCCCTTGGCCCGCATTGCACTAACCACAGATGCTTCAGACCTAGCCATAGGGGCAGTTGTAGAACAACTTGTCAGCGGGGTCTGGCAACCTTTAGCATTCTTTAGCAAATCGCTAAACCAAACTGAACGCAAATACAGCACTTTTGACAGAGAGCTGCTGGCGCTTCATTTATCCATCCGCCACTTCCAGTTCTGGTTAGAAGGGCGGAGTTTCACGGCATTTGTAGACCATAAACCGCTCACCTTTGCTATGGCTAAAATTTCAGAACCATGGTCAGGCAGGCAACAAAGACAGCTAGCTGCGATTTCAGAGTTCACCACAGACATTCGACACGTGGCAGGCAAACTTAACGTAGTAGCGGACTGTCTCTCTCGCGCTGTGACACCACCAGAGCGCGGGGAGACAGATTATACTGCCTCAGCAGCAGAACTCTTCACTAACGCAGACACATACGCAGCACCTATCCATGCAGGGATAGATTATGCAGCCATGGCGGAGGAACAAAACAGTGACGCAGACGTGCGCGCACTCCTGTCTGGAACAACAGGGTTAAGGCTGGAGAAAAAGGGTTTACGCGACGGCGTGCCCCCCCTAATATGCGATGTTTCAACCGGCCGACCTCGCCCGTTAGTACCAGCTACATGGCGCCGCCGTATTTTCGACGCAATTCACTCCCTCGCGCACCCAGGTGTGCGCGTCTCGGTTAAAATGGTCGCCGAAAAGTTTGTGTGGCCAGGCCTGCGCAAAAACGTAAAAGAATGGGCAAAAACTTGCATTTCTTGTCAACGCGCCAAAATACACAGACACACAAAAGCCCCTCTGGAGCCTTTTCCAATCCCTGCTAGAAGGTTCGACCACATTCATGTCGACCTTGTGGGGCCACTACCTTCCTCCCAAGGTTTCACACACCTGTTAACAATGATAGACCGCACCACACGCTGGCCAGAGGCAGTCCCTCTAGCGGAAACCACAGCGGAGGAAGTCGCTCGCGTTTTTTTGACAAACTGGGTGGCACGTTTCAGCGTCCCATCGGACATCACGTCCGATAGGGGGCCTCAATTTGTCTCAGAGCTCTGGTCAGCCATGTCCAGCAGCTTAGGGGCAACAATTCACCGCACCACCGCTTATCACCCTCAGGCTAATGGGTTATGCGAGCGTTTTCACAGGTCTTTAAAGGCTGCCCTCAGAGCCTCACTAACGGACACAAATTGGGTAAATAAACTTCCCTGGGTTTTATTGGGGTTGCGTGCTGCGCCTAAAGAGGATCTAGACGCCTCTCCCGCAGAATTAGTCTTTGCACAACCTCTCAGGCTCCCAGGTGAATTTTTACCAGAGAACCCAGAGCCAGGGCACCTTCCAGTCCCAAGGTTTTTAGGCAACAACGGACCGAACTCTCTCCCCGGTCCAGCTCATCACTCCTTCCCACGGGTTTTTGTCCCTCAGGCTTTAAAAAACGCTGAGTTCGTTTTCGTTAAGCATGAAGCTTTAAAACCTACCTTTCGCCCAGTATACGATGGGCCATACAGAGTGCTGGAACATGGTGATAAACACTTTGTGCTTGATTTTGGGGATAGAAAAGAAACAGTCAGCATTGACAGACTTAAACCTGCCTTCTTGTTGAAAGACGAGACTGCACAGTTGGCGAGAGCACCTCGGCGGGGTAGACCCCCCAAGAGAAAAGACTCAGCCCCCCAGCAGGGAACAGTTAACCTCTCTCCTTCCCACACTGCAGATCCCTCTCAAGAAGGTCCCAGCAGGGCGCCTAAACCAACCTACAGCAGTTTTGGGAGAAGATTAAAACCCAGACAGCACAGGGACTGATACAAACCACTCCACAATTTTTCACTAATTGTGCTGCAACAGTTTAGGACTGACTTATGATTTTACTATGCTGTTATGATTACCACTGAACTCTCTTAGGAGCATGGCTGCTAGAAAGTTTCTTCCGTGGCAACAGATGTAACACTTAGTATGTCATAATAACTATCTTAGACTGTGAACTTTCCTGTTGTCCTTTCTTAGTTGTTTGGGGGGCCTGTGGTCTATATTAACCATATATTCCATAACCTGCATATGTTAGAGCATGTGGAAATGTTTGGTGATTACATATGCAAAGAACTTCACACCTCTGAAAGGACAAAGGACTCTCACCCGCCGAGTGAAGAACAAAGACGTTCCCGGACGCGGCGGAGGAGACCGGAGGAGCCACCCTCACCCCCCAAGGCGAGGAGAGGAAATACCAAGACAATGGGGGGATTAAGATAATGAGGGATGTCAGCCTTTGTTATGCATGTCTTTTGTTATGTGCATGTATATAATCAGTGAGTTGGAAAGATTCTGTCTCTTTTCCCTTCTGCCACTCTCTGCACCAGATGAGACTTGTTAGAAGAGCTGAATATTAAAGCTTTGCTTATAAACCAAATCGCCTCTTCATTTCCAAGCTCTTCTACACCATGTACCATTTTCCCCTCATAATTTTGCAGTGTTATAAAATAGTTATGTAATGTACATTTGAGACGTGATTCTCATAAATTTCATTTTTTTTCTTCTAAATTATATATGAATAAAAAGTAAACATCAATAAGTTAACCCCTTGCACTCTGGTCAATTTCCCTAAAAACACCAAAAAATAACGTACCCAAAGTAAATCACAAGCTGTTCTTCAACCCTTTGCAGCATCTTCATGGGGTTGGTCTCATTTAAAAGAAAATACTTTGAATTTTTTGGCAAAACAGTCATAATCTCTCTAAGTGCTCCTGCCACTGAGTAACAGTCATCTAAAGATACTGAACTTGAAGAAAATAAATTTCGGCTGGGTGGTTTTTTTTGGATACAAATGCTTGCAAATAACACACAGCTGTCAGATCCGGGCTGGAAAATGCAACAGAAATGTAGAACCAAGTGTTATCCAGCTGAGGTCAAAATTTTGTAACAATACCACAGAAAATGAATATATTACACAGCTT
The DNA here is from genome assembly GCA_020510985.1 of Pholidichthys leucotaenia. NCBI lineage: Eukaryota > Metazoa > Chordata > Actinopteri > Cichliformes > Pholidichthyidae > Pholidichthys > Pholidichthys leucotaenia. The sequence continues at coordinate 208,690,281 of CM035848.1, forward strand.
TTTTCTTAGGTTGTTCCCAGGCGCTTTTGAACTGTGCCAAATTGTGCCAAATGGCACAGTTTGGAAAAATGTCTGTAACTTTTGAATGATTCAATATAGAAGCTTCATCTTGGGCTCTAATGAAAGGTGACACTCAGGGCTGTGTGTGTGTGGGGGGGGGGTTGTTTATTCATTCATTCATGAATGAATGAACAAACAAGCCCCCACACACAAAGAAGCATGCCACGTAAAAAATGTGTGGCTTTTTTTTTACAAGAAAAAATAACCTACAGTGCACTAAAAATTATACTAAAATATCTGTAATGTAGAGGATAACAACCCCCCCCCCCCCCCCGCTACAGAGGACAGACATCATCCATCGCCACATGACGGACCGCGGTGCATGCCGCGGTCTACTACGCACAGTTGTACTAAAAATATCTGCAATAATATCTTCAATCCGCTACAGAAGAGTAGCGGGGGGAGGGGGGCGTTCACGGTCCGGACACGGTGCACGGGTCCAGTCCGTGCGCCGCGGTTTTCATGTTGCGATGACGCACAGTTGTAATTTACCGATCGGTCAAAAGTCATTTTGATTACAATTTTCAGGGATAAAGAATAATTTAGCTTATAACACTTACCTGTCCACAACAGCAGTGTCGCTGGCGAACTTCTCTTCCTCATTGTCAGACGAGCATGATGCTGGTCCGCTTGTTACGGACTCGTGGTTCTGGTCACGTGACCCGGTCAAACCATAATTCCATTATTGCGGTTTTGCGCTTCCATGATTGCGGTTTTGGCGAACGATTTTTCAAAACAAATAAGAACAGTAGTAAGAAAAAAAGACTGGCGAACACGTGTGTGTCACCCAGCGGCTTACACAAAACAGATTTTGCAAGGGACGCACGCTTTCGAACTTCTGTGCTTCAATTGGCTCGCTGTATTCGCAGCCGTTGGTAGGCGGGTCCTTCTTGCTAGGTTTTCAGTCATTGGTTCTTCAAGGTTTCAGAAACCCAATTCAAGGCTCTTATTAGTCGAATGAGAGGTCAATCACCTCTAAACCAATCAAAGCACTCCTTTGGCTTTCTGTTCGCTGCTGTGTCTGTAGTGGAAGAACGGAAATGCAGCTTTTTTTTCCAGTGCGCACTAGGACGCAGAGACGTGACCGCCCGCGGTACACCGGAGTGCAAGAGGTTAAATATTTAATAAGCCAGAGGAGAATAGCAAAAAAAAAAAAAAAAAAAGTCTGAAAATGAGAAAATTACCCATGGCTGTGATCTACAGATATAAATTAGCTGTTAGTTTAAATCAATGAAAATTTAAGTGTAGACCTGCAGCCTACAGACTGCCATTCTGGCCTGATTTAATCTGTTTGTTTCTTAGTAAAAATATTTTAGATTGGTCATGCTCTGAAAATCAAAGACACAAAAGGTAATGTAATAAAATACATGCGATGACTTTCTTTATTCATTATCACTACTTGACTAATTAAAATGATTAGAAATCAAATAAATTGCATAAAGAGCCAACTTGCTCCTCCGACCTGTTTTAATGTATTTATTATTTATTTTCCATGTATGTGCCACCATCATACACTTTTGCAGCTTTAGTAAATTTTTTTCAGACAAAACTAAGAAACTCAGCAGTAATTTAAACCAAAAAAAAAAAAAAGACGATGACCTGCTACGGTTTCTAGTTAGCACAACTTAGCATCATCATTTACGTAGCTCAATTGGACATTTGGATCATTGTCCTGCTGCAGAACCCAAGTGCGCTTCAGCTTGAGGTCGTGAACAGATGGCTGGACATTCTCCTTCAGGATTTTTTGGTAGACAACAGAATTCATGGTTCCATTTACCACAGCAAGTCTTCCAGGTCCTGAAGCAGCAAAACATCTCCAGACTATCACACTACCACCACCATATTTTACTGTTGGTATGATGTTCCTTTTCTGAAATGCTGTGTTACTTTTATGCCGGATGTAATGGGGGACACACCTTGCAAAAAGTTCAACTTTTGTCTCGTCAGTCCACAGAGTATTTTCCCAACAGTCTTGGGGATCATCAAGATGTTTCTGGCAAAAGTGAGACGAGTCTTTATGTTCTTTTTGCTCAGCAGTGGTTTTTGTCTTGGAACTCTGTCATGCAGGCCATTTTTGCTCAGTCTCTTTCTTAGGGTGGAGTCATGAACACTGACCTTAACTGATGCAAGTGAGGCCTGCAGGTTCTTTGTGACCTCTTGGATGAGTCGTTGCTGCACTCTTGGTAATTTTGGTCAGCCGACCACTCCTGGAAAGGTTTACCACTGTTCCATGTTTTTGCCATTTGTGGATAATGGCTCTCACTGTGGTTCGCTGGAGTCCCAAAGCTTTAGAAATGGCTTTATAAACTTTTCCAGACTGATAAATCTCATTTACTTTGTTTCTCATTTGTTTCTTAATTTCTTTGGATTCGCAGCATGATGTCTAGCTTTTGAGGATCTTTTGGTCTACTTCACTTTGTCAGACAAGTCCTATTTAAGTAATTTCTTGATTGATTTTTTTTTTACCCTTAATAATGAACACCTTCATTTAAAAACTGCATTTTGTGTTTACTTGTGTTGTCTTTGTCTAATATTTAAATTTGTTTGGTCTGAAACATTTAAGTGTGACAAACATACAAAAAAAAAGAGAAATCAGGAAGGGGACAAACACTTTTTCACACCACTGTATGAAGATCAATGATGCCATATTGTCCGCTAGCAGCTGGGAGCTTAAGACTGCCCATGGATGGATCCATCAACCAGTCCAATGAAGGCTGGAGGAGAAGATGGGGGTGTGGGGGTGGGGAGATGATAGAGGAGGTGGGGAAGAGAAGTAGATCTGTACGTTACCTGTTGTTGTGAAGACATGAAGGAGACATTAATAACCGCTGTTTCAGGCTACCCGATACTATATGATCAGACCTTGCTGTCATGTAGAAACAACATACAAAAGAACGAAGCGTGGAGAGCAGTGGAACATGAGCTCATCTAGCCAAAGCTCACCAACCAGGTGGTCAAATTTGCTACGCATTGTGCAGGTCTGTAGGATGAACCCAAAACCAGTGGGGACAATGACAAAGTAATCACCTTTTCTAGCGCAAATATATCAGCACTATTAAAAACAGACTTATCAATCAGCTCATGGTTAATAATGACTATTCCAGCATTTTCTCCCACATTGCTTTGACTCTACTTAGCCGAGGATTCTACCGGCCCCATGCCCACACCCCCTGCCCACACTTCACTGGTTCGGGTGACTGATTCCTTCAGGAAAAAATCAGACCAGTGGACCTGTAGCATCAGCTTCGCTCACCCACACGTGTGAGGTCTAGGGTGTCAATCTTGACAGCAAACCTCTGTGTCTTTAGCCACCCGTAGCTCTTTTTCCATCACCTTTGAGGAGACCTTTGCTCCAGGCTGACTGATGAGGAAGATGCGCAGAAGCTGGCGTCAAGGAAGTGGAATGTTTGGAGGAAAATGGAGGAGCAGACCTACGGGAACCAGAGGCAGCTTTAGTAGGAGAGTCTACACCGGGGCGAATGGAATGCAGAGCCCTGGGGTGCATTTCCCAAATTATGATGGAGGTTGAACTAGCATGGAACTATACACAGTAGTATCAATCCCTCTGGCTCCAATCTATAAAATCACTCTTCACCTTAAAGAAATTGTTTCACTCAAAAGTCTGGTCAGGAATTGTTTCCTTCACCTAAGGACCACAGTTTGAAAACACATTCCATGGTAAAAGGGATGATTAGGATCCCATTTTATGCAAGGAACAGATTATTTTGCCATCATAAATCCTGGAAACTTCCTCCCAACTAGACAGGTTTATGCTTCAAAGTACTGTCTGAAACATCCCAGACCCCTTGAGTGCATTCCACAGTCTCTAGGAATTATCCACAGCTCAACATTACCCCCTGGTGGACAACTATGGAATATGTTTGCATTACTTCTGTCAACTGCTGGACTGTTTGTTTGTTTGTTTTTTTTTGACTGAACATTAACTCTGTCTTCAAGTTTTCATTCCTCAGGATAATTCTCAGGACACTATTTGGAGAGATGACCAACTCTGTGTTGGACAATGATGGGTTTGAAATGTTTCATTAATCAATGATTTCAAATGTGTTGCATGTTTGAAAATGCTTAAATGAACCTTATTCTAATGCATGTTAATTATAGAAGGACAAGTTTATAAAAGTGCATGCTCACTGAAAGTTAGTCATGAATCCCTGAAGTTAGCTTAGACTTTATACATAAGTATATAAAGTGAATTTTTATATTAATCAAGATGTGTTTATCCTATTGGAAAAGCTTTCTCAAGTCATCTGACTGGCTCAGCCAATCACCAGTCAGTCTCTGTTGGACAAGGTCCCCTTTCATTCTATTGGTCAGGTACAGACAAAGGACTGTTTTCTTATTGGACCAGAGTTCATTCGATTCTCCCGCGATGGGAGACAATTGGTTCCCTTTCATGTCAGTCAAGTTTTTCCCCTGGAAACTTAGTTTTAAGGGAGGAACCCTGAGTTCAGAGAGAGAGGGAGAGAGAGAGTCTTTGTGAAAGTTTGCCTAAGTTTGTGTGTCCTGTCTTAAATTCTTTTTCCTTTAAACATCTGGGAAATACTTTTTCTTCTTTTTTGAGCTCAAACTTTTCTATTATATGGAGTGAAACTCCATGTTCATAGATGTTTTTCTATTTTATTCTGTTAAACTTTTTCTATTAACTCACCGTGTGTTTTAAAGTGGACTGATCGTTTTTCCTAACACTGCAAGCTGTTTTCACCAGTCACCACAAAGAACTTGGATTTTGTGGCTTGAATTTTGTTTTTTTTATTAATCTTGTCTTGTGGTGAACACTCAATGGACCTGTTGGACTGGTTCTGTGACTCGCATTTTAGGTCAGAACAAAGGCAGGAAGCTTAGCCTTGTTATGCAAGGCTGGAGACTGTGGGGGGTCGATTAAAGGATGCGTGGGAGACAGTGGAAGTGATATCATGGAGGGAAATGCATTGTGACTGTCTTTATTATGCCAGGTGGTGAAATGCATTGTGACTGTCTTTATTATGCAAGGTGGTCTGTGGGAGATGTGATCTATGAGGTGTGAAGTCCCTGATATTTAAGGACGAGAGTTACTGTTTCATTCTCTCTTTTTTCTGCTTTTAATGATGGAGATGTGAATAAAGCTGACTCTGAGAAAGAACGCTGCCTCGTCATTTTCACATCTTCCACACTGGTGACCCCGAGACGTATCATGGAAGAAAGAAATTCCCCCGGGCCAGCCGCGTCAGGAGCCCCCAGCCAAGCGAACGCCGCTACAGTCCAGCTACCGGACTTCTGGCAGAACAATCCGCGCTCCTGGTTCAATGCAGTTGAGGCGCAGTTCAACCTCCGGGGGATATCGGTAGATGTCATGAAATTCTACCACGTAGTCGCAAAGCTGAACAACAACACGGCCCAGCATGTGGAGAGCCTGATCAACCAGCCGCCGGAGAGCGACAAATACGGCGCGTTGAAGGCTGCACTCATCCAGCAATTCACCCCCTCGGCGGAGGAGTGAGCAGAGAGGCTCCTGGCGCTGACGGAGGGGGAAAACGACATGCCCGCGAGCCTGATGGAGAAATTGTTGAGGTTGAAAGACTCTGACGATGATCACTTAATTTTCACCCACCTCTTCCTCAGGACTCTACCGTCAGCAGCGAGAGCGGTTCTGGCCAGTTTGCCACTGTTGGCCCTATGGGACTACCGCGCGCTGGGCCGAGAGGCGCAGCGGATTGTCAACGCCACCAAGCGGTGCGCAGCCACGGCCGCTGCAGCGGAACTCGGCGCGACGACCGCAGACGACAGGAGGCCAGAGACAGCGGTGCCAGACTCACCGACGACGGCGGCAGCAAGGGCCAGGGAGCGTGGACCGGACGTCTTTTGTTTCTACCATCGCCGCTTCGCAGAGAGGGCACGCAAGTGTGTACCGCCGTGCCAGTTCGGGCGTTCGGGAAACGCCAAGACCGGGGGTCGGTAGCAGCCACGGCCCTAGGGGAAGAGAACAAGCTGCTCTACTTGTCGGACGCACGCTCCGGGAGGCAGTTCCTCGTCGACACAGGCTCCCAGTTGAGTTTCATCACTCCTTCCTACGCGGACAGACTGGCGTGTTGCGGAGGTCCCCTGGTGACAGCGGTGAATGGCTTGGAAATTAAGACCTTTGGTGAGAAGACTCTGCTTCTGTCTCTACACGGCCGTGCATATGAGTGGACTTTTGTTGTAGCAACAGTAAATTTCAATATGCTGGGGGCTGATTTTTTGTGCTCACATGGGTTGTTGGTTGATCTTGCTAACAGGCGCCTGGTTAATGCATTTTCTTTTGATTCTGTCCCCTGTGCAGCGCGACTGGCCCCGCCTACAGCTCAAGCCAACGTCACAACAGCAGGCAGTAAGTTCCACACACTGCTCACTCAGTTCCCAGCACTCACGGTCCCCACATTTTCGGCAACAGTCGCTAAGCACGGGGTGGAGCATTTTATTACCACTACCGAACCGCCCGTTTTTGCAAAAGCTCGGCGCTTGGACGCAGTTAAACTAGCCATAGCGCGTGAGGAGTTCGCCAACCTGGAGAGGTTGGGCATTATCCGACGTTCAAACAGTCCGTGGGCTTCCCCCCTACATATGGTCCCGAAAGCTGACGGATCATGGCGCCCTTGCGGGGATTTTCGCAGGTTAAACAACGCTACAGCGCACGACCGCTACCCAATCCCACATATCCAAGATTTCTCGATTCATTTGGCAGGGGCGCGCATTTTTTCTAAAATAGACTTGGTCCACGGTTACCACCAAGTTCCAGTGCGCGCTGAGGACATACCCAAAACAGCGGTAATAACTCTGTTCGGTTTATTCAAGTTTTTACACATGCCATTCGGACTTAAAGGGGCTGCTCAGACATTCCAACGCATGATGGACGCGGTGCTTCGCGACCTCCCTTTCGTGTTCGTCTACCTGGACGATATTTTAGTAGCCAGCGCGTCTGAAGACGAACACGAAAAACACCTGGCCAAAGTTTTCCGAAGGTTGGGAGATCACGGGTTAATAATCAACCCAGCGAAGTGTCAGTTCGGGGTGGCGCAGATCGATTTTTTAGGACACCGCATCTCCCCCGAAGGAGCAGTCCCGCTGCCTGACAAAGTGCGCGCTGTGGCAGATTTTCCCCGGCCGCAGACAGTCAGGGCGTTGCAGGAATTTTTGGGAATGGTGAATTTTTATAACCGTTTTCTCCCCCGCGCGGCGCAGCTCATGCAGCCGCTGTATGCCACGCTCAAAAAAAAGAAACCCGCGGATAAGATCGAGTGGTCCCCGGAGCGGGACCAAGCGTTCTCGGAGGTGAAAGCAGCCTTGGTAAAGGCTGCGTTGTTGGCACACCCAGACCCAACGGCCCGTATAGCGCTCACCACTGACGCGTCAGATGTGGCCATAGGGGCGGTCGTGGAGCAACACGTAGCCAGGGTTTGGCAGCCCCTCGCCTTTTTCAGCAGGACCTTGCGCGATAGCGAATGTAAATACAGCGCGTTCGACAGGGAGCTGCTCGCTCTCCATTTGGCCATCCGCCACTTTCAGTTCTGGCTGGAAGGAAGCGCTTTCACCGCGTTCGTTGATCACAAACCGCTAACATTCGCGATGGCCAAGGTCTCGAAACCGTGGTCAGGCCGGCAGCAGAGACAGCTGGCAGCGATATCTGAGTTTACCACTGATATTCAGCATGTGGCGGGCAAACTCAATGTAGTGGCAGATTGCCTCTTGCGCACTGTGGCAGCCCCAGTCAGCGTAGGGTTAGATTATGCAGCCATGGCCGCAGAGCAGGTTAATGATGCAGACGTGCGCGCACTCCAGTCTGGACCAACAGGGTTAAGGCTGGAGAGCAGGGTGCTGCAAAACGTATGTCCCCCCTAATCTGCGATGTCTCCACTGGACGGCCACGTCCAGTAGTACCGGCTGCGTGGCGCCGCCGCGTTTTTGACTCGGTTCATTCTTTGGCGCACCCTGGAGTGCGCGCGTCGGTCAAAATGGTGGGAGAGAAATTTGTTTGGCCGAGCCTCTGCAAACAAGTCAAAGAGTGGGCAGCAGCCTGCACGGCGTGTCATCGAGCCAAAGTACACAGGCACACGAGAGCTCCTTTGGAACCGTTTCACATTCCGGTCAAGAGGTTCGATCACGTTCATGTGGACCTCGTTGGACCCCCTCCCGCTGTCACAGGGGTGCACACATCTTCTGACAATGGTGGACCGCACCACGCGCTGGCCTGAAGTGGTCCCGCTGGCATCAACCACGGCCGAGGAAGTGGCGCGCGCATTTTTAACAGCTTGGGTGGCGCGCTTCGGCGTTCTGTCGGACATTACGTCCGACAGAGGCCCTCAATTTGTTTCCGAGCTTTGGTCGACAATGGCCCGCAGCCTGGGTGTCACAATTCACCGCACAACTGCGTACAATCCGCAGGCTAACGGTTTATGCTAACGTTTTCATAGGTCATTGAAAGCGGCTCTCAGAGCGTCACTGACGGATACAAATTGGGTTGACAAGTTACCATGGGTGTTATTGGGGTTGCGTTCTGCACCTAAAGAGGATCTAGAAGCCTCCCCAGCGGAGCTCGTGTTTGCGCAGCCACTCCGGCTGCCTGGGGAGTTTCTCCCAGATAACCCTACGCCAAACACCTCCCCGTCTCAGCTGTTGCGGAGTAACAGAGAATCAAGCACGCTGCCCGGCCCCACGCACCACAGTTTTCCGCGCGTTTTTGTGCCTAAAACTTTGAAGAACGCAGAGTTTGTTTTTGTTAGACACGATGCGCATCGAACCCCGCAGCGGCCGCCTTATGACGGACCATTCAGAGTGCTAGAAACAGGGGACAAGCAGTTTTTGCTAGATTTGGGGAGTAGGAAAGAGAAAATTGGCATAGACAGAATTAAACCCGCTTTTGTGGTGGCAGAGGAGGAAGTGCTGTTGGCAAAGGCCCCGCGGCGAGGTAGACCACCACGGAGGGTTTCACACAGTAATGTTTCCCAAAGTAATGTTTCCCCAGAACACCCGCAGAGGCTGACAAAGGGTTTCCGCCCCCAGACGGCAAATCCCCAGTGGGACAGTGCCACAGAGACGGTGAACCCCAGCTACAGCAGATTCAGCAGGAGGCTGAAGCCTATCCAGTATGTGGACTGATGTGTATTGATGCTATCACGGCATGCGTGTGGTTATTTTCTTGTTGTTCTGTTTTTCTAAAATGCTGGGGGGGCTTGTGTGGTGAACACTCAATGGACCTGTTGGACCAGTTCTGTGACTCGCATTTTAGGTCAGAACAAAGGCAGGAAGCTTAGCCTTGTTATGCAAGGCTGGAGACTGTGGGGGGTCGATTAAAGGTTGCGTGGGAGACAGTGGAAGTGATATCATGGAGGGAAATGCATTGTGACTGTCTTTATTATGCCAGGTGGTGAAATGCATTGTGACTGTCTTTATTATGCAAGGTGGTCTGTGGGACATGTGATCTATGAGGTGTGAAGTCCCTGATATTTAAGGACGAGAGTTACTGTTTCATTCTCTTTTTTTTCTGCTTTTAATGATGGAGATGTGAATAAAGCTGACTCTGAGAAAGAACGCTACCTCGTCATTTTCACATCTTCCACAGTCTCTCCAATTCTGTGACTTTGATCAGACTTTGAACTATCTCCAATTTCTTTGGACCCGAGAACGCTGCTGAAAGATTCTTGTGTTGTCCCACATGGCATGCTCCGTGGCCAGCAGCCTCATCAGCGTCACTGGATCTCAGCTCCTGACTGTTGTCCTGGGAAGAAATATCTGCTGGCAGATATTCTTCAGTATAATCTTCAAATAAACCTTCAGCTCCTGGATCCAGCTAGAAGCCAATGAAAACCAAAGGTCACGTAAGCAAGATTCCTTTGTTTCATCTGCTGAGTAATGCAATGTTCTTTGCCTTAAAAAGTATGTCATAATTTGTCTCAGGTTTCAAACTAGTTCATAACTCTGATCGGAGTTATAGAATTAAAGAGAAATAGTATTCCTCTTTATATTAAATTCCATTTTTATTTTTAGAGTAACTCAGAATTTCTTTTCCATATAGTCAGCTTTTAAAATTTTCTTCATAAAATTTGCGTTCAGTTTTCTTCATCTTTTGGTTAGTTATTTCAGTCTCCACTTTCATCACAGTTACAAATTCATACTAAGGTTTCCTTCGTTCCACAAATGTGATTATACTCTGTTGCTCAATAATCAGTTACAAGTTGAATGTGATGCTTGATATGTGATCATTTCACTTTACCAGCAAATCTGTTGAATGATCATGTTTAATGTCATTTAATCTGAGTCTGATCATTAAAACTGTAAACGGTATATGGAAGTTTCTGTTGATTTCTTTTCCTGTTTGTTTCTAAAGTCACCCAGGAGAATTCACGAATATTTGAGACTGATTGAGTGAAGGTATAAAGATTAGTTATTAATAAATTGTCCAAGTTTTTGGACTGGTGCCCCTTACGAGTGTTTTCCTCTTGTTTGTGAGTGTTGGTGGTAACGAAGTAAACCTCCGTTCCCACATACACCTCTAAGTCTAAAGTAAGTAATCTTTGTACCTTATAACTAATTGTTCCGACATATATTTATGGTGCTCCCGTGTGACGCTGCGTGCACTTTTGAAACAGACACAAAAAAGAATATTGAGCCATAAGCTGTGCGTGTGTTTTGGTCACATCTGATCCCCTTTAAAAAAAACAGTGGAATTTGTTTTTGTGTGTGTGTGACTTGTGCTTTCCAGGGGTCTGCAGTCAGTGTCTCTGTGTCTTGCTGATCACGAGGGGGGGAGGGAAGTTGGCCTGCTTCCCTCATCCTGATCCGTCATTTTGGTTTTTGTTTAAAGCATGCTTCAGAAAAGTGTTATCATATGCTGAATTAATTAAAATCAGGCCTGAAAAGACATAATCCACTCCGTTTCTTTTGTTAGCCCTTTGAGTGTGAGAATTTGCATACCCCTAGTGGCAGAACGCGGCACTGCGCCTGCCTTCTCACTTTGACATGATCGCCTGCATTGGGAATCTTATTACTGATTGTACTGACTTGCCAGTTTCAAAAGGTGGCAGACATCTGTTAGAGGACTCAGTGGATGACACGTAATACACCAAAGAAGAAGAACTCCTCATTTCCTTTTCCTGTTTGTAGCAGTTAGCCCAGAAAGCTAATATGGCCATGATCGTCACCATCACTTTTTTGGCTTTGTACGTGGAAAATAGCCGCGGGATACAAGTGAAATTTATGTGGGATTATCATAAGACTTTGTAGATGTGGTAGAGATTTTAAATTACCGGCAGGACGCAAAATATGGACCATGATGGGTGAAAACGCAGCAGCCTCGCCACCCAGCCCCCCTTTATCAAATGTGAGAAATTTCTGTTTTTTTTTTTTTAAATGTACTGATTTCTTGTTCATATACTTTGAAGATAAGATGATGAGGTACCTCTGCACAAAAAACGGTGTCAAAAGACTGAACTATTTTTTGTGTAAATACGTCCAAAGTCCAGTTTTGAATTATTAAAAGAGGTGCCGTGACATTATGCAAATTAGATGTGTAAATTTATTCCTATCTGAAACTTTGGATCATATTATATCATATAGTCCGTACAGAGGGAGCTGAGGAGAAAGATCAGAGAAGGCAAGGACAGCTTCAGGAAGAAGATGGAGGACAAGCTGCAACAGAGCGACATCAGCGGGGTCTGGAGAAACCTCAAAACCATCTCGGGGCTCCAGAATACCTCCCCCCAGGCCACGGGGGGCAGGGAGTGGGCGAACAACCTGAATCTGTTTTTCAATAGATTTTACCAACCGCCCTCCCCCCTGTCTGCACAACAACCACTGCTGCCTCTAAAGAAATCAAGTCCTGCTGCCCACTCCCCACTCCCCACTCCACCAACACCCCCCCCACTCCCAACACACAGCCCCCCATCCTGACCCTGACCAAGACCCAGGTGAGGACGGAGCTGAGGAAGATCAAAGCGAGGAAGGCGCCGGGACCGGACGGCATCAGCGCAAAGCTCCTCAAGTCCTGTGCAGACCAGCTGTGTGGGATTGTGACGTATATCTTCAACATGAGCCTGAAACTGGGGAGGGTACCACAGCTGTGGAAAACATCTTGTGTGGTACCTGTACCAAAAACTTCCCACCCCAAAGACTTGAACAACTACAGACCGGTGGCCTTGACGTCCCACTTGATGAAGACCCTGGAGAGACTGCTCCTTGCTCACCTCCGCCCCCTGGTGGAACCAGCTATGGATCCACTCCAGTTCGCCTACCAGCATGGCATTGGGGTGGAGGATGCGGTGATCTTCCTCCTTCACCGTTCTCTGTCCCACCTGGAGAAGCCCGGGAATATGGTGAGGATCATGTTCTTTGACTTCTCCAGTGCTTTCAACACCATCCAACCGATGATCCTGAAGGACAAGCTGCTGCGCGCAGGGGTGGACCAGCACCTGTCATCATGGATCCTGGACTACCTCACAAACCGGCCTCAGTTTGTGGGAACCCGGGACTGTGTGTCCGACACGATCATCAGTAGCACGGGGGCCCCCCAGGGAACGGTGCTGGCTCCCTTCCTGTTCACTCTTTATACTGCGGACTTCTCACACAACACAACACACTGCCATCTACAGAAGTTCTCTGATGACTCTGCGATCGTTGGCCTCATCTCCAATGGAGATGAAGCTGAGTACAGAGGGCTTATCCAGGACTTCGTGGACTGGTGCCATCGGAACTGCCTCCAGATCAACGCGAGGAAAACTAAGGAGCTGGTGGTGGACTGCCGCAGGCATGGGCAGTCCCTCACAGCACCAGTAAATATACAGGGAACAGACATCGAGATGGTGACATCCTATAAGTACCTGGGTGTTCATCTGAACAATAAACTAGACTGGTCACACAATACTGACGCACTCTACAAGAAGGGACAGCGCAGGCTGTTCCTGCTGAGGAGACTCAGGTCTTTTGGTGTACAAGGGGCACTACTGAAGTCATTCTATGACACGGTGGTGGCATCAGCCATCACTTTTGGAGTGGTCTGCTGGGGCAGTGGCATTACTGCAGCCGATAGGAAGAGACTGAACAAACTGATTAAGAAAGCTAGCTCTGTCCTGGGGCAGCGCCTTAATCCGATGGAGGAGATAGGAGAGAGAAGGACGGTGGCTAAACTGTCATCTCTGCTGGAGTCCGAGTTCCACCCTATGCAGGACATACTGGATGCACTGAGGAGCTCATTTAGCAGCAGACTACATCATCCCAGGTGCACAACCGAGAGGTTTCGTAGGTTCTTCCTACCAACGGCTGTCAGACTGTACAACCTAAGCAGGGCTGCTCGCAGAGATAGCAAAAAGACGTAACAAACTAATAGTTTTTTGAATGCAAAAGATGCAATAGACTTACACAATGGTCCCCTCCGGCATACAACTAGGAACATACCGGTCGCTATGGAGGGTGAGAATATGTATGGGCACATAATCATACCATGTAGGATAACTAAGTAGACGGTTATGCTGTTTCATCCCATCTAGCAACAATGCTCTGCACTGTGTGTGTTTATATATTTACATATTTATTCCATCTAGCTACAATGCTCAGCACTGGGTGTGTTTATATTTATATATCTATATATTTATTCCATCTAGCTACAATGCTCTGCACTGTTTTTATATATCTACATATTATTCCATCTAGCTACATTGCTCCGCACTGTGTGTGTTTATATACTTGCATATTTATTCCACCTAGCTGCAATGCTCCGTACTGTGGGTGTTTATATATTTACATATTTATTCCATCTAGCTACAATGCTCTGCACTGTGTGTTCATATATTCATATATTTATTCCATCCAGCTACAATGCTCTGCACTGTGTGTCTGTGTGTGTGTGTGTGTATATACTGTATATATTTTATAGTAATATGTACATATGTATATTAGCTGCTCTTGCTTGCTTGTTTTTTTCTTGCCTTCTGATTGTTGCTCTGAGTGTTGCTATCCCTGTGCTGTTGCAATCCTGGAATTTCCCCGTTGTGGGACTAATAAAGGCTTATCTTATCTTATCTTATCTTATCTTATCTTATTTTACATCTTTCTAATTGACAGTAAGCCATTATCTCTTACCACTTTCAAGTTATAGCCTTGGAAATCTGAACTATTTTATTGACAAAAAATATTTACCACTCTTGACCACCAGGGATTATGTCGCAGTTCAGCAACATACACACTCATAGGGTTAATTTAGCTCATTTGGCGAAAAATTCCCAACAGGATAAACTAAATTAACCTTTTTCTTTTCCTCTCCTCATGTGTGTAACGGTAAATCCCAATTTAAATCACAGACATGCAGCCTGCTAAGTTACTGAGAGGAAATTGAGGTAACAGCACTGAATTGTGCACGAAGTTAGATAGATAGATAGATAGATAGATAGATAGATAGATACTTTATTTCAAACAAAAAAGCAAAAAACAAAACAAATGACAAGTGCAATAAAAGTGACAGTATACAGTGCTTGGAAGGGAGAAGGAAGAAGTTAACACTTATTTACTCCAACTCCTCTTTTCCCTAAATACAACCCATATGAAATATATACCTATTACCTCAATTAAGACCCCAAGTAGACAATTAACTATATTTTGTACATATCAGTGTTGACACCCATCCATCCCAACATACATACAGTCCATACATCTATACCCAGCCCCAAACAACACAGATATACACAGATATGCACAGTACTGTCCCACGTACCATACCATAGTATCCCAGAGTGAGCATAGTGAATCGTATACATTAATGCTACCCCTCTAGCGTATATCCTTTCAGCAAATAATGTTTATGCCTATTTTTGAATTGATTTCTGTTTGTACATAGTTTTAGTTCCAGCTCCAGACTGTTCCACAAGTCCACCCCACAGACAGATATGCACATACTTTTCTTAGTTGTTCGTACCTTAGGTTTTTTAAAGTTTAAGTCTCCTCTCAAATTATAATCATTTTCTCTTTTTTTAAAATATTTTTTATATATTAGTTGGGAGTTGATTATTAATTGCCCTGTACATTACTTGTGCTGTCTTATATTTAACTAAATCCATGAACTTTATGGCATGTGACTTTAAAAATAGCGAGTTGGTATGGTCTCTATATCCTACATTATTTATTATCCTTATAGCTTTTTTTTTTTTGTAATGTGCATATTGGCTGTAGGTTGGTTTTTTAGGTGTATCTCCAGACCTCTACAGAGTAGTTAAGATATGGTAGAAACAGTGAATTGTACAGTAAGAACAATGATTTATAGTCCAAGATGTGTCTTGTCTTCCCCAGTATACATTTTGCCAACTTGGCCCGGATGTGACTGATGTTACTTTTCCAGCAGATTTTATTGTCTAGCGTCACCCCCAGAAACTTATTTTCCTGTACTATTTCAATTCTGGTATCATCTATCGTTACCATTATTTCATGATTTATTTTATAATTTCCAAACAACATAATCTTTGTTTTTTTCAGATTTAGAGATAATTTATTTTGTTGAACCACTGCGTTAACCTTTTCATTTCTGTTGTGACCACCTCTAAAACCTGTTGCAAATTCTCACCAATACAAAGGATATTTGTGTCATCTGCAAATAAAATAAATTTCAAAATTTTTGATACTTGGCATATGTCATTTATATACAAGATAAAGAGTTTGGGTCCTAAAATTGACCCCTGGGGCACACCACAAGAGATGTCCATGAAGGGTGATTTGTGCTCACCTATTTGTACAAATTGTTGTCTGTTACTGAAATAACTTTCCACCCAACTCAGTCCGACCCCTCTTATCCCATACCTTTCCAATTTTCTCAGTAAGAGTCTGTGATCAATGGTGTCAGAAGCTTTCTTTAAATCTATAAACACTCCTACTGCAAACTTTTTTTTATCTATACAACTAGTGATTTCTTCTATGAGTTCGATCAGTGCCAAAGATGTAGATTTGTCTGCTCTAAAACCATACTGACTGTCTGTAAGGAGGTTGTGTTTTTCAATGAAATCATCCAGTCTCTTAGTGAAGATTTTCTCAAGTATTTCTGAGAATTGTGAGAGTAAAGAGACCGGCCTGTAATCTGTAAAATAATGACTGTCTCCTGTTTAGTGTAGTGGGATTACTTTTGCTATTTTCATTTTGTTTGGAAATTTACCAGTTTGAAATGATAGGTTACAGATGTGGGTGAATGGTTTAACAATTCCTTCAATTACTTTTTTCACTATTGTCATGTCAATTTCATTTGTCAGCTGATTTTTTGTTCTTAAATTTACTCACAGTCTCGATAATTTCCTTTTCAGTTACTGCACCCAAAAAGATTGTGTTTGGATTTCTATCTTCTAATTCATTTACAGGCCCACTATCGTTTGTTTCTGGTGTCACTGTTGTTTTTGCTAATTCTGGACCGTTTACAAAAAATTTATTGAAACCACTAACCACATCCTCCATATTATTTATCAAATTGTCATTTTCAATAAAATATTCTGGATAATTAGCATTCTTTGATCAGTTACTAATAATCCCATTTAGCACTTGCCATAGTCCACTTAAGTTATTCTTATTATCCTCTAATATTCTGTTGTAGTATTCTTTCTTACAAGTCCTCACTATATTAGATAGCTTGTTTTTGTATCTTTTACACACATGGACAAAATTGTTGGTACCCCTCTGTTAATGAAAGAAAAACCCACAATGGTCACAGAAATAACTTGAATCTGACATAAGTGGTAATAAATAAAAATTCTATGAAAATTAACCAATGAAAATCAGACAATGCTTTTGAATTGTGGTTCGACAGAATTATTTTAAAAAACAAACTCATGAAACAGGCCTGGACAAAAATGATGGTACCCTTAACTTAATATTTTGTTGCACAACCTTTTGAGGCAATCACTGCAATCAAACGGTTTCTGTAACTGTCAGTGAGACTTCTGCACCTTTCAGCAGGTATTTTGGCCCACTCCTCATGAGCAAACTGCTCCAGTTGTCTCAGGTTTGAAGGGTGCCTTCTCCAGACAGCATGTTTCAGCTCCTTCCACAGATGTTCAATAGGATTTAGATCAGGGCTCATAGAAGTCCACTTTAGAATAGTCCAATGTTTGGCTCTTAGCCATTCTTGGGTGTTTTTAGCTGTGTGTTTTGGGTCATTATCCTGTTGCAAGACCCATGACCTGCGACTGAGACCAAGCTGTCTGACACAGCACATTTCTCTCTAGAATACCTTGATAATCTTGAGATTTCATTGTACCCTGCACAAATTCAAGACACCCTGTGCCAGATGCAGCAAAGCAGCCCCAGAACATAACAGAACCTCCTCCATGTTTCACAGTAGGAACAGTGTTCTTTTCTTGGTATGCTTCATTTTTGCATCTGTGAACATAGAGCTGATGTGCCTTGCCAAAAAGTTCCAGTTTTGTCTTGTCTGTCCATAGGACATTCTCCCAGAAGCTTTGTGGCTTGTCAACATGCAGTTTGGCAAATTCCAGTCTGGCTTTTTTATGATTTGTTTTCAACAGTGGTGTCCTCCTTGGTCGTCTCCCATGAAGTCCACTTTGGCTCAAACAACGACGGATGGTGCGATCTGACACTGATGTACCTTGACCATGGAGTTCACCATGAATGTGTTTAGAGGTTGTTCTGGGCTCTTTTGTTACCATTCATATTAATAATAATATTATAATATTAATATTTTTTTATTTATTACCACTTTTGTCAGATTCAAGTTATTTTTGTGACCATTGTGGGTTTTTCTTTCATTAACAGAGGGGTACCAACAATTTTGTCCACGTCTGTATATGCACAGCTCATTACTATAATCTTCATATTGTCCAAACAGAATTCTATTGAAATACATTCAAATAAATCATCCACAGTCACTGTCAAATTTTCAACAACCTTGTATAGCAAGCACTTATCAACATAAATTGCAACTCCCCCTACTTTTTTTCACTTTTCTATTCATATAATTTAATTGGTAGCCATCCAATGTAAAATCCACTTCTTTCTCTTCACTGAGCCACGTCTCTGATATTGCCACTATATTGAATGGCTCATGTAAATAATCTTTAATTAATTAATTTATTAAAGTTGGCATAGAGACTTCTGCTGTTGAAGCGGATCATTGAAATATTGAAATCAGATATGACCATTGTGTTAAACTGTTCATCTGTGTCATAACTACAGTTATTTTTAATGGAGGTAAATAAATTATTGTCAGGGTCTATGTTATATTCCACGTCCTGTGGGTTATGATCCGTATATTCAAAACCTTTCAGTTCCTGTTGATCCTGTTTGTTGATCTTTTGTTCCATGTAGTTATATGTCCTGTTGCAGGTGAGTGTGATCCTTCAGTGTCTTACAGTTATCATTTGCTGCTGTTGACTCCAGTTCATAATGTTCATTGATATTTGTCCAGTTCCATAATATTTCGGATGTTAATGACTTTGGCTTCTTCAAGTGATCCATTTAATTTGATGTATGTTTTACAGTTTGTTGTCCAGGTGTTTTCAATCTTTTTTTGCTTTCTCATGTATCTTGCTTTTCTGGCTATTTCTGCGTTTTCTTTTGTAAGGTGCTCGTTTATGTAAATGTTTGTTCCTTTCAGTTTCCTCCCTTGTGTTAGCAGCACAGTCTTGTGTTTTCTGTTGACAAACCTCATGATGACAGCTGGTTTGTCGCTGTTGTTTTTCCTGGGCAGAGGGTGGCAGGCTTCAGTGGTGTTACAGTCCAGCTGTGTTTATTTGGACTGCAGAACGGCCACCACTTGTTGCCCCGTGGATTCAGCTTCCAGCTCACCGAGGCCCCCTCCACTGTCTGCGGCCACTGCCCGAGCATACAGTTGGGGTTTAATGTGGAGCCCTGTGATGATGACGTCGTTCACCCGGGTGTATTGTTCCAGGGCCGTCACTCTGCTGTCCAGATATGCCAGCCTCTTGACCTTCTCAGCATTCTGGATCCGCAGCACTTTCACCTCCTTGACCAGGTCCAGAATGTTTTTTTTTTCTGCAGCTTAACAGCAGAAATCTCTTCAGCCAAGAAGTCGAGTGATCTTTTAATATCATCCACCCCCTCAGTCTGCTGAGCTTTCTTTGGACCCATGATCGCGGATGATTTATGTTGACAAAACAGCTACCGAACAGCTGTTTAGCTAGCTAAATGGCGGGCCACTCTGCTCTCGTTTTCCCAGTCCGTAAATGCTGCTATCGGCGTCTTAAGCCAGGCAGAGGTTGAAACGAGGATGTCCAGTCCATAATCCAAATTCAGTTATCAGAAGCCAAAGCAGTAGTCAAAAACCGAGCATCAAAACACAGAAATCCACCGATTGACAGGAGCTGACAGCAGGTTGACAGGTTGACAGGAACAGGAAGTTGTAAGTTGTTAAAGTTGTAAGCTTATTCTTGCATGAATAAAACCAAATTAAGGAGATTAACTCTCCAGTTTTGAAAAAAAAACAAGGCGGGGTTAGTGGTCAGGAGACCACGTCCGAGTTTGCGGAACACGTGCACGCTCACATTCACACGTGACCGAAATGGCTACGTGCATGAGAACTGCGCATGTGCAGCCGCCATTTTGAAAGCCTCCAGGGTGAGTCACCCTAAACGCCATTTTAGAGCTGAGACAGATAGACCGCCTCCGAGTGACATCACTGTGTCTCCTCCTCCTTGAGTGCAGAAGGAACTTCCTCCATTTTGTGGTCAACCATAAGAACTGCATCCTTTAATAAAACATCTAAAACTTTTAATCTGTTAAGCCGATTTGTAACCAAGCCAAGCTTCCAAGCTGACTTCAAAGCAAACCATGTTAGTCAGAATAACCTAAATTTAAGACCAATTTAAAGTTTCTATGCCAAGAACAGAAGGAAAAGAGAAACTTGTTGACTTTTGAGGTTGTTCTCATGGGTGGAATAGCTTCTACTGCATATACTGTACACACAGTAGAAGGGTACAAAAGCATACACTTTGTATTTAATCACTTATGTTAACCACACATTTTTTTCTTTAAAGGTAAAAGAACATATATTTACACATTTTACGCAACAACTGCAAACTGTTGAAGCTATATATATATATATATATCTGTGTGTGTGTGTGTTTAAATGCTGCATTGTGTGATTTCTTCCACAGGAAGCCCATTTGAGCTTAAGGATTCTAATAAATGCTAATGTTTATTCAAGAGTGATCTTAAAGTAGGGTTAACCCTGTGCATGCTGGTAAAGGATTTAGTGATTAACTGAATATTTACCAAACTTTTTCAAAATTAGGAAACTACATTAACCAATTAACACTTAAAAGCTCTAGGTGTTATTTAAAGTCATCGGGCTGTTCTTGGTTCATGTTTTTCTCCACAGAAAAAGGAAAACAATAAGCAACTCACTACCTTTCACCAGGATTTAAAAAAGAAAAATCAAAAGGTGAAAACATTGATTAATGAATGAATGAATGAATCTTTATTTCAGATAGATTAAAAGTACAGATTAAAAAGAAACAGAATAATATAACAAAGGGGGAAAGAAAATCCAACAAGGTCAAATTAGACAATAACTCCTCTGATTATACAGTTCAACATAAGTTATCTGAAATGGGTGATGGCTGAAGCTGCAGCTTATATTGCCCACCCATATTTTATCCAAGAATTCAAAAGAAAAACAAAACAAGAGCGATTATAATTCAGAACATAGCTAAGACAAAATGTGACAAAAAAAAAAGCCAAGCAACAACACAACACAGACTGGATATGACAATCCTTATGTGATTTTACATGTCATCTTGTATATATGTTTGGAGTATTGTCCAAGAGTTGTACATGATTTTAATTCAGGTCCAAAATCATTCCATAATCTGACTCCTTGCACTGAAACACAGTGTTACTTGGTGGTAGTTCTCACTGAAGGTTTTTGAAATATACATGTTCCTCTGAAATGATATCGTTTCTCCCTTATTTGGAACAGCTTTTTTGATATTTACGGGCAGTGATAGATTCTTCACTTTAAACATTATTACTGCAGTTTTAAAGTCAACCAGATCTTTCAACTTGAGAGCTTTAAATTTAAGAAAAAGTGGGTTTGTTGGTTCCCTGTAAGCAGCTTTGTTTATTATTCTAATAGCTCTCTTCTGAAGCATAAAGACTGGATATATGTTTGTTTTATATGTGTTTCCCCATACTTCAGTACAATATGTCATGTATGGGAGTATTAATGAATGATACAAGGTATATAGTGTGGGTTGATTCAGCAAATATTTCACTCTGTGTAGTATTGCAGTTGATTTGGATATTTTACCTTTAATATAATTAATATGTGACTTCCAACACAGTTTATTATCAATTATTACTCCCAAGAAATTTAGTTTCGGATACCATTTCAATCTCTACACCATTTACACTGAGTTTAGATACTAAGTTGTTGTGATGGTTGTTAAAAACTATAAATTTTGTCTTACTTAAATTGAGCGTTAATTTGTTTGAATCAAACCACAGTTTAAGCTTTCCTAATTCCTTTCTGAGTGTATCCAAAAGTTGTTCCAAATTGCTTCCACTGCATAATAAATTAGTGTCATCGGCAAACAATATTAAATCCATTTTTTCCGAAACTTTACATATATCATTTATATACATATTGAATAACAATGGGCCCAAAACTGAACCCTGTGGGACTCCACAAGTAACCTTCAGTAACTGTGAGTTTTTGTTACCAACACATACATACTGATATCTATTCTTTAAGTAACTACATAACCAGGACAGTGCTACCCTCCTAATACCACAATTTTGTAGTTTCTTTAATAATAAATTATGATCCACTGTATCAAATGCTTTTTTAAGATCCAGGAATACCCCAACTGAATACTCTTTATTTTCAACGGCAGTTGATATTTTTTCTATAAATTCCATTAGAGCAAATGCAGTTGTCCTCTTGTGTCTGAATCCATATTGCTGCTCACACAATAAATTATTCTTCAGTATGAAGTTGTCAATTCTCTCATAGAATATTTTTTCAAGTGTCTTGGAAAATTGCGGCAATAGTGAAATTGGTCTATAGTTTGAGAATTCCCCTCTGTCACCCGTCTTGTATATTGGAATTACTTGAATATTGGGAAATATACCTGTTTGGAGAGACAGGTTACAGATATACGTCAGTGGTTTCACTAAGCATTCAATAATAGTTTTGACTAAGAGCATGTCAATACCATCACAGTCTGTAGATGTTTTACTTTTAAACGATTTAACAATTTCAATGACCTCTCTCTCGTCTGTGTTCTTTATGAAAATGGAGTCTTTTATAGCAGTGTTTTTGCTTATTGTATCACCTGTGGGTGCCGTAATGGGTATTTCTCGAGCCAAATTAGGACCTGTGGCACATATGTTTGGTTCATATTTCCCACAAGAGTGTGGCACATATGTCTGGTTCATATCTCCCACAAATGTATGGCTTATGTGGATTGGGGCTTCACGTCTGGAGGAACAAGAGTCTGGATCGACGGGGGCCGACAGGAGATGGCGAGGAGGTGTGAAGTCGGGACCTTGTCTCAGAGGAGGCCCTGGGGGGTTTCCCGGAACACCAGAGAATAAGAGACAATGGTGAATCTTCAGAGACTTGCATTGTGATTGAATGTTTGCAGAAGCACCATGTGACTTGAGTTCTTAATCCCCCGGAGGTATAAGAGTGTGCTGTAACATTATTCTGTCTCTTCTTGCTTTTGAGAATGTTGGATGATTGTGTTCTGCAATAAAGCCGAACCTGAGAAATACACTCATGTGTCGTCATTGAACACATCTTCCACAGACCAATGTTAACAAAAAAGTTATTAAATTCATCTGCGGGTGAAGCTGCATTCACACTCTGAGTCGTTTTATTATTTTTTGAAAAATTGGTTGGGTAGCTTGTATTTCTGTTTTTATTTCCAAGAATATTAAGTATTGTCCATGTATTTTTAATATTGTCTCTGTTTTTCTCCAGTTCTTTACCGTAATAGTCTCTTTTACTACATCTTATTATATATGTTAACTTATTTTTGTATGTTTTATACCGCTGCTCTGCTTCTTTTGTCCTTTTCTTTAGGAAAGCTTTATATAATAAATTTTTCTATTTACACGCCTTTTGTAATCCTTTGGTTAACCATGGCTTATCGGCAAATTTATGTTTAAGCTTTTTCTTTACTATTTTTCTGTAAATTATTCTGTAAATAATTCTTCAGTTATTTACAGAATTATTATTTAAATAATTCTATAATTATTTAAATAATAATTAAAATTTGATTATTCTGTAAATAAAAAACTTTATAGACAACAATCAAACAAATCACCATTAACTTTAATCCTAAGAAATCCTTGGTGGCAAAATACACAAAAACAATTGTGTTTCCTAATCTGTAAATATTAAACATTTAAAAAGCTTTAAATGAGAATTTGCTTTAGCAATAAAGACAAAATCAACCTTAACATGAAAAGGAAGTGAAAACTTATAACCTTAAATCTCTAAAGCATTTAACCTTTTCTATTTGTTGTTGTTGTTGTTGTTGTTGTTGTTGTTCCCTTTTTGTAAATAAAATCATTACTTTAAAGTGACATTCAACCAAAATTCCAAAGCTAATTACTGATGACCATTCCAATACTAGGCTTTGAAAATTTAAGCAAAGAATTCAATCCACACAATTTGTTTGTGAAATACAGATCAAAAGACAGTTTCAGCAAACAAATAAATTGAAACATCTCCACATTTCTAAACAATCCCAAAATTCTACCTCCCTTCTTACAAGCCTGTAAGTGGGAACAAGTTCTAAAAAGAGCTTATAACTACCACTATTATAAAACTAGAAAAGCACTCATAGAGCACATACCTCCGCCAAGGCTCCTTCCGTTTCTCATGGAATCACCTCCAAAATGTAAAGGGTTTATGTGTAGGCCTATAGCCACTTGTGGTGAAAATTGCATCAAAGTCTGTCCATCAGTTTTGGAGTATTGTTGCTAACACACTGTGAGAAGATAAGAGCCTTGGCTGAGGTATGCATTCTCAGATCATCAGCAAAATATAATGGGTTCCTCTCTAGCCCATGAACCACCTCTGGTGAAAATTTCATTCAAATCCATCCAGTAGTTTTTGTGTAATCCTGCTGCACAAATACAAACAAAGCCCTTGGTGGAGGTATGCACTGTCAAATCATCAAAAAAATCTAATCATCTGTTCCCCGTGCCATTACACACCTTTCCTGAAAGTTTCATCAAAATCCATTCATAACTTTTGGAGTATTGTTGCTAACACTCTGTGAGAAGATAAGAGCCTTGGCTGAGGTATGCATTCTCAGATCATCACCAAAATATAATGGGTTTTTCTCTAGGCCAAGAACCGCCTCTGGTGAAAATTTCATCCAAATCCATCCTGTAGTTTTTGTGTAATCCTGCTGCACAAATACAAACAAAGCCCTTGGTGGAGGTATGCACTCTCAGATCATCACCAAAATCTAATCATCTGTTCCTCGTGCCATTACACACCTTTCCTGAAAATTTTGTCAAAATCCGTTCATAACTTTTTGAGTTATGTTGGTAACAGACAGACAGACAGACAAACAAACAGACAAACAGACAAACCCCGGTAAAAACATTACCTCCTTGGCGGAGGTAATAACACTCAATGTTAACCCTTGACTAACAAATTTAGCTATAATCAACAAGTTGATTTTTAAGCTAACTAACAACAAACGGTAAAACGTGGCGAGTCAACAGACAACCGACCGATTTACCAAACTGGATGACCTTCAAGCAACATTGGAAGGATGGACTTCTGATTTTATATCTAGCTTCACAACACAGGTCAAGAAAACACAGCCCAAAGATCTGAAGCAACTCACTGAAGACATTTTGGATGACAGCGTGTTAGATAAGTTTGCGCTAGCATTAGTCACGAGATTAAAAGTAGCTGAGAATGAGCTAGAAAATCAACAATCAACAATTCTCTCTCTCCAGGAAGAGAACAAATCACTTAAGGAAAAACTGGACCAATCTCAAGAAAAAAACGACAATACTCAAGCTCAACTTGATGACGCGTTACAAGATTTGGACCAGGCAGAATCAAGAAAGCGATGGTTGATGCAGGACAATGACTTGCTTCGCCAAGAGAACAGTGAACTTGAAGATGCCCTTCAGGACATGAAGAAGGAACTCAGAAGAGTTGAAGGTCAACTTGAAAATGTGAAGTCTAACTACAAGGAATGTCAACTGCTCCTACAGGAAGCGCATAAAGCCCGGGACTTCCGCCGCGCTCCCTCGCCTGATTCCCGTTTCGAGTATGGACGATCGCATGGACAGCGTGTGTGTGCCCTTTCAGACTGCGACCTTGACAAGATCGCGCAACATCTTCCAAATTTGATCCAGGTCCTACGGGTTCACCTGATACCAAAGCCTATTTACAAGACATTGACTACTACCTGCGCAAATACCCTGATGCTAGGGTTGACGATCGCATCTATTTGATTAAACTAGCATCTAACAGGTCAGTATCAACATTTATAGATGGACAGCCATCAGATATCAGGACAGACTACATGTTACTCTGGAAAGCCATTGAAAAGGAATTCTCTGATGACTGCCTACAATCAGGGCTATCAGCAGCCCTGGCCGTGAAACAAGGTCGCTCAGAGCCTCCACAGGCCTACTACCAGTGACTCCTTCTTGCATATTTTGGATCTCAAAATACATCAGGGATGGAAGTAGACCACAATTTCAAGACCCTGTTCATCCAGAATCTCCATCCCACTGTGAGTCACCACCTTGGAGTTACAGCTAACCCAAGGTCAAGCACAATAAATCACCTGAGAGAGTTCGCACATTATGCGTTCCAAAAATAGCTACAAAGTCACAACAAGCACGCTGAGCCTGCCACCGTGCTAGCTATCAGCGCTGCTTCAAACACCTTGGAGTTGGAAGGAGCCCCTCGTTCTACTCCATCTCCTACACCGTGATTACATAAACAACAGAGACATTTCTCCAACCGACCTCATCAAGGTCAAAACCAAACTAAGTCCTCTGGATCTCACTTAGGACCAACTTTGCAAAAATCCGACTACCGCCGTAGGCCATATCCACCAGATAGGTCGCAAGAACACAGTATGAACTCCCAGGATGACAGATACCAATACTAAGACACGCGTAACAGCGGCAAATGGTCTCCTCCACCTAGTCACATAAGCTCAGAAGCAGAGACCAATCACAAACCTTGGAAGAAGAAAGAAACTCCTCCTCTCAGTAGAGAAGATATAGAAGTTGTCAAACACCTCCTAGCGAAGATTCAAAACAAGAAAGAAAATGAAACTGCTGACATCCTAGCTATCGCCTCTATGCCAACTCAGAACAAACGCTCTGAACCACGAAGAAAAGGCAAAAAGAAAATCCCTCTTACAACCGGAGAAGAACCAAAGGACCCAATGCAGTCCAGTGCTGTTACGGCAGTCCAACCACAAGTCAAAGGCCACTCCTCTGAAAACATTTCGCAAATCCGTGTCGAACCACAGGTTCCACAATTTCTGTGCGAGTTAAATGAGAGGGGGTGGCGTGAAAATTCTGTCTTCAACTGACCTTTGAAGACGTGATGTGTCAGGACGCTGTTTTACTGTAGACACCACTGCTGACATCACTCTTATGTCACACAACCTTTTTGACAAACTACGTGTAGCTGTTAACTACGCTCACAAGGATTTAAAACTGGAACCCTGTTTGTTAGCCGTTTGACCATATGCGCTTACTAAAACGACCTTGTTGGGTGTGTCACTGGTAAAAGTCTCCATTGGCCCCATGACCTTGACTCATCTGGTCTATGTGCCCAAACTTAACTCCATTCCATTGCTCGTTGGCAAAGATCTACCGAACCGCTTTGAGCCACTGATTGATTTTAAGAATCTCAAACTATGGGCTCAAACTCAATAACCTCACCCATTCAACCTAACAAGGACAACTGAATCACAGTGCTTGGTTCTTGACACTTTGAACACCCCAAGTCTCACACAGCTAGCACTGTTGGAACAACCGAAATCGATTTAAAATGACCGCAAAGACTAAGGTGAACACTGTCCTCGAAAAGTCAAAGGTCACCTTCAAACACAAGGTCAAGCCAAGGAAGCGAATGACCTTGGGAACTCACTGGCCGAGCAGAAAGCTCCACTTGGCCCCCTTGATACCGTTGACATAACGTTGGTGTTACCTTCTGATATCCCACCCACCCACCCCTGCGATCTGCGTGGTCGCTGGAGCCAAATCAACTGGCTACCTGGAAACTCCGCAACCTCAAGGTTATACATCAGTGGACTCAACTTTGGTGAACACTAGGCGTGCTTATACACCAGCCTGTGACCCCGTGGTCCATAAAACCGTCATACACTGGTCGGACCCAATCGTACACACGCTCCCCGTGTCAAATTTCTCTAATATGATGAGATCAAAACCACTTCCTGCGATGCAGCCTTCTCTGGAGCCACACAATGACACTCGTATTCCTGCTTCCGATGAACAATCATCGCCACTGCTCGTACCTCCACGAAACCAGAGGGGGGTGCTGACTGCCAACGCCCATGACTTTCCAGCTGTAGAACACAGAGGCGTCAAAATGATGTACAATGCTCCCAAGGCCACATTTCAAAAACACTTGGACCAAGCCGCCAAACCAGGCAAAGCGTACAACGACCAAAAAGCCTCCCATGAAAAACTTCGGGGGGGGGGAGGGGGGGGTCTTCCACTACGCATTGGTACCGCAAACACATCAAATCAATCTACAGGCAGGGAAAATCACTCCTAAATTCCTGCCCGGGTGGATGAATCCACATGTTGTCAACAACAAACTTTGGCCACTTAACCCTTTGAGTGTGAGAATTTGCGTGTCCCTAATGGCAGAACGCAGCACTGCACCTGTCATTTCACTCTGACATTGCCGGCTGCATTAGATACTGATTTGTACTGATCTTCCAGTTGCAGAAGGGGGCAAACATGCGCTGGAGGACTCAATGGATGACGCATAATACACTAAAGAAGAAGAACTCCTCATTTCCTTATCCTGTATTCCCTTCTTTTAGCTCGGAAAGCTAATATGGCTGCGATTGGTCATCGGCACCGTCATTTAGATGGCTTTGTACACGGAAAATAGCAGCAGGATACAAGCGAAATTTATGTGGGATAATCATAAGACTTTGTAGATATGGTAGAGAGCGTAAATGACAGACAGGACGCAAATAACGACCATGATGGGTGAAAACGCAGCGACCACGGCAGCGAGCGACTCCCGTTAGCCGCCGGTAAGTGACTTATTTCTGTTTTTTTAAAATATTGTACTGATTTTTTGTTCATATACTCTGAAGATAAGATGATGAGGTACCTCTGCACAAAAAACGGTGTCAAAAGACTGAACCATTCTTTGTGTAAATATGTCCAAAGTCCAGTTTTGACTGAGTTATGGAATTTAAAGAGCTTCCACGACATTATGCAAATTAGATGTGTAAATTTATTCCTATCTGAAACTTTGGGTCATATTTTACATCTTTCTAATTGACAGTAAGCCATTATCTCTTACCACTTTCAAGTTACAGCCTTGGAAATCTGAACAATTTTATTGACAAAAAATATTTACCACTCTTGACCACTAGGGGTTTTGTCGCAATTCGGCAACAGACACACTCAAACAGTTAAGTATCGATCCAGGACCCCATTTTCAAATGGGCCCATCACAATCAGAGTAAACTTTACCAAAACCCCATGGAACTTGTCAGGTACAACACTATCACAGTAAGTCCATAAATAAGAATAAAATCAGGCCTCCAGCCGAGAAATAACTGTTAGCTAACTATTAGCCTCAGGTACACTTGGTTGCATCTCTCAAAACCAATCAGTGAACTACACCAAAACTTCCAAAAAGAAAAAGGGTAAATTAAAACCAAATTATCCCTTAAACTAATCTTAAAGGCCTCTGTAAAATCTAATCAATTTCAATCAACTTACTATTCTCAAATAGTACACACAAAACGTCCAATACCATTAGCTTGAGCTAACAACATCAAAATCCCCACTAAAGGTGATAAACTATCTCAGATTTAGAGTTCAGTCTCTAAAAGAAATTGTTCCACCTCTGAGAATAATTTTCATCTGCTACTCAGGTGTCTATAACCAGAAGGTCGAGATTAAAATCACTCCCTCCTATTTGTTTGCCAGGATGATGGCCCTCCTGTTTTTCAGTTTAACCCTCCACCTAGCCATCACACCTACTGTCACCTAGCCAGAACTGGGCAGAGCCAAGACAAAAAGTCAACAATCCTTTGGTGGATTCTCAATAACAGCCTCATCGATAGGGCCTCTTGTTAGCCTTAGCACGTCCACTGTTAACTCAGTCATCACCACTACACCGAAACGCCAGGTAGTTGAACCTCAAACCATTACCGAAACTTTGCAAGATACTGTGTTGGTTTTGAATGTTTTCTCCGAAGCTTCAGTCAAACTCAACAAGGTCTTGAACTTGTTACTCTTCGTGTTAAAGGTTGACTATGCTCACACACAGCTGGTGTCTATGTTACTCTCAGATGTAGCTAGAAACATTAGCTTTTCAGTTAACACTTTAGCAATGAGCCTGTTTTCACCTTATCTTGTCCCTTTTTCAGTAGTCACAAATTTACTCCCTGTTGCCAGTCAAAGAACAGGGATGGCATTTCATGTTCGCTCAGTTTTTTAGAATAAAGGCCTCAAACACCCTATGACTCAGACATCTGTGGAACCATGGTTTAGTCCAGCTAAACCAATCCAATTTGAACCTCCTTGAGTTATCTCAATATTACTTATCCAAAACATTTACCTCAGGTATGTAAAAATTTACATACTTTTTATTTTTGTACCTTGGTACCCAGAATTGTCTTTTTATACTTTTGTAACCAGAATTTTTGAGTCTTTGCATGCTTATACAGAATTTTAGTATATTTTAGACAATTTTACATTTTTTATATTTGTCCATATTCAAATTATTTTTGAAAATTCCAAGAAGTTTTTTTTTTTTTTTTTTTAGTAAACTAAACTCAAAGATGAATACTCAGGAATAGACACTGTTTACAAGCTTAGGGCTTATGGACATCAGAACCATTAGCTCAGCAGTTGGGTCAAGAGTCGCAAATTGGAATCAGCTGCCAAAGATGTGTACCAACGCTGACCGAAGCTCACCATTGATACAGAGAGAGGATATGTAGCATCAATCCCTCTGGCTCCAATCTATAAAATCACTCTTCACCTTAAAGAAATTGTTTCACCCAAAAGTCTGGTCAGGAATTGTTTCCTTCACCTAAGGACCACAGTTTGAAAACACATTCCATGGTAAAAGGGACGATAAGGATCCCATTTCGTACAAGCAATGGATTATTTTGCCATCATAAATCCCGGAAACTTCCTCCCAACCAGACAGTTTATGCTTCAAAGTACTGTCTGAAACATCCCAGACCACTTGAGTGCATTCCACGGTCTCTAGGAATTACCCACAGCTCAATATTGCCCGCTGGTGGACAACTATGGAATATAGATAGATAGATAGATGTACTTTATTGATCCCAAACTGGGAAATTACAGTGTAACAGCAGCATGACAGTTGACAGCCAAACAACAGAAACACACACGACAGACAAAGGGATTACCCATGGAAAGTAAAAAAGAAACTAACACAACTATAGAACCTATATACATCATAGCTTAATATATGATGATGACCCGTTTAAACACATGAATCATCCCATTGCACAAAGAAGGACTATCAGGAGCAGAGTGAAATGTGAGGTACCAGTTAGTCTGTAAGGTGCAGTGTGGCAGCATAGCTATGACCAGAATACAACATCATAGTGAGTTATTGTACAGTGAAATTGCATGTGGCAGGAAGATTTCCTGTACCTGGCTGTTCGACAACGAAGCTGTAGCAGTCTACTGGAGAAAGTGCTTTGCTGCCTATCTAGTGTGTGGTGGAGGGGGTGATCAGGATTGCTCATGATGGATTGCAGTTTATTTAGTGTTCTCCTCTTCACCACTGTCTCAAAGGTCTCCGGTCTGAGACCAATTACAGAGCCAGCCCTCTTGATAATCTTGTCAAGTCTGTTGGTATCTCTGGCCCTGATACTGCTACCCCAACAGACCGCAGCAAAAAAGATGGCGCTGGCGACAACAGTCTGGTAGAAAAGCTCCAGCATCCTGCTGCACACGTTGAAGGATCTCAGTTTTCTCAGGAAATAGAGTCTGCTCATCCCCTTTTTGTGCGCAGCATCGGTGTTGGATCTCCAGTCCAACCCGCTGCTGATCCTGACACCCAGATATTTGTAGTCTTCAACCACTCCCACATCCTCCCCCCTAATCTGCAGTGGCTGAGAAGGAGCCTTCCTCTTCCTGAAGTCAATCACCATCTCCCTGGTCTTGCTGACATTCAACCTCAGGTGATTCTGCTCCGTCCACTCCACAAATCTGTCTACCAGTGCCCTGTACTCCCCCTCCTCCCCTCCTCTTATACACCCCACAACAGCTGAGTCATCAGAGAATTTTTGCAGGTGACATGACTCAGTGTTATACTGAAAGTCCGTGGTGTATAAGGTAAAAAGAAAAGGAGAGAGCACAGTCCCCTGTGGCACTCCCGTATCACTAGCCACCACTCCAGACAAGACACTGCCCAGCCTGACAAACTGTGGTCTGCCTGTCAGGTAGTCAGTAATCCAGGAGATCACAGAGCTGTCAACCCCCATCCCCCGCAGCTTCTTGCCCAGCAGCAGTGGCTGGATGGTGTTAAAGGCACTGGAGAAATCAAAAAAAGTGATTCTCACAGTATCTCCTCCACCATCCAGGTACTGATGGGCTCGTTGCAGCAGGTAGATGACAGCATCTTCAACTCCTAAATGGGGCTGATATGCAAACTGCAGAGGGTCCAGCCACGTCTCCACCTGCGGCCTCAGGTGGGCTAAGACCAGTCTCTCCAGGACCTTCATCACATGAGATGTGAGGGCAACTGGTCGATAGTCATTCAGATCCGATGGAGATGACTTCTTGGGGACAGGAACCAGACAGGATGTCTTCCACAGCACCGGTACTCTCTCCAGACTCAGGCTCAGGTTGTACAGGTGTTTCAGTACTGGAGCTAATTGGTTGGCACAGGTCCTCAGGATCCTAGCGGAGATGCCATCCGGGCCCGAAGCCTTCCGCTGACGGAGTCTCTTCAGCTGTTTCTCCACCTGATCTGTAGTCACCGTGAAGTGAGGGGGGGTCCTGGTGCCCCCTGAGGAGGAGGAGGAGGGAGATGGAGAGAGGTTCTGCACGGGAGCGTGGGTAGGGAGGGGTGTGTGGGGGTCTGGTTGTGTTGCTCGGGTGACAGACTGTGAGTTGAACCTATTAAAAAACAGATTCAGTTCCTCAGCTCTCTCCTGGCTCCCAGATGGCTGTCTGACTCTCCCCTTGTACCCAGTTATTTGTTTCATTCCCTCCCACACATCTTTAGTGTTATTTTGCCTGAGTTTCTCTTCCAACTTCCTCCTATAATTGTCCTTGTACCTCCTCAGCATCTCTCTTAGCTCATGCTGCACTCCCCTCAGCTTCTCCTTGTCTCCAGCCCTAAAAGCTCTCTTCTTTTTGTTCAGAAGTGCTTTCAGGTCACTGGTGACCCATGGTCTGTTGTTGGAGAAGCAGTGTACAGTCTGAGCTGGCATGGTCTTGTCTTCACAGAATCTAATGTATTCTGTGATGCATTTGGTCATATTGTCTATGTCCACCCCATGTGGTTCACAGAGTACGCTCCAGTCTGTTGCCTCGAAGCAGTCCTGCAGTGCATCAGCAGCCTCCTGTGTCCACCTCCTCACAGTCTGTGTATAAGCAGGCTGCCTTTGCACAAGGGGGACGTACTTGGGTGTTAACATGACCATGCAGTGATCCGATTTACCAATGGGGGGCATAGCTGTGGCACTATATGCATCTCTGACATTGGCATACAGTAAATCCAGTGTTTTGTTCTCTCTGGTGGGACAGTCAACAAACTGGTGAAAGTTGGGTAAAGTTTTTCCCACTGAGACATGGTTAAAATCACCTGTGATGGCCATGAATGCATCCGGGTGCTTCTCCAGTAATGTGGCCGCAGTGGAGCTGATGACGTCACAGGCCACCGCTGCGTCAGCTGACGGAGGGACGTAGACAGTAACAATTAAAGCGCACTTCATTTCTCGTGGTATATAATAAGGTCTCATACTGACAGCCAGCAATTCAATGTCCGGGCTGCAGCAGTTTTCCTTCACATAAATGTGCCTGGGATGACACCACCGCTCATTAACAAGAAGAGCCACGCCTCCTCCTCTCTTTTTCCTGCTGCTTCTTCACGTCTCTGTCCCTCCGTATAGTCTTGAAGCCAGGTATCTCTATGTTTACATCTGGGATCTGTGAGTGTAACCATGTCTCCGTAAAACATGAAACTACACTCACGATACTCCTTTTGTGTCCTGACCAGCGCTGTGATCTCATCTGTCTTGTTTCCCATGGAACGTACGTTTCCAGTGATGATCATTGGTACAGCCGGCTTATGCTTCCTCCTCCTCCTCCTCACCTTCGCTCCAGCCCTTCACCCGCGGTGTCTCTTCTTCAGCTCGTCCGGGATGAGGGGCTTCACTGCCGGCCGCAGCGCTCCAGGCGCCGGCCTCCTCAGCGCAATCAGCTGTTCACGTGTGTAAACAATGCGTCCACCCCCACCTCTGTTGATCTCCATTGTCCAAGGAAGAGAAAAAGTGACGAAAACTAGAAAAAAAGACCGGCTAAAAAGAGAGAAAAGTTGGTCCAGTCTTAGTCCGAGTATTCCTACAGAGCCCTGGTTAATAAGAGACACACTATATACAGGTATAAACAGATAGAAACACAAAGACACAAGAGAGTTGCTGCTGGTATGGCCGCCCTGCCTCCGGCGCCATTAAAAAAAAAAAATATGAAAAAATATGTTTGCATTACTTCTGTCAGCTCCTGGGGTGTTTGTTTTTTTGACTGAATATTAACTCCTCAAGTTTTCGTTCCTCGGGATAATTCTCAGGACAGTATTTGAAGAGATGACCAACTCTGTGTTGGACAATGATGGGTTTGAAATGTTTCATGAATCATTGATTTCAAATGTGTTGCATGTTTGAAAATGCTTAAATGAACCTTATTCTAATGCATGTTAATTATAGAAGGACAATTTTATAAAAGTGCATGCTCACTGAAAGTTAGTCATGAATCACTGAAGGTAGCTTAGACTTTATACATAAGTATATAAAGTGAATTTTCATATTAATCAAGATGTGTTTATCCTATTGGAAAAGCTTACTCAAGTCATCTGACTGGCTCAGCCAATCACCAGTCAGTCT
This sequence comes from Pholidichthys leucotaenia, assembly GCA_020510985.1. Classification (NCBI taxonomy): domain Eukaryota; kingdom Metazoa; phylum Chordata; class Actinopteri; order Cichliformes; family Pholidichthyidae; genus Pholidichthys; species Pholidichthys leucotaenia. The sequence continues at coordinate 208,724,687 of CM035848.1, forward strand.
CTGTTGGACAAGGTCCCCTTTCATTCTATTGGTTGGGTACAGACAAAGGACTGTTTTCTTATTGGACCAGAGTTCATTCGATTCTCCCGCGATAGGAGACAATTGGTTCCCTTTCATGTCAGTCAAGTTTTTCCCCTGGAAACTTAGTTTTAAGGGTGGAACCCCGAGTTCAGAGAGAGAGGGAGAGAGAATCTTTGTGAAGGTTTGTGTGTCCTGTCTTAAATTCTTTTTTCCTTTAAACATCTAGGAAATACTTTTTTCTTCTTTTTTGAGCTCAAACTTCTCTTTTATATGGAGTGAAACTTTGTGTTCACATATGTTTTTCTATTTTATTCTGTTAAACTTTTTCTATTAACTCACCGTGTGTTTTAAAGTGGACTGATCATTTTTCATGGAAGGATCCCCCTGGAACGATCCCCCTCATGGATCGTCACCTTATCGTGGTGGGGGGGTTTGCGTGCCCCAGTGATCCCAGGAGCTATGTTGTCCGGGGCAATTTGCCTCTGATAGGGTCTCCCAAGACAAACTGGTCCTGGGTGAAGGGCCAGACGAAGAACGATCCAACAGACTCTCATGATAAATTGTATATCAAGGATTCAGTGTACCCCGCCCGGTATGGGGTTACCGGGGCCCCACCCTGGAGCCAGGCCTGGGGGAGGGGCTCGAAGGCTAGCGTCTGGTGGCCGGGTTTCCACCCATGGGACCCGGCCGGGCTCAGCCCGAAGGAGTTACATGGGTCCGCCCTCCAGTAGGTTCACCACCTGCAGGAGGGATCATGGAAGTCCGGTGCTATGTGGATTAGGTGGCAGTCAAAGGCGGAGACCTTGGCGGACTGATCCCAAGCTTTCTAAACTGGCTTTTGGTACGTGGAATGTCACCTCTCTGGTGGGGAAGGAGCCTGAGCTGGTGTACGAGATTGAGCGATACCGGCTAGATATAGTCGGCCTCACCTCAACACACAGCTCCGGTTCCGGAACCAGTCTCCTGGAGAGGGGCTGGAGCTTGGCCTTTTCTGGAGTTGCCCCGGGCGAGAGGCGACGAGCAGGGGTAGGTATTCTTGTATCGCCCCACCTTGCTGCCTCGATATTGGAGTTTTCCCCGGTGGACGAAAGGGTTGCTTCCCTGCGCCTTCGGGTTGGGAAACGGGTCCTGACCATCATTTGTGCCTATGCACCAAATGATGTTTCAGAGTACCCACCCTTTTTGGAGTCTGTGACTGGGGTGCTGGAGGGTGCTCCTCCTGGAGACTCCATTGTCCTACTGGGGGACTTCAATGCGCACGTGGGCAACGACAGTGAAACCTGGAGGGGGGTGATTGGGAGGAACGGCCTGCCCGATCTGAACCCGAGTGGTGTTCAGTTATTGGACTTCTGTGCTAACCACAGTCTGTCTATAACGAACACCATGTTCAAGCATAAGGGTGTCCATATGTGCACCTGGCACCAGGACACCCTAGGCCGCAGGTCGATGATCGATTTTGTTATCGTATCATCAGACCTGCGACCGTATGTCTTGGACACCCGAGTAAAGAGAGGTGCAGAGCTGTCAACTGATCACCACCTGGTGGTGAGTTGGATCCGATGGCAGGGGAGGAAGCCATTCAGACCTGTTAGACCCAAACGTATAGTGAGGGTGTGCTGGGAGCGTCTGGCTGAGGCCCCTGTCCGGGAGGTCTTCAACTCCCACCTCCGGAAGAACTTCAACCACATTCCGAGGGAGTCTGGAGACATGGAGTCTGAATGGGCCATGTTCTCCACCTCTGTTGTTGAAGCGGCAGCCCAGAGCTGCGGCCGCAAGGTGGTCGGTGCATCTCGTGGTGGCAACCCCCGAACCAAGTGGTGGACACCAGTGGTGAGGGGGGCCATTAAGCTGAAGAAGGAGTCCTATCAAGCTTGGTTGGCTTGTGGGACTCCCGAAGCAGCTGAGGTGTACCGGCAGGCCAAGCGGAGTGCAGCTCGGGTGGTTGCTGAAGCAAAAACCCGGGTATGGGAGGAGTTCGGTGAGGCCATGGAACAAGACTTTCGGTCGGCTTCAAAGAGATTCTGGCAAACTGTTCGGCGGCTCAGGAGGGGAAAGCAGCTCCCCGTCCACACTGTGTATGGTGCGGATGGGACACTGTTGACTTCAACTGGGGATATCGTCGGGCGGTGGAAGGAATACTTTGAGGATCTCCTCAATCCCACTGATACGCCTTCCACAGAGGAAGCAGGGTTTGGGGACGAGGGGGATGACTCGCCTATCACAGGGGCTGAGGTCGCCAAGGTGGTTAAAAATCTCCTTGGTGGCCGGGCCCCGGGGGTGGACGAGATTCGCCCCGAGTACCTCAAGGCCCTGGATGTTGTTGGGTTGTCATGGTTGACACGCCTCTGCAACATTGCGTGGAGGTCGGGGGCAGTGCCTTTGGCATGGCAAACCGGGGTGGTGGTTCCTCTCTTCAAAAAAGGGGACCGGAGGGTGTGCTCCAACTTTAGAGGGATCACACTCCTCAGCCTCCCTGGGAAGGTCTATGCCAAGGTACTGGAGAGGAGAGTCCGGCCGTTGGTCGAACCTCGGATTCAGGAGGAGCAATGTGGTTTTCGTCCTGGCCGTGGCACATCGGACCAGCTCTTTACCCTCTCGAGAATTCTTGAGGGTTCGTGGGAGTTTGCCCAACCAGTTTACATGTGTTTTGTGGACTTGGAGAAGGCATTTGACCGCGTCCCTCGTGGATTTTTGTGGGGGGTGCTTCGGGAGTATGGGGTATCGGGCTTGTTGTTACGAGCTATTCGGTCTCTGTACGACCGTTGTGAGAGTTTAGTTCGCATTGCCAACACTCGGTCGGAGTCATTCCCAGTGAGAGTTGGACTCCGCCAGGGCTGCCCTTTGTCACCGGTCCTGTTCATAATTTTTATGGACAGGATTTCTAGGCGCAGCCAGGGAATGGAGGGTGTCATGCTTGGTGACCACAGGATCTCATCTCTGTTGTTTGCAGATGATGTTGTCCTGTTGGCTTCATCCAGCAATGACCTACAGCTCTTGCTGGGACGGTTTGCCGCTGAGTGTGAAGCGGCTGGGATGAGAATCAGCACCTCCAAGTCCGAGTCCATGGTCCTCAGCCGGAAAAAGGTGGATTGTCCTCTCCGGGTTGGGGACAGGCTCCTGCCCCAAGTGGAGGAGTTTAAGTATCTTGGGGTCTTGTTCACGAGTGAGGGGAAAATGGAGCGAGAGATCGACAGACGGATTGGAGCAGCATCTGCAGTGATGCGGACGTTGTACCGGTCTGTTGTGGTGAAGAGGGAGCTTAGTTCTAAGGCAAAGCTGTCGATTTACCAGTCAATCTACGTTCCTACTCTCACCTATGGTCACGAGCTTTGGGTAATGACCGAAAGAACGAGATCGCGGATACAAGCGGCTGAAATGAGCTTTCTCCGTAGGATTGCTGGACTCACCCTCAGAGATAGGGTGAGGAGCTCAGTCATCCGGGAGAGGCTCAGAGTAGAACCGCTGCTCCTCCACATTGAAAGGAGTCAGTTGAGGTGGTATGGGCATCTGATTAGGATGCCTCCTGGACGCCTCCCACTTGAGGTGTTTCAGGCACGTCCCACTGGGAGGAGACCCCGGGGCAGACCCAGGACTCGGTGGAGAGACTATGTCTCCCAGCTAGTCTGGGAACGCCTTGGTATCCCCTCTGAAGAGCTGGAGCAGGTGGCTGGGGAGAGGGAAGTCTGGGCTTCTCTGCTTGAACTGCTGCCTCCGCGACCCGGACCTCCGGAAAAGCGGTAGAAGATGGATGGATGGATGGATGATCATTTTTCATCACACTGGAAGCTGTTTTCACCAGTCACCATGAAGAACTCTGATTTCGTGGCTTGAATTTTTTTTTATTAATCTTGTCTCTCCAATTCTGTGACTTTGATCAGACTTTGAACTATCTCCAATTTCTTTGGACCCAAGAACGCCGCTGAAAGATTCTTGTGTTGTCCCACATGGCATGCTCCGTGGCCAGCAGCCTCATCAGTGTCACTGATGAGCTCCTGACTGTTGCCATGGGAAGAAATATCTGCTGGCAGATACTCTCCAGTATAATCTTCAAATAAACCTTCAGCTCCTGGATCCAGCTAGAAGCCAACGAAAACCAAAGGTCACGTGTGCAAGATTCCTTTGTTTCATCTGCTGAGTAATGCAATGTCCATTGCCTTAAAAAGTATGTCATAATTTGTCTCAGGTTTCAAATTCATAACTCTGATCGGAGCTATAGAATTAAAGAGAAATGGTATTCCTCTTTTCATTAAATTCCGCTTTTATTTTTAGAGTAACTCAGAATTTCTTTTCCATATAATCAGCTTTTGAAATTTTCTTCATAAAATTTGCGTCCAATTTTCTTCATCTTTTGGTTACAGTTTTTTCAGTCTTCATTTTCATCACAGTTACAAATTCATAGTACGGTTTCCTTTGTTCCACAAATGTGATTACACTCTATTGCTCAGTAATCAGTTACAAGCTGAATGTGATGCTTGATATGTGATCATTTCACTTTACGAACTAATTCATTGAATGTAATGCCATTAAATCTGAGTCTGATCATTAAAACTGTAAACAGTATATGGAAGTTTCTGTAGATTTCTTTTCCTGTGTTTGTTTCTAAAGTCACCCAGGAGAATTCATGAATATTTGAGATTGATTGATTGAAGGTATAAAGATTAGTTATTAATAAATTGTCCAAGTTTTTGGACTGGTGCCCCTTACGAGTGTTTTCCTCTTGTTTGTGTGTGTTGGTGGTAACGAAGTAAACCTCCGTTCCCATATACACCTCTAAGTCTAAAGTAAATAATCTTTGTACCTTATAACTAATTGTTCTTATGGCACTATTCAACTAACTAATGTCTGACTTACGACTGTTTCCCAAAACGTACAGAACAACATTGGGCTATGTTTGTTAAAACTACGTTGGTTTCAACTAACATAGTTTCAACCATAATGTTTTGGAGAATTGTGGAATACTTCGGTCGTATCCAAAGGCAGTTGTCATGGTGTTGCAGCGGCATGAAAAAATATAACAAGCAGCGAATGCTGTAGGTTTTAAGTAGAGTTTATTATCATACTGCCATCACGGGCTCCACTCCCGGCGCTGTGCATGCGCGCCGGGAGCGAGCCCAAACGGCTCTCAGAGAAGAGGGACACAAAGTCTGTGTCCCGCAGCCGCAGTTGCAGAAGTGGGAATGAGAGGATGTGTTACAGAACCTGTGCAGTATTTATACCAAACTCAAACAATACATCAAAGCAGATTCACAGCAGTTGGTCTGATCAAAGGGACTGCAGAACAGGCATGAGACATTTGCATTTGTAAGACCTACATAACAATAGGCAGATGCAGCCTCTGCTCCGGCTTGCAGGACAAAGAGGTTACAAGGCACAGCTACATATTGATCTCAGCCTCTAGGTCACAGTAAGGACAGGACGCATGAACACTATAAATGAATGGCACATTACATCACAACACATGAATGGCACATTGCATCACGATACATGAATGGCACATTACATCACATTACATGCATGGCACATTACATCTCAGTAGTGCAGCGGGAAAAACCAAGGAGTGCGAGCTGACTGTCTCTGTGTTCTGTCTCTGTGTTGTGGGGGTTGAGTCAACTCGCTACACTGCTCCCCCCCAGAGGGCATGGTAGGGGACCGTGACCTCGATGTTGCAGTTTGGGCAGCGAGCAGGGAAAAGCTCTGTGCAGGACGAGGGGGAGGGGGGGGTAGCAAATGCTGTCCGGGCGCGGGAAAATCGTTCGAGTCGCGCCAAAAGTGTTTGCTGCTCCGCAATGTCCCATCTGAACATGCGGAGATCAGAAGAAGAAAAATTTGTCTCTGACTCCTCCCGTGGCCATGAAGAAAAGCAGGAGCGGCTGTAAGAAAAGAAAAAAGAAACAAAAGCAGAGGGACTGGCGTGTTGGCTTTAGGTGCAGGAGCAACCCCAAAGCCCCCCGGGAACAGCTGACGGCTGAATTCCCCTTGTGTGCCGTGGCTAAGACCATAAAATCCAGTGAACAAGTCGTGGGCCTCAGGTGTACAAGCAAGCCTGAAGGGCCAGTGTGCAGCAGAAGGAAGGCGGTCAGTGAAGCCATTATTGTCCTGTGCGTGGTGTGCCGTCCTCGTAACTCCCCGGTGCGCGCGCGGGGGTTCCGTGGGCCGCTGGAGTGACGAGTCAGGGTGCAGAATCTTGGTGGAGATCGGCGCAGACGGCGCCGATAAAATCCAGGTTGAGCTGTGGCTGCAGATTGGCCATGGTGCGTTGGAGCGGTGAGAAGAAATAGACGATCTTTTGTCCCTCAGGCTCGTGCAGATGCGTTGGAGCGGTGGGAGGAAATAGATGATCTTTGTTCCTCAGGCTCGGGTAGTGAGATGGATCGCTGAGAGGGGGGAGTAGCGGTGAGAGGGAAAAAACGTTCTGTGTCCCCCAGCTGGTCCAGCGTGGACGTCCCGATCTCAGGCAAGGGTCGCGCCATAACGTTTTCTGCAGATTTTCCCGGTCGTGGGTGATGTCCGGGGAACGGCTCGCCTGTGTTGGCTCCGCGTCGAGGTCTCCCTGAAGCCGAAGGGAGAGCAGCTCGTCAGGCTGCTGTGTTCGCTGGCAGCGTGTTTTTTTCAGCGTCGGTTCGCCAGCGTGGCCGTCCAAATCAGAAGGCTGCGTCGCACAAAGCGTGTGCGTCTTCAAGGGGTCACCAGTGCAGCGGCATGAAAAAATATAATAAGCAGTGAATGCTGTAGGTTTTAAGTAGAGTTTATTATCATACCGCCGTCACGGGCTCCACTCCCGGTGCCGTGCATGCGCGCCGGGAGCGAGCCCAAACGGCTCTCAGAGAAGAGGGATACAAAGTCTGTGTCCCGCAGCCGCAGTTGCAGAAGTGGGAATGAGAGGATGTGTTACAGAACCTGTGCAGTATTTATACCAAACTCAAACAATACATCAAAGCAAATTCACAGCAGTTGGTCTGATCAAAGGGACTGCAGAACAGGCATGAGACATTTGCATTTGTAAGACCTACATAACAATAGGCAGATGCAGCCTCTGCTCCGGCTTGCAGGACAAAGCGGTTACAAGGCACATCTACATATTGATCTCAGCCTCTAGGTCACAGTAAGGACAGGACGCATGAACACTATAAATGAATGGCACATTACATCACAACACATGAATGGCACATTGCATCACGATACATGAATGGCACATTACATCACAATACATGCATGGCACATTACATCTCAGTAGTGCAGCGGGAAAAACCAAGGAGTGCGAGCTGACTGTCTCTGTGTTCTGTCTCTGTGTTGTGGGGGTTGAGTCAACCCGCTACACTGCTCCCCCCCAGAGGGCACGGTAGGGGACCGTGACCTCGATGTTGCAGTTTGGGCAGCGAGCAGGGAAAAGCTCTGTGCAGGACGAGGGGGGGGGGTAGCAAATGCTGACCGGACGCGGGAAAACCGTTTGAGTCGCGCCAAAAGTGTTTGCTGCTCCGCGATGTCCCGTCTGAACATGCAGAGATCAGAAGAAGAAAAATTTGTCTCTGACTCCTCCCGTGGCCATGAAGAAAAGCAGGAGCGGCTGTAAGAAAAGAAAAAAGAAACAAAAGCAGAGGGACTGGCGTGTTGGCTTTAGGTGCAGGAGCAACCCCAAAGCCCCCCAGGAACAGCTGACGGCTGAATTCCCCTTGTGTGCCGTGGCTAAGACCATAAAATCCAGTGAACAAGTTGCGGGCCTCAGGTGTACAAGCAAGCCTGAAGGGCCAGTGTGCAGCAGAAGGAAGGCGGTCAGTGAAGCCATTATTGTCCCGTGCGTGGTGTGCCGTCCTCGTAACTCCCCGGTGCGCGCGCGGGGGTTCCGTGCTTGGGTGGGCCGCTGGAGTGACGAGTCAGGGTGCAGAATCTTGGTGGAGATCGGCGCAGACGGCGCTGATAAAATCCAGGTTGAGCTGTGGCTGCAGATTGGCCATGGGGCGTTGGAGCGGTGAGAGGAAATAGACGATCTTTTGTCCCTCAGGCTCGTGCAGATGCGTTGGAGCGGTGGGAGGGAATAGATGATCTTTGTTCCTCAGGCTCGGGTAGTGAGATGGATCGCTGAGAGGGGGGAGTAGCGGTGAGAGGGAAAAAACGTTCTGTGTCCCTCGGCTGGTCCAGCGTGGACGTCCCGATCTCAGGCAAGGGTCGCGCCATGACGTTTTCTGCAGATTTTCCCGGTCGTGGGTGATGTCTGGGGAACGGTTCGCCTGTGTTGGCTCCGCGTCGAGGTCTCCCTGAAGCCGAAGGGAGAGCAGCTCGTCAGGCTGCTGTGTTCGCTGGCAGCGTGTTTTTTTCAGCGTCGGTTCGCAAGCGTGGCCGTCCAAATCAGAAGGCTGCGTCGCACAAAGCGTGTGCGTCTTCAAGTACAATACAATACAGTTCAATACATGCATGGCACATTACATCTCAGTAGTGCAGCGGGAAAAACCAAGGAGTGCGAGCTGACTGTCTCTGTGTTCTGTCTCTGTGTTGTGGGGGTTGAGTCAACCCGCTACAGTGTAGCCCATTTAAAGAAACACTACTTCAGTATGCGTAGTGCATATGCAGAATCAAAAACATATAACATGAGCAGCATAATTAATACAAACATGAAGAATATCCTACTATAGTGAAATAACTTATGAAATAGGCTGCTGACCCCTCTTAATATAGCTGGTATAAATGATTAGAATATCTGACTGCCTGCAGCTACTGAGGAAAGGTGGTGAGAGGGAATAGTTAACTGACTCTTACACAGGCTGCACAAAGCAGTATAGGCGTGAATCTTGGGACATTATTGATTTACTTGCTTCATGAACTAAAATGTATTGTTTGCTGGTCATATCCAGCAGGCTGTAGGCTTAGAGATTGGGTAGAGATTTCTGGAAATGCCTTGGAATGGTTTTCCTCCTACCTTTCTGGTAGGAGTTTTTCTGTGGCTGTTTGCTCTTACTCATCTGACTCTGCTCCGTTAACCTGTGGGGTGCCTCACAGTTCTATTCTGGGTCCAGTTTTATTTGTCTTATACATGCTGCCACTTGGTTCTATCATCAGCAAATTCAAAGGTGTGTCTTATCACTGCTACGCTGATGATTTACAGCTGTTTTTTTTCTCTTTTAAATCTGACCATGTTGACAATTTAATAATTATTCATGATTGTCTGCCTGCAGTTAAGGACTGGATGTCTAGTAACGTTTTGCAACTTAATGCTGATAAAACTGAAGTCCTGATTGTAGCACTTGATAATCTTATTCCTAAGATGGTTAATAGCATTGCTTCATTAAGCGCTAATGTACAGTCAAATCTAAAAAATCTTGGTGTCATTTTTGACCAATCGATGAATTTTGATCAGCATGTCAAATTTCTGACCCGGAGTTGCTTTTTGCATCTCAGGAATATCTCCAAAATTAGGTCACTGGTTTCCTACAGTCAGTTAGAAACTATTATTCATCTCTTTGTTTCTTCACCTTTGGACTACTGTAATGCTCTCTTCACATGCCTCAGTAAATCGTCTTTACACCGCTTACAGTTAGTCCAGAACTCTGCTGCTAGACTACTGACTAGGTCCAGTAGGTTCTGTCATATTACTTCTGTTTTGGCCTCCTTGCATTGGCTTCCTGTAAATTATAGAGTTGATTTTAAAGTTCTTGTCCTTACTTACAAAACCATTCATGATGAGACACCTTCTTATATCAGTAACCTGCTCCATCTATACCACCCCAGCAGGTGGGGTCATTTAATCAGGTCTTTTAATCAGAACCTACTGGTAGTCCCTAGCATTAGGCTCAGAACCAAAGGCAATAGAGCCTTTGCTGCTGTTGCTCCCAGACATTGGAACTCCTTACCATTTGAACTTAGATCTGCACCTTCCATTGATGTTTTTAAGCAACAACTAAAGACCCATCTTTTTAGCCTGGGCTTTATTAACTATGTGTTGATTGTATTTTTGATTTTTTCATTGTTTACCTTGTTCTTTTACTGCTTAAGGTGCCTGTATTTTTATTTGCTCTGTTATTGTATTTTACTATGTTTTTTTGTTTCTTATCATGTTAAGCACTTTGCGACTTTGTCTGTGAAAAGTACTCTATAAATAAAATTATTATTATTATTATTATTATTATTATTATTTCCCCACATCTTACAGAGACTGTTTAAAAGTTTCATAAAAAAAATCATGTTACTTATTGATTTTGGTATACAACTGTAGAAGCACAAAATAAGAAAAGACGGGTTGCCAGGTTGTTGCAAGTGCTCTAAAGCTAACATTACAGTATCTCACAAAAGTGAGTACACCCCTCACAGTTTTGTAAATATTTTATTATATTTTTTCAAGGGACAACACTGAAAATATGACACTTTGATACAATGTAATGTAGTCAGTGTACAGCTTGTATAACAGTGTAAATTTGCTGTCCCCTCAAAATAACTCAACACACAGCCATTAATGTCTAAACCGCTGACAACAAAAGTGAGTACACCCCTAAGTGAAAATGTCCAAATTGTGCCCAATTAGTCATTTTCCCTCCGTGATGTCATGTGACTCGTAGTGTTACAAGGTCTCAGGTGTGAATGGGGAGCAGGTGTGTTAAATTTGGTGTTATCACTCTCACACTTTCTCATACTGGTCACTGGAAGTTCAACAGGGTACCTCATAGCAAAGAACTCTCTGAGGGTCTGAGAAAAAAAAAGAACTGTTGCTCTACATAAAGATGGCCTAGGCTATAAGAAGATTGCCAACACCCTGAAACTGAGCTGCAGCATGGTGGCCAAGACTATACAGCAGTTTAACAGGACAGATTCCACTCAGAACAGGCCTCACCATGGTCGACCAAAGAAGTTGAGTGCACGTGCTTAGCGTCATATCCAGAGGTTGTCTTTTGAAAATAAACGTATGAGTGCTGCCAGCATTGCTGCAGAAATTGAAGGGGTGGGGGTGGGGTCAGCCTGTCAGTGCTCAGACCATACGCCACACACTGTATCAAATTGGTCTGCATGGCCATCATCCCGGATGGAAGCCCCTTTTAAAGATGATGCACAAGAAAGCCTGCAGTTTGCTGAAGACAAGCAGACTAAGGACATAGATTACTGGAACCATGTCCTGTGGTCTGATAATGCCAAGATAAACTTATTTTAGTTCAGATGGTGTCAAGCATGTGTGGCGGCAACCAGGTGAGGAGTACAAAGACAAGTGTGTCTTGCCTACATTCAAGCATGATGGTGGGAGTGTCATGGTTTGGGGCTGCATGAGTGCTGCCAGCACTGGGGAGCTACAGTTCATTCAGGGAACCATGAATGCCAATATGTACTGACATACTGAAGCAGAGCATGGTCCCCTCCGTTTGGAAACTGGGCTGCAGGGCAGTATTCCAACATGATAACGACCCCAAACACACCTCCAAGATGACTACTGCCTTGCTAAAGAAACTGAGGGTAAAGGTGATGGACTGGCCAAACATGTCTCCAGACCTAAACCCTATTGAGCATCTGTCGGGCATCCTCAAACGGAAGGTGGAGGAGCGCAAGGTCTCTAACATCCACCGGCTCCGTGATGTTGTCATGGAGGAGTGGAAGAGGATTCCAGTGGCAACCTGTGAAGCTCTAGTGAACTCCATCCAAGAGAGTTAAGGCAGTGCTGGAAAATAATGGTCACCACTCAAAATATTGACACTTTGGGCACAATTTGGACATTTTCACTTTGGGGTGTACTCACTTTTGTTGCCACCGGTTTAGACATTAATGGCTGTGTGTTCAGTTATTTTGAGGGGACAGCAAATTTACACTGTTATACAAGCTGTACATTGACTACATTGTATTAAAATGTCATATCCTCAGTGTTGTCCCATGAAAAAATATAATAAAATATTTACAAAAATGTGAGGGGTGTACTCACTTTTGTGAGATACTGTGCGTTGAATGTTTTGAATATATACAATATGGTTACATGATGAACAATATTTCTGCTGTCCTGAGCATTTGATTGTTACATTTATGTCAGGATCTGCAGTCAAAAGTATCCATTCAACCCTGCCATACTGTATAATCCTGTTAATTTAATTCAACCCTGTTGTCATATTAGTTTAATCCTCGTTTTAATTAAAATAATCTCAAAACTGGATCAGCTCCATCCATCCATTCATCCACCTTTCCAGGGGTTTGGGTCATGGAGGGTGCAGTTCAAGCAGAGATGCCCAGACATCTCTGTCCCCAGCCACCTGCTCCAGCTCTTCAGAGGATACCAAGACATTCCCAGGCCAACTGGGAGACCTAGTCTTTCCAGTGTGTCCTGGGTCTGCCCCGTGGTCTCCTCCCAGTGGGACATGCCCGAAATACCTCAAGTGGGATGCATCCAGGAGGAATCCTAATTAGATGTCAAAACCACCTCAACTGGCTCCTTTCAGTGTGGAGGAGTAGCAGCTCTACTCTGAGTCTCTTCCAGATAACTGAGCTCCTCACCCTATCTCTAGATTAGATTATTTGTTTATTTGACAGGGACAGTGCAATAAACATAGACAATTAATCAAATGACAATCAATCTGATGTGTTGCACAAAGAGTGTATAGCTATTAGCTAATTTGCAACTCTTGTCCCTGGATGGGCTTTAGAAAGAAGAAACAAGTAAAAAGAAAAAAGGAAAGGAAAAGAAAAAATGAAAACAGAATAAGCAATAACCACATACATCAATGCAAAAATGATTATAAATACATTATAAATACACAATTATAAATATTATAAATATTATAAAGACTATAAATATTATAAATACACAATATAACAACCTGACTCACATTTGCCTATTTCAGGCCTCCCTCCCTTCGTCGCTCACTATAAACAAACACATTCATTCCTTCCCTTCATTCACTCTCACCCTGCAGATAATCATTTCATACATGGGTACATTCTTGTTTATTTTTCAGCCAGTTTTTAACCTTTTTAGTGAATGTTTTAAAGTCCGTTATTATTTTAATTTCATTTGGCATTGTGTTCCAGATGTGACTGCCCTTTATAGAGAAAGCTATTTGTCCAAATGTGGTTCTGCGGTGGAATATTTTGCAGTTATTGTTAACAGAACTCCTGGTGGCTCTGCTGCTGTCCTGTCTTTGGATGAAACCAGCAAGTGGCTCGGGTGCTGATTTATGGAAACATTTGAAAATTAATTTCAGAAAACAGAGGTCAATGAAACTCTCAAAACTCAATAGATTGTATTTTTTTAAAATATAACAGTGATGCCACCTAATGGGCTTTTTGTCCAAGATTTTTAGAGTTTGATTATATAATGAACCTATATGTCTTATTGTGGAAGGGGCTGCTTGAGCCCAGACTGTCAAACAGTATGATATATGAGAAAAAACCATAGAATGCATATACAGTACAGCTGCTTCGTATGGTATGTAATATCTAATCAATTTAAAGCAGTTCAGATTTTTTTTTACTGTTTTTGAAATTTTCTTTATATGAAGATTAAATTTGAATTGAGGATCTAGTACAATGCCAAGGTATTTGAATTCTGTAACTAAACTGATGTCTTGATCATGTATATTAACTTTAAAATGTTGCAGGTTACATTTTTTGATTGAAAAGCACATTGAAACTGTTTTCTGAAGGTTCAGCAATAGATGGTTCTGGAAGAGCCACTCTTGGACATCAACCATACTTGTGGACAGTACATCTGCAGCCTGTGCTGGAGTCTTGGCAGCTGTGTAAATAACTGCATCATCTGCATAAAGTTGACATGTTGCAGCTGAACAGTGTAGCGGCAAGTCATTAATAAAAATGCTGAAAAGTAAAGGACCAAGAATGGACCCTTGTGGGATACCCATACGGTTGTTTAAAAATGAGGATTTATCCTGGTGAACTTTTACACACTGTTTTCTATTCTGGAGATAAGATGCAAACCATTCTAATGTATCTGAAGAGAAGTTAAAAGATACCATTTTGGATAAAAGCAAACTGTGGTTTACAGTATCGAAAGCCTTTTTGAGATCTAGAAAAACAGCCCCTACCACATTACCCCTGTCCAAGGACTGTTTGACATTTTCAATAAGGCAACAATTTGCTGTTTCTGTTGAGTATCCTGGTCTAAAACCAAATTGATGTGGATGAAGAAGTTGACTGTCTTGTAAATAGTTTATCAGCTGTGTAGCTACAACTTTTTCAAGAACCTTAGACAGGACTGGTAAAATAGAGATTGGGCGGTAATTGCATATATCGTCTTTACTGCTTGATTTATGAACTGGTATGACGACAGCTTTTTTCCAATCAGATGGAAATGTACCAGACCTAATGGAGAGATTAATGAGATGAGTCAGTGGTTTGATTAATATTTTGCTGTGCGTTTTGAGAAAGGAAGTGCTCATATTGTAGATATCATTAGTTTTTGAGTTTGACAGTGTTTTAACAATACCAGCAATTAACTCCTCATTTACCTCATCGATGTGAAAAGAATCTGTTGAAAGTATTGATTTTGTGTTGTTGAGCACATTTGGCAGCACAAAGTTTTTTGTTAAGTCTTCCACAGAGTCCACAAAATATGAATTAAATTCATTTGCCAATGTAGCCTTGTCACTGATAAGATAAGATAAGATAAGATAAGATAAGCCTTTATTAGTCCCACAACGGGAAAATTCCAGGATTGCAACAGCACAGGGATAGCAACACTCAGAGCAACAATCAGAAGGCAAGAAAAAAAAAAAAAACAAGCAAGCAAGAGCAGCTAATATACATATGTACATATTACTATAAAATATACATTATATATACACACACACAGACACATAGTGCAGAGCATTGTAGCTGGATGGAATAAATATATGAATATATAAACACAGTGCGGAGCATTGTAGCTAGATGGAATAAATACGTAAATATATAAACACCCACAGTACGGAGCATTGCAGCTAGGTGGAATAAATATGGTCTTGATGGTCTTGCCATTGATTCTAAGTTCCTTTACCCCCTTCTGAACATTTTTTTTATTAGTTAAGTTATTTAAATGCCTCCATAGGGAACTGTTGTTACCCTTTGCATGATCTATCAGTTTATTGTAATAAGATACTTTTGATTTTCGCAGCTCTTGTACCACTTTATTTCTTAAACTTTTGTACACAAGGTGATCATTTTGTAGTTTAGAGGTTAATGATGTTTTCAATGCAGAGTCTCGCCTCTTCATAAGTTTTCTTATTTCATTATTTAACCATGGTAGGTTAATCTTCTGTTGCCTACTTTTAATTTGCTTTGTAAATTTTTCTATAGACTTTGTAATTGTTGCAGTTATAAAATTACAACAGTCATCTACTTCATATATTGACATGAGCTGCTCCCAATTTTGATTCTCTAAGTAATGTTCAAACTCCTCATTTTTTGATTTGGGAATAATAAAATTTGATTTGTCAATATCGACTCCCCCAAAATACTGTAGTCGCTTTTTAGTAAGTTTTCTGACAGCAAGAACCATGTTATGATCTGAGAGACCAGTTAAATTTAGTCATGAGGCTTTTCAGTTTTTGTTTGTACTTTTTATCAGACCAGTTACTATTAAAGTCACCATAAAATATTGTTTCTCTGCTGCTCTCAAGTTGTTTAACCAGATCACTTAATTCATTATAAAAAGAAGAATTGTGTGAGGGTGACTTGTACAATACTGCAATGTTGAAATTCATTGCCGGTGAGAGACATACATTAACAGCTAAACATTCAAGTAAAGTATTCAAATCAACCAATTGACATTTAAATTTCTCTTTGATGTAAATTAAAACACCTCCTCCCCTCCCTACCTGCCTGTCTTTTCTAAAACACTGATAACCCACTGATAACACTGATAACCCAGTGATAACACTGATAACCCACAATATCGATCATATATTATCGATCATATAATATCGATCATATATATATCATATAACCCACAATATCGATCATATATCCATCTTCACCTGGATCTTTAACAGATCACTGGAGCTGCGTGAAGTGCCTTCCTGCTTCAAACGCTCCATCATCATTCCAGTTCCCAAGAAACCCTCTGTTACAGGATTAAACGACTACAGACCTGTTGCCCTGACCTCTGTGGTCATGAAATCCTTGGAGAGATTGGTGCTGAACCACCTGAAGGTCATCACAGGCCCCCTGATGGACCCACTGCAGTTTGCCTACCGGTCAAACGGGTCAGTGGATGATGCAGTGAATATGGGACTACACTACATCCTGCAACACCTCGACTCCCCAGGGACGTACGCCAGGATCCTGTTTGTCGACTTCAGCTCAGCGTTCAACACCATCACCCCAGGCATTCTTCATCAGAAACTCCTCCAGCTCAAGGTGCCCCCCTCCACCTGCCAGTGGATCTCCAGCTTTCTGACTGACAGGTGGCAACAGGTGAAGCTAGGGAGATTTACATCCAGCTCCCGAAAAATTAGTACTGGCGCCCCCCAAGGATGTGTCCTTTCCCCACTGCTCTTCTCCCTCTACTCCAACGACTGCACCTTAGAGGACCCTTCAGTGAAGCTCCTGAAGTTTGCGGACGACACCACAGTCATCGGTTTGATCCGGGATGATGATGAGTCTGCATACAGGCGGGAGGTGGAGCAGCTGATCCTCTGGTGCAGCCAGAACCATCTTGAACTTAACCCAGCCAAAACGGTGGAGATGACTGTGGATTTCAGGCGACACCCCCCTTCATTCCCCCCACTCACCATCCTCAACAGCACAGTGTCCACTGTGGACTCCTTCAAGTTTCTGGGTACCACAATCTCCCGGAACCTGAAGTGGTCCTCCCATATAGACACTGTCCGGAAAAAGGCCCAGCAGAGGTTGTTTTTTCTGCGTCAGCTCAAGAAGTTTGATTTGCCTCAGGAGCTGCTGGTTGTCTTCTACACCGCCATCATCCAATCTGTCCTCTGTGTCACCATGGGTTGAGATGCCGTCTCGGCACTCAGCCCATGTTTTCCCTCATCCCTGCTTCCCATTGAGCAGCGTCTCAGCTGGCCCCCAGCTGGCAGCATTATGGACAGCTGGGGCCAATTAGTCCTCATCAGCTGGGGCGCTGCCAATGAGGATAAATAGGAGCAGCCTCGATGACTCGGGGCTGCGACATAAACACATTGCTAAGCTGAAGCCCCTTCGTCTGGTGTCAGCTTATACTCCTCTTGCAGCATTCCTGTGTTTGTATCCCGCTGTGAGGATGTACGTCTTGTTACCCCCACGTCCGGTACGAGCTGCTTACCTCTGCGCTGTGCAACCTGTGAGTGTACGTCTGCATGAGTATCTGTGCTCTCCTCATCCCTTCCCCTTTACCCTGAATAAAATATCACGACTCACTGGCTTGCCCCTGGCTCTGATTGCCCGGCTCCCTAGAGCCGGATATGACAGTATGTCGCAGCCAGAAGAGTTGCCGGCGGCCGTGGGTCGCTGTGGAAACGTACCTTTCTGTCGGGGTGTCAGCGCTGCTAGCATGCCGTTTCCCAGGAGTCACTTCCGGCGCCAGGGCGACGAGCTGAGGTCCATCTCGGAGGCTGTCGACGGGACGCTCTTCACCCTGCACGACGCCTCCAACGCGAGACGCTGGCATCCGGGCCGTGCTGAAGAACTCCTGGACTGTCACCCTCACTCTCTGTACCATCTGGAGGACAGTGCCAGGATAGACGCTGCAGGTACACAGCGAGAGAAGCTCCACGGGGTGGATGGAAATCCCGGCAGGGAGTCGAAGTGGGCGACGTCTTTCCCCGCTTTGGAGTCCCGTTCCTGCCGCTATTCCAGTCCGGGAGTTCGCGCCAACCAGAGGACTTCCCCCGACCTGCGCCACGTCACTCAGGATTCCCTTCAAGGAGCCGCAGCTGACAGCAGTTATGTCCGGGGTCGAGTGGCTGTCGCGAGCTCTACTGTGTTTCCTGTCACCACCTTCAGGCATGTGGCGGCGGCAGTGAGATTGATGGTGAGGACTTCAGGGCTACGAAGCTTTCCCGTGCTCGACGCCTTCCTCGTCTCGATCTCCGATCTGGAGCGGCGAATCCTGGGTTTCCCCCTCGCTTCGTCCCCTGGGAGTAGTCGTCATCACATCGCCGAGTCACCTCTGCACGAACCTCGTCCGGATCCAGTTCTGGGTCATCGTCAGGACCGTTCCTCCCACGCAGCTGTCATCCCTTCGCCTCGTCAGTGTGGAGATTCTACAGCCTCGTCCCCTGAGCCTCGTTCCCCCGCTGTCATTCCTGGACATTCGGGCTGGCTCACCCCGGCTGTTTCCCCCTCCTCCTCGACGCGCTTCCTGACCGCTGTGTGTGCCTGGAATCCCGGCCTGGTGAGCTCTCTGCTGGAGACAACGCGAGCGACCCTCAGACGAATTCCCGGGGGGTCCTCCGTTATCGCCGGGCGGGGAGAGGAAGAAGCAGATTCCACTACAGCAGGCGATACTCAACCTCCAGGGGGCAGGCAAGTCATTGTTTTTTCACACCTGCTTAATGATTTGCTCTGTCACATCCCTGGAGGAGAAGTTCAGGGTTCGCAGCTCCCTGAACTCTCCCCACCTGCTGTAACCTGTATGCCTAATCCCGCATCCTCTGTGTCTCTCTCCGCCGAGCGGTCCCCGGCTCCGGGTCAACGTGGTGGGATATGGAGAGGGCCTGTGGTTCCGCAGCTACATTGCGGACGGAGGAGGGGGACTGACTGCTGCGTGGAGTCTACGCCAACGACTGAGCGTCCCCGGGTCTCCACGGAGGAGCGGTTCGGTCCGGCGGGACGAGATTCTTCTGGCTTCACGCCGAGTGGATCGTCGGCGGGGTTACCTGAGCTGGAGGGATCTCAAGCTGCGCTGACCATCGTGCTGGCTGCGGGGCCCGACGCGGCTAGATGGGAGCCTGACAACGACCTCCTGACGACGGATCCTGGATCTTCGCAGTCCTGGACGGCGTCAGAACCCGAGATCAGGCGAGTGCTCTCCTTTCTTTTCTCTCTTTTTATCCCCGAGCACTTCAGCCTATCTCCAGGGGAGACGAGCCGGGTGCAGCCGTCCGCTGCGTCTGAGCTCGTCTCGCCGGGTTCTGGCGCTGCCGGTGATCCTGATCCCGGTTCTGTTTTCTCTTCTGAGCCTTCTTCCAGGGTCACCGGCAAGGAGTTGCTGTTCCTCGTGGTGCTGGAGGGTCCGGGTTCAACGTTGGAGGTCGGTTCTGGTGCAGTATTCAACGTGGGTTCGCCCGAGACCCAGTCGTGGTCCAACGTGGGTTCGCCTGAGGCTCGATCGGGGTCCGACGTGGGTGCTGCCCCAGTATTGTCCAGGTCCGGTGAGGAGGTGGCCGTTTTCCTGCGGCCTGACGCCCGCCGCCCTCATCATCGGCTCTCCCCTGAGCCTCTTCCACCGGGATCCGCTCTGATCCTTCGCCCGTCTCAACGGTCCTGGTGGTTGAGTGATGCGGGTCGACGACCCGACCCACAGAACTTTCGGTTCGGTGATCTGGTTCCCCCCACTGGTCTGTTTCCCTCTGGGCAGCCTGGTTCGGCTGCCGGTGGACTGGATTCCTGGGATCTGGGTCCAGAGTTCGCCGTCCGAACACTTCTCTTCCCCTGATTCGCCAGCTGGACAATGGGCGGGGAGATCTCCGGAGCCATCTCGGCTATTTTTGGACTCTGCCTGCCATGCACCTCGGGTGTCACTTTCTTTTATCGTTATTAAGGTCACTTGGGTGTAGTATTTTTGTCCTGTTGGTGGATTCGTATTTATAGTGCTGTGTGTTTTCCATCGCTCATGCTCAACATTTTACTTTTTGTACTATGTTTTTAGTCCCGTTTTTGCATTGTAGAGTTATGTTTTGTTTTCCGTAACACCATGCTCTGCAGTTATCCATTTATTCCAGTCACTTTCATTTCTTTAGGTGACTGGGTATTTATATATTCGTGTGTGTGGGTTTTTCTTTGCCTGCACTCAGTATTTCTCTTATGTCCTTTTTGTTCATTAGAGTCATGTGCCTTGTTTTTCGTAACACCATGCTCTGTAATTGTCTATTTGTTCCAGTCACCCTCACTTTTCTTGGTGACTGTGTATGTACTTAAATTAGCGCTGTGTATAGGTTCCCTTTTATTTAACCGTACTCAGCATTTTTGCCCTGTACCTTTTTGGTGGTTCTTTTTTCCTTGCTCTGGGTCACGCATGGTTGGTACTCTCTGGGTAGTATGTAACCGGCGTGCTGACCCAGTTCTTCTCCCCATCTGTACCTGGGTTAATTATTCTGTTTTGTCAGTATTTTATTTGGGTTTTTCTTTCCCGCTACCCTACATTGCCCCATTGGTGTTGTCCTTCCCTTGGCTTCTTCCCCTCCGGTCCGCCTCCCTTCCTCCCACCCTAGGTGGGGGGGGGGGGCTGGGATGTTCCTGGTCGTTCAGGAGCCCGACCTTGAGGGAGGGGCTCTGTCACCATGGGTTGAGATGCCGTCTCGGCACTCAGCCCATGTTTTCCCTCATCCCTGCTTCCCATTGAGCAGCGTCTCAGCTGGCCCCCAGCTGGCAGCATTATGGACAGCTGGGGCCAATTAGTCCTCATCAGCTGGGGCGCTGCCAATGAGGATAAATAGGAGCAGCCTCGATGACTCGGGGCTGCGACATAAACACATTGCTAAGCTGAAGCCCCTTCGTCTGGTGTCAGCTTATACTCCTCTTGCAGCATTCCTGTGTTTGTATCCCGCTGTGAGGATGTACGTCTTGTTACCCCCACGTCCGGTACGAGCTGCTTACCTCTGCGCTGTGCAACCTGTGAGTGTACGTCTGCATGAGTATCTGTGCTCTCCTCATCCCTTCCCCTTTACCCTGAATAAAATATCACGACTCACTGGCTTGCCCCTGGCTCTGATTGCCCGGCTCCCTAGAGCCGGATATGACACTCTGCTTTTCCATCACTGTCTGGTTTGGATCTGCCACTAAACAGGACAAGACCAGACTGCAGCGGATCATTAAGTCTGCGGAGAGGATCATTGGTACCGACCTACCCTCCATTGAGAACTTATATCGGTCCATAACCAGGAAACGGGCGGGAAACATCTGTGCTGACCCGTCACACCCCGGCCACAAACTGTTTGAACTTCTATCTTCTGGTCGTCGTTACAGATCACTGAAGGTCAAAACCACCCGTCACAGGAACAGTTTCTTTCCTCAAGCCATCACTCTGATGAACTCCTAACATTCACCTAGTCCTACCTGTTGCTGTACTCATGACTTTTCATCCATTATTACATTGCACATAACTCTCACACTGCTTTTTACTTCATTCACATTATATCACTGAATCTGAGTTCACATTGAAATACTGTGTGACTGTATATTTTTTCATATATTTCTGCAAAGTGTGGTTAGTCTGAGTAAATAACTGCATATATTCCCGTATATATTTGCATCCTTTTATAGAAACGTGGACAGACTGTAATTTACTGTACATACTCTGTTGTCATTGAATCCTTATTTAAATCCTCCACCTGAACAACGAGAGCAAGTTTTTAGCCAAAATCAAATTCCTTGTATGTGTTGTGCATACTTGGCCAATAAAGCTGATTCTGATTCTGATTAGTGTCTATGTTCCTGTGTAGCCAGCTTTCTGAAAGACAAAGATAGTCCAGATTTGAGTCAAACAGCAACACCGAAATCTCATCTCTTTTGGGGATTATGCTCCGTATGTTTAAATGTCCGCCGAGGATCCCCTTTGGTTTAGCCTTTGTATCCCAAAGAACTCGTGCATGATTAACAGTTTTGAAAAATAAATGTTGTTTTTGCTTTTGTACAGCTCGGTTTTCGGATCTCGCCTCATTTGCATTTTGTTTAACCCCTCCTGTTTCCAAAAGTTTGGACGTAGTGCAGCTGTTTACAGCAGGATCAGATATGTGAGTCTGTTCAGTGAGTTCGACTCACCCGACTCGCTATGTCCAGCTGTACTGGGGCGAAGACCGGTATTATGCTGCTCCACCAGTTCAGATGTTAGCCAGGCCGTTGATAGCAGCGGGCGATCAGCCGATTCAGATGTAAGCATGTCCGTTGATAGCAGCGGGCGACCAGCCGGTTCAGATGTTAGCATGGCTGTTGATATCAGCGGGCGACCAGCCGGTTCAGATGTCAGCAGTGCCGGTGATAGCAGCGGGCAACCAGCCGATTCAGATGTTAGCATGTCCGTTGATAGCAGCGGGCGATCAGCCGATTCAGATGTTAGCATGTCCGTTGATAGCAGCGGGCGATCAGCCGATTCAGATGTTAGCATGGCCATTGATAGCAGCGGGCGACCAGCCGGTTCAGATGTTAGCATGGCCGTTGATGGCAGCAGGCAACTAGCCGGTTCAGATGTTTGCAGGGCCGTTGATAGCAGCGGGCGACCAGCCGGTTCAGATGTTAGTAGGGTCGTTGATAGCAGCGGGCGATCAGCCGGTTCAGATGTTAGCCGGGCCATAGATATCAACAACCAATCCGCCGGCTCAGATGTTTGTGCTAACCCAGTGGTCTGCTGTTTAATAGTGGCAGGTCCAGGGTTAAGGTGAATATCCCCTGCCAGAAGTAGCAGTACTAACAGCACTTTAACTGTATAGCCTCTGCCATATTGTGATATTTGCTTAGCAGCCATGTTTGCCTTGTTTTGGAAGCTTTTTCTCAGGGCTTTTGAAGACCAGATAGAGTACAGGGTGAAATAACCATGTCCATATCCATATAAATAAAACTTTTTAGCTTCACCTTTAGTTGAGTTGGCCAGAAAACCCTTCTTGTTGCAGGTCCAGATACACAAAGACAATAATAAGAAGAAGTAGATAAGCAGAAAGTGGCTAGAAGTGGAGCCCATCAAACCACTCCTCACTCTGGTGGCAGCCATCTTGTCCCCTCTAAGGGTGAGACCAGCAGTCCCACAGAGAAAGCTCATTTCAGCCGCTTGTATCTGTTTTCTAATTCTTTCTGTCCTTACCCAAAGTAGAAACAAGACAGAATACATGAGTGTGAATGAGAGGTAGGCAGGTCTAACAGTGAAGATGCAAGGAGTAGAGGTAGTGAAGGTTTAATACCTGGAGCCAACCATTCAAAGCAATGGAAATTGCACAAGAGAGGTGAAGAAGAGAGTGCACGCGGGGAGGAGTGGGTGGCGACGAGTGTCGGGGGTGATTTGTGATGGAAGGATAGGAGCTAGAGTGAAAGGAAAGATTTACAAGATGGTAGTGAGACCATCTATGATGTATGGTTTGGAGATGGTGGCACTGACAAAAAGACAGGCGGAACTGGAGGTGACAGAGTTGAAGATGCTAAAATTCTCATTGGGAGTGACTAGGAGGTACAAGATTAGAAATGAGTGTATCAGAGGAACAGCTCAGGTTGAGTGGTTTGGAGACAGAGTAAGACAGGCAAGGCTGAGATGGTTTGGACATGTGGCGAGGAGGGATAGTGGATAAACTGGACAAAGGATGTTGAAGATGGAGCTGCCAGGCAGGAGGAAAAGAGGAAGACCACAGAGAAGACACATGGATGTAGTGAAGGAGGACATGGAGAGGGTTGGTGTTACAGAGGAAGATTCAAGGGATAGGGTGAGATGGAGGCAGATGATCTGCTGTGGCGACCCCTAAAGGGAGCAGCCAAAAGAAGAAGAAGAAGGTCCAAAGTTCATGATCATAGGTAAGGGTAGGAACATAGATTGATTGATAAATTGACAGCTTTGCTTTTGAGCTCAGCCCCTTTTTACCACAACAGACTGGCACAATATCCACATCACTGCAGATGAGGCACCGATCTGTCTGTCAGTCTCCCACTCCATTCTCCCCTCATTTGTGAATAAGACTCTGAGATACATAAACTCCTCCACTTGGGGCAGGAGCTTGTCCCTGACCCGGAGAGGACCATGGACTTTAACTTGGAGGTGCTGATTGTCATCCTGGCCGCCTCACCCTCAGTACCAAACCACTCTAATAAGACCAGGAAGTAGGGATGTTAATGATTAATTACCTCCGCCAAGGAGGTAATGTTTTTGCTGGGGTTTGTCTGTTTGTCTGTTTGTCTGTTTTCTTTGTCTGTCTGTTGGTTAGCAAGATAACTCAAAAAGTTTTAGACGGATTTCGATGAAACTTTCAAATGTTGTTGGAAATGGTACAAGGAAGAACTGATTAAATTTTGGTGGTGATCCGGATCACCGTCCACAAGAAAACAGCCATTACGGAAAATGCCATTTTCGTGAATAACTACTGAACCACTAATCCTATCATTGTCAATCCAATTGCTAGTCATATGTTTTCATGGTCAAGGAATCTGAAAACGTACACACAAACACTGTATGGGGGGAACTGTGGCCGCCATTACGGAAAATGTCATTTTCCTGAATAACTACTGAACCACTAATCCTATCATTGTGAATCCAATTGCTAGTCATATGTTTTCATGGTCAAGGAATCTGAAAACGCACACACAAACACTGTATGGGAGGAACTGTGGCCGCCATTACGGAAAATGTCATTTTCCTGAATAACTACTGAACCACTAATCATATCATTGTCAATCCAATTGCTAGTCATATGTTTTCATTGTCAAGGAATCTGAAAACGTACACACAAACACTGTAAGGGGGGAACTGTGGCCGCCATTACGGAAAATGTCATTTTCGTGAATAACTACTGAACCACTAATCATATCATTGTCAATCAAATTGCTAGTCATATGTTTTCATGGTCAAGGAATCTGAAAACGTACACACAAACACTGTATGGGGGGAACTGTGGCGCTTGGCGGAGGTCTGCGCTCTCTGAGTGCTTTTCTAGTTGACTTTCAATTTATTGTCGATAAGAATTTAGTTGACTAAATTAAATTAATTGTCAATTAACTGATAACTCAGCAGTCCTTTTCAATGGGAGCTTTTTCTATGAAATGTAGTGGCATCACCGTCCAGATGAGGGCGCATGCGGTCACCCACTGCCGCATTTCAACTGAAAAAGAAGAAGAAGACGTTAAGACCCCAGAGTGCATGCGCTGTTCAGAGCGAAAAAAGTTCGCCCTCCCGGGTTAGAAGAATCACAAGTTCCAATGGCACGTTCCAATGTCCACCCACCTACTTCAAATCAACAAATGGACAAACAAACAAACAGACTGCAGCGAGAAAAAAAGACTGTACAAGCACAAAAACCTATTCCCGCTGCCAGCTGACCAGACTCAAGTTCCCACTGAGGGAACAAACAACAGAGGGAGCTCAGGTCGTACTGGGTTTGTCTGGATTGTGGGGTACTGTGATAATGTTTAACATGCAACAGATGAAACAGCTCACAATAAATTTTACAATATTGGTAATAGTTTTTAAAATAAAAAAAATCATGACATTTGTAATTTACTAAGATGTACCAGCACATAGTACACACTATACAGTGCAAAATTTGTTAAACTACAAAAAAATGCCAGTCTGTAGTAAAAAAAAATGCAAATGGTATAATAAATCATTGAGGAATATGATGTTCATGTTTTATTCAGTGTATGAAAAAACAACAACTTTTTATATGTTAAAGATAGACCGTATTGTACCGAGGGAAATTCAGATTCTCAGGAAAAAGGCCACTTATCAATTAATCATTTATCGATTGATAAGACAAGTCAATTATCAATTAATGAATTAACTGATAACTTGCATCCCTACCAGGATGTCATTGCTCGGTAAAGCCAACAGGACCACATCATCTGCGAACAGCAGAGATGAGATCATGTGGCCACCAAACATGACGCCCTACATTCCTTGGCTTCGCCTAGAAATCCTGTCCATAAAAATTATGAATCGGGGACAGGATCGGTGACAAAGGGTAGCCCTGGAGGAGTCCAACTCTTACTGGGAATGAGTTTTACTGATTGTTGGCAATATGAACCAAACTCTCACAATGGTTGTATCGAGAATGGATAGTTCATAGCAACAAGCTCGATACCCCATACTCCCAAAGCATCCCCCACAAAAAAACCACGACGGGTGCAGTTGAATCCCTTTTCCAAGTCCACAAAACACATGTAGACTGGTTGGGCAAATTCCCACAAACCCT
Source organism: Pholidichthys leucotaenia (assembly GCA_020510985.1). Classification (NCBI taxonomy): domain Eukaryota; kingdom Metazoa; phylum Chordata; class Actinopteri; order Cichliformes; family Pholidichthyidae; genus Pholidichthys; species Pholidichthys leucotaenia. The sequence continues at coordinate 208,750,696 of CM035848.1, forward strand.
GGAGAATTCTCGAGAGGGTAAGGGCCCCTTTACACAGCACAGATATTGTTGAGATTGGGCCAATTTGTGATCTTTGCAATTGTTTGGGAGATCCTTGTGTGCTTTGGACTTAGTCAAAACTTTGAGGAGACCATGGTGACTATGGAGATCACTGAAGATCATTGAGATATCAAAAATTGTCCAGTTCTTTCAGTGATCACTCAATAGCCACGGTTACATGGGCAAAATTTCTTCAATCTGATTACAATTCAGATCAGAACTTTACTGTTTACATGGATCCTGAAAAAGCTGATCCAATTAGAAAGTGTGTTTCCATGTATCACACGTTTGAACGGACTACATCATTTTGACATGCGCACGTCGACATTTCCACATTCTGAAAATAGTAAAAGAAGAAGCAACTTCCGGTGTAAACAAACCCCGCTTTGTGTCTTTATCTTTTTGAAATGGACCTGTATTGTGTTATTCAGACTGTACTTTTGCTTCTGTTGGTCTCTGTAATGAAGCTACAAGTACATACTTCTGCATATGACGAACAGAGGGAGACAGCAGGACGATACAGACCAGTTTTGTTTTACTACCGCCATGTCTTCCGCTAGCTGCTGTAAAGGCAGAAATACATCACGACGTGTGGCTGACGTACAGACATGCACAGTAAACATATTTTCTGCCGAAGCTTTGGAATAAGTGTTTATATGCGCACCAATCAGAATAACAATCGGCATAACCCACCCGTCTCAATCGGAATGAAATTTTGATCCGAATGAGTGTGTTTGGGTCAGAATATTCAGATTGGCGTGTTTACATGAAGCATTTTTATTCCGATCAGGCTTTTAATCCGGTTACTTGTGTCCATGTAAACATGGCTAATGATCTCCACCACTGGGTAAAGAGGGTATAAAGAGGTTCAACCAACGGCCAGACTTTCCACTCCAGTACCTCCAGCTCACAAGGGTTTAATATGTTTGTAATAGTTAGATGCACAATGTATTTGATATACTGAAATGACAAAAAAGGTGGGTAGGTAGGTTTCAAAAGTTGTTTATGTCAATGTGTTAAATCTTATGTGAAAATGAATGAACATTCAATATTGATGAGAAATAGTCAAATATTTTTAAACAATATTTTTTCAAACCTGCTTGGTAACTTGGTAAATTGTAGAATCACTCACACCTGTTGGCTGCATCTTCTGTCAATAATTATGTCTTCTGCAGCAATTATGCTTCTATGACAGCTCCTGAGCAACGGCAGAACTTTAGGACAGTGCTTGCGATCCTTCCCTGGAACTATGGTCTTGGGAAACACCTGTGTTGTTCAACAATGCTTTGGACTATTTAAGTAGCACCATCATAGTTTGATTGCTGGTTTTGGGAAACACCTGTGTCGCAGCTGCATAGTTCATACCATGTAAGGTGTTAGCATAGTTAGCAACTAAGGTTTTGGGAAAAGCCCTGGTCTGCTTCTTCCTTATTTTGAATATGGCCTGAATGACCTCAGGAGATTCCCTAAACAGCTCAGCATGGACACCAGCTCATCCAGACAAACAGTCTGGGATATTGAATTGAATAACTTTATTGTCATTGCACACAAGCACAATGAGACATTGTTTAGAGCAAACCTAAGATGCCACCACTCAACATATAAAATAGAATAGAAATCTAGAAGCATCAGCTACAAATACAAAGAAATACCATTTAATAAAAATACCATTGAAATGCCATTATTCTACATCCTCAGGTCCAGAATAATTTCTTCAAAATTAGTTAATGCAGCTGACTATATATAAATATGTGTGTAATTCACAATGCTGATATACAGAGTACGCAGATCGCACTATTGTACATTTAACGTGTCACAAAAATGCACATAATTGATTACAAAACTCAATGAGGGTGAGTCCAGCTGTGAATACGTGCATGTGTACATACACGCTTGTGCGCAGCAGACCATATAAAATCGATACAAATAAATTCAGTTTGAAGAAATAAAAAGTTTGAGACTATTCATTAATGTGGCATCAGAGAAAGTCCGCTATTAATGTTTCTGTGGCATGACTGGATCCCATTCCTTTGCCGGGGGAGAGTGTGGCTCCACAAGCAATGTGGAAAATGTAGTCCATGGTGACTCTAATCTCATTGATGAGAGGCACAGCAGGGTTGTTCAAATGGAGCAGGGAGGCAATTTCTGCCACACATATTGCCTTTAATAGGTCTGCAGCAAGGTGGCCATGCAACATGCCAGCCACACCCACCTTAACATGATAAATCTTCTGCTGTGAGGCAGAGAATCTGTGCTTCGAGGGGAGAGTGGTGGTGCCACCCACACATTGATAATGTTACCCAAGAGAGCCCCATGGGTGGCATAATGACAAAACCCACTGTCTCAGCATCATCAAGGCCCCCAAAAATCCATTACTGGGCACAGTAATGCAGGTGGACAGGGACTGTCCCCAAGTGGAAATTTATTCTAAGACGAAATTTGGAAAGACAGAGAGGGAGTGTTTTGGTGCTAATGTTTGGGGTTTTTTTTGGTGTGGAGGGGGGGCACAGAGAAACAAGATGCCATCTTGAGGGGCTCTGGGCCAGTCTGCATGGCCATCCGATGTGAAAACGGAATTGTTGCTCATCCCAGCTGACAATGACTTAGGCTGATGGGAGTTCATCCTGCTCCTCCTCTGAGACAGTAGACATCAACATGTCCGATTGTCATGGCAGCTAACTAACTCAGTATCTGGCTGACTAGTGGCCTGACTAGCTAAGGGCGCTTCCTGAGGTGTTAGCTTCAGGTTCTCCATGTAGTCAACCAAGTCAGAAATAGGGATGTCAGCTGGGAGAGCCTTCCTGTCAGAACTGGGCAAAGCCGGGTTCTTAAACAATGGAAGTGGGTTTTGACAAGCTGCAACAGAATTTTCCAGGATTTTTCAGAGATGATCCTCTTCTTGAGGGTTGAGTGACACAGCTGGCCATAGAAAGCACAGCCTTGGGGTCCTTTAATGCCTCACATGCATGGACTAATCTGGGGCAAATGGGATAGACCTTGTATCAGACATTTTAGTGGATATCAAGGCTGTATCCCTGAGGACAGGGGTGAGAAGTAAACTTATTGTTCCTGATGCTCATCTCATTTGATATCCACAGTACTCAGAAAGCAACACTCCATGGGCAGCTACTGCACCAACTCTGTTGGGAGGGATAACACCAACAAAGAGTTAGCTTCAGGTAGCAGCCAGAGAAGCTAACTTGTAGAAGTTAAATTTCCTCAAGAGAGGCCTTTAAGCAAGGTGATGATCACAAGAACAAATGAACTATATGATGACAGGAGTTTTATGGGTAGAGACTCCACCCATGAACTAAAGACATGAATAGAGGTCTCTTTAGTGAGACACAGGGTGTAACATCCCATGCATGGATTAATCTGAGGCAAATGGGACACACCTTGTTTCAGAAGTTTTAGTGGATATCAAAACAGTTTCCCTGAGGACAGGGTTGCAAAGTGGACTTCTTCTTCCCTGATGCTCATCTCATTCAACATGCACAGCACTCTGCAGCGCTCCATGAGCAGCTACTGCACCAACTCTGCTGGAAGGGCTAATACCAACAACAAGCAGTTAGCTTCAGGCAGTGAACAGAGAAGCTAACTAACAGGAGTTAAACTAGCTTTCTCTGGAGAGGCTTTCAAACAAGGTGATGAGCACAAGGACTGAGGAACTACATTGACGGGGATGTTTTATGGGTAGGTACTCCACGCATAGGGGTCTAAATGGGTTAGGACATACTGGGGTGGAATGCAGAAATGAGCACCTACATTTCCACTGAAAAACCCCACTCATAACACAGCGTCTCTCCAATAGCCTCTCCTAACCAAATCATACTGTCTGGCTTCTCATGCCGACCCTGTTTTCACTAAATGACAGAGGGTGTCAGCAAGTCTCTGGCACTATAACAAGGTTGCTCCGGGTAGGTGGGGCTCGTCAGACGTGGGTGTCAGTCCACCTAGGAGAAGGACCTCTCTAATTTCAAATCCAGGCAGGTGGTGCCCATTAGCCTTGGCCGGCAAACTACCTAGGAGAAGGTAAACTCTGATTCCAAACGTCCACTGCCTTGCGGCTATACCTGATTACAGGAAAGGCTTCGGGAGTAAACCTCAAGGATAAATCCAGAGTGGAACCCTAAGGCGGTTGGCAGATGCTCAGCACTACTTCCGGTTTTAAGCTCTAATCGATTGGCGTAGGGAGGAGTGCCAGGGGTCTCGTCCAATGGTGGGAGAAGCCTTTGCAGCTTCATTGGGCAGCTACCGCCCGCCTCAAGCTGGGCAGCCCCCAGCCAGTAAGGTGCCGCCCCGCCATGGCTTGCCTGCTTTACTGGGTGCATAGAGCTTAGGGGTCTCTCCCGACAAGGAAGTGTCAATCTGCACCAGGCAGTCAAAAGGAGAAACATACGAAGACTCCAGCTCTTCGATTTGCAAGCTAGAATGTTTGCACCATGTGCCCCGGACTTACTGCTGATCTCCAACAAATGGATGACTCTCGCAAGATTGCCATCATCAATAAGGAACTGACACAACTTAACATCAATGTTGCCTGCCTTCAGGAAACCCGCCTGGCTGACAGCGGCTCTCTTAGAGAATCAGACTAGACCTTTTATTGACAGGGCCTGTCCCAGGACGAGTCCAGGCAGCATGGTGTAGGTTTTGCAGTGAGGAACTCGCTGATCACCACCACAGAAACCCCTACAGGAGGGTCCGAAACAATCCTTGCCCTCCGCATGAAGACGTCGTCGGGCTTTGTAAACATCCTTTCTGCGTAGGCCCCAACCCTCACATCCACTCCAGAAGCTAAAGATCAGTTCTACGAGGCTCTAGAGGAAGTGCTATGTAGAATCCCCCGCTCTGAAGGCTTATTTTTGCTAGGTGACTTCAACGCTCGTGTTGGAGCAGACTGGCAAGTGCGGCCATCCTGTCTTGGCTACTTTGACATAGGCAGGATGAATGAGAGCGGACAGAGGCTGTTGGAATTCTGTTGTCATCACGGCCTCTGCATTACAAATTCCTACTTCAGTTCAGTTCAATTCAATTTATTTATTTAGCGCCAAATCACAACACAGGTCATCTCAAGGCACTTTACAGAAAAGAGTGGGTTTAGGCTACACTCTTAGTTTATAGAACCCAGCAGAGACCCCAAAGAGCAAGCACTGCGGCAACACAGGAGAGGAAAAACTTCCCTTTAACGGGCAGAAACCTCGGGCGGAACCATAGCTCATAGAGGACAGCCATCCGTCTCAACCAGCTGGGTTGAGTAGCTACATTCAAAAACAAGTATACAAATACAACATTCAAAGCCAAACAGTCCAGTACCAAGTCTGGTCAGGCTGCACATACAAGCAAAGGCCTGGCAGGGGCAGCATTTCTAACTAAAGGCCTTATCAAAGAGAAAAGATTTCAACTTGCTCTTGAATAAAGAGAGAGTGTCTGCCTCCTGAACTGAACAGGGAAGACAGTTCCACAGGAAGGGAAGTGTAAAGAGCTGCGGAAAGTGTCTTGGAGACAGCCCCGGTCTCATCACTGGCACCAGCTAGATCTTGTCATCACTAGAAGAGCGGACCTCAGCAGTGTTCTTCACACGAGAAGCTATCACAGTGCTGATTGTGATACAGATCATTCCCCTGTTGCCAGTAAGGTCAGACTGAAGCTAAAGAAGATCCACCATGCCAAGACTAAAGGTCGCCCCCGCATCAACACTTGCAGAATTTCTGATCCGATCAAGGCTCAGACCTTCGCTGACAGCTTTCAGAGGAAACTTGAAGCTCACTTCCAGTCCAGTATCCCAGGTGACGTTGACACCAAATGGAACCACCTTCACGACACCATCTACGACTCAGTCATGACCGCATTCGGAAAGAAAGAACGCAAGAATGCTGACTGGTTTGAGGCTCACTGGGACGAAATGCAGCCAGTCACAGAGGCCAAAAGAGAAGCACTGCTGGCTCACAAGCAGAACCCTTGCCCTGGCACACGCGACGCCCTTCGAGCAGCAAGGAGCAAGGCCCATCAGATTGCCCGCCGTTGCACCAATGAGTACTGGTAGAACTTGTGCACCAACATCCAGGTAGCTGCCGATTGTGGATACGCCAAAGGAATGTATGAGGGCATCAAAACAGCTATCAGCCCCACAAGCACCAAAACAGCGCCGCTCAAAGCTAAGACAGGCAAAGCCATCACCGACAAGAGCAAGCAGCTCCAGCGTTGGGTCGAGCATTATCTTGAATTGTACTTGACCCAGAACATTGTGACAGATGTTGCCCTCGATGCCTTGCCTGGCCTACCAGTCATGGAGGAGCTTGATGAAATGCCCAAGCTGGAAGAGCTCAGCAAAGCCATAGACTGCCTCGCCTGTGGTATGGCTCCAGGGAAAGACGGTATGCCCCCAGAAGTTCTGAAACATGGGAAAACAGCCATCTTACAACCACTATATGATCTACTCTACCTTTGCTGGGAGCAAGTTCACATTCCCCAAGAAATGAGAGATGTCAACATAGTCACGCTGTGCAAGAACAAAGGCGACTGCAGTGACTGCAACAATTACAAGCGTGTGTGGAACAACAATCTGCTGAGTTTGAAGACCAAGCTACTCGTATACCAAGCTTGCGTCCTGTCCACTCTCCTGTATGGCAGCAAGTCCTGGACAGCCTATGCCAGGCAGGAGAAGCAGTTAAACGGGTTCCGCCTCCGCTGTCTTTGGTGCCTTATGCACATCAAGTGGCAGGACAGAGTCCCCAACACCGAGGTCCTTGAGCGCGCTGACTTGCCAAGCATCCCTGCATTTCTCAGTTAGAGACGACTCCGGTGGCTCGGCCACGTGCACCGCATGGAGCCTGACCGTCTGCCGAGAGAAGTCCTTTACGGAGAACTGCGGGTGGGCGTCCGCCATGTGGGCCGACCGCTGTTGCGTTTTAAAAATGTCTGCAAACGCGACATGCGGTGTGCACAGATCAACGCCAATAACTGGGAGGTTATTGCCAAAGATCGAGCCATATGGCGCCACAGTGTCAAAGAGGGTATTTTCAATATGGAAGTGAACACGAGAGTCCAGATGGCGACGAAGCGTGCGGCGAGGAAAGAACGCGCAGCATCAGCACGTGCACCATCAATCTTCATCTGCGCCAACTGCTCCAAAGACTGCTACTCAAGGATTGGGCTGTGTAGTCATTCCAGGCGCTGCTCCAACCTTTGATGCGCTAACCATCGCCTCTTTGAGACAAGGATGCCAGAGAGAGAGACTCCACTCATAAAACTAAAGGCATGAACAGAGGTCTCTAAAGTGAGAAGCACACACAGGGTGTGACATCACATTCTGATGTTGTGTACCAAATAAATCGTTTGTAGGGTAACAAATTATTTAATATCATGGGGTGCTTGTAATATTACAATGAATACAGTAAGTAATGTATCAAGTATATTGTAACTGTCTGTCTGCAAAGACTGCCAAAAGCCCATCTATCAACATCGCTTAAGTATGCCTCCCTCCCCCAGTGCAGGAACCCCCACAGTCAGCACACTTTCCCCACAGTCCAGTCTCACCATATGTAGCTCAAAGAGAGAGACCACTGAGACATTTCAGTTTAATTGAAGGGGAAACAAAGATCCCTGCTTACTTCCTGGTCACCCATTTTCTGTAATCAATTTCCTCTCTTTGGTCCTATATCATTTGTAATTACTTTCCCTCCCATCCCCTCTTGTGGGTTCCTGCTGGAGCAAAGGTCCACACACACGCATGCACATATGTATTTATACATGCACGCGTGTGCACACACACACACACACTTGCTGCTAACCCCCTACCATAAACAGGCAATACCTCCGGCATCAATTCTCATCCCCCCCTGTTTTCTCCTCCAGCGTGAACAATGAAGAAGGCACACTGGCTCCAGAACCCCACCAAGCAACCCCTGACCCTGCCCACCTACTCTACTAAATCACACATACACACACAGAGGTTCATATGTTATGTACTCGTATACTGAAGTCGGAGACATTGTCACACATGCACACACACGAGCCTCAAATGAATGAGGGATGGAGAGGAGGAGGGGAAATGAGGGGGGAGTGGGCCCACTAAATACCAGCTCAGCTGGTAATCGCTTTAGTTTGAACTTAGATGACTTCTCATACTAAAGGTCAAAAAGCCTGAAGACACATTCATTCTTTTCTTTTTTCCCCCTGCTGCCCTTTGTCAATCATTTCTACCCAAAGTCATTTCTCTGTAACTCCTTATATACAGTGACACCAGCTCTGATAACATAAGGAATATTTCATTTATCAAGAAGCCTCGTACAGTGTCATGATGATATAGGTTTGACTGACTCATGGGGTTAGGCAACACAAAGTGAATCTTATGGTGAATGGAAATTTACAGGGCAAACATGTCTATATCTGTGAAACAGCTCCCAAGGGAATTCATTAAATTTAAGATTTATATGTGAAAGGGAATGTGAACACAATGCCTCCAAGTATAACCTTCTAGTGTTGCAACAACTGCCTATCTCAGTACATTTAGTGTACATCTGGCACAAGCTGGATGAAATTGCCCTCCAAATTATACACCTTTATTGGACTTCACATTTCCCAAATATGACCACCCAGCAAACACAACCCATACCACCCACACACTATTGGGTGGATTTATCACTCAGCTGATGCTGGTGTGCTTGAAGAATGAAGGCGGCTTACAATATTGGCATTGTTACCTTTTTTTGATGGGGAAATGAAACATCAGAAACACTTATATAAATAGGTATTAGGCATGTGAAAGGGGAGAGAAGGTGTTGCCTACTGGCAACGTTCTCACTGTAACTGCCAAGGAAAGTTGTGCTGCAGTATTGTAAAAAAAAAAGTAAAGAGTTGAGGTGGAAGTGTTTGTGTGCGGAACAGACAGAATATTTGTTCTCAGCCATGTTCTAGGATTAGACAGATTTATTCAGGTGGGAAGTAAACAGTGACTGTCAAATGACATGGACAAGCAGTAACTAATTAATATTTTCATAGTTCTTATACTTTTTTAAAAATACTTTTCAATCGTCAATAAAGTCCTTTGTGGGAAATTATCTTTTCCAAACTATTACAGTTAACTACTACATACAGCACATGATTTATTTTAACATATTTTACTATTTTATTCATCCCCCAAAAGCACTTAATTTAATTTTTCCTCTAAAAATAGGACAATCATTAGGAGAAAACAAAGGGTTAAAATCTCAAACTATAAGCTATCCACCTTATTCCTGGGGGTACCGCTGTAGGAACGATTATGGGTGGAGCTTTCGGTTTCGGCTGACGTAGTGTTAAATCAGTCAATAAGAATGGAGTAGCAGGGACATTTAAAATAGCATTTTTTAGCATTGTTTTTCAAATTCATCTTAATGTATAGTCCACATATGTGTTTTGCACTCAAGTGGCAGCTAATTTCAGTTCGTCCAGATTTTGTATTTTTTGAATGTTTTAGCGTAGTTCTGGTACTTGTTGCTGGTGTTCGTGGTTGTGCCAGACTAGATAAATGGAGGCTTCTCACCACAGGGTGACAGACGACATCCAAGCACGGAGTTGTGGCGTACGTCTGCTCTAAGGTAAATTTGATTATGTCCAACATATTTTAACAAAATGCAGCCAACTTTATTGCAGTGGAGATGTGCTGGTTGGAATGCCCACCACATCATTATGAGTACAGGCAACGAGAAGTCATAAATCATGACTCTTTCTTTGTTTGGTAGCGGCAAAGTCCTGGGAAAACCCCATGAGTACCTGGTATCATTGGAAAACTTAGAAACTGTACTTTCTAAAAATACCTATGTTTTTGCAGAAGACATAACTCCCGACTGATCGAACGCAAAGTTTTCAACCTAGCTAAAATATAAACACATTGTCTTTTTCTGGGTCAGTTTTCATGCACTTCCTACAAATTAAATATCATTTTCAAGATCTTTCAATACAGAATATGGAAATAACATTACATCAGTTTTGAAAATGTCCTCAAAGTGACTCATTTTGACAGCACGAGTCATTTATTTACAGCGTTAGCATCTTAGAAGTGCCGCTAACTTCTTCATCTTCTTCTTTTAGATTTGATTGGCGGTTGGCAACCAGCTTACAGGTGCATTACCGCCATGTACTTCACTCTATATCATCACTCTATGCTTGTGTGTCCTATCCCAGCGGTGCTAACTAATGGAGCTACTGTCTATGAGGCCACTTTATAAGGTCATCTTCCCATTCCTCGATAGTCATGGGAAGTGGTATGATTATATTACTGTTTTGAGGTGCAAGGGGCTGTGTGCCCACATTTCTGATGCCAAAGTCATTGTTTTTTAACAAGGAAAAGTGTCCCGTTTCAGTGACAACCATATGTTCTAAACTAGTACTGGAAGTTGCTACCATAATTCACGCAAGGCATCATGGGGCCTAGGAATAAGGCGGATAAAGTAATTAATCGTCGACATTTCAAACAATTAAAACTAAACTGTCTCCATGGTACAGTGTTAGTGCTGTGGCGGCACAGCACGAAGGTCGTGGGTTTGATCTCACCCCCGACCACCAGTGACCTTTCTGTGTGGAGTTTGCATGTTCTCCCTGTGTCTGCATCTTTACCAGGGACTCTGGTTTCCTCCCACAGTTTATTTATTTTGTATACTTTATTAATCCCAGAGGGACATTCAGGGCATCCACGTGGATGGATGAGGCAGCCACGGTGTGGTGCCAATCCCTTCACCATTCACACACACGTTCACACCTAGGGCCACTTTAGAGTCTCCATTTAACCTAACTTGCATGTTTTTAGCCTGTGGGAGGAAATAGGAGTGCCCAGGTAAACCCACGCAGACATGGGGAGAACATGAAAATTCCACACAGAAGGTGGTATCTTGCAAAGAAAAACATCCAAGCCTGGCTACATTTTGCAAAAACACACTTGAAATCTCCCAAATGCATGTGGGAAAATGTGTTATGGTCCGATGAAACCAAGATTGAAATTTTTGGCCATAATTCAAAAAGGTATATTTGGTGCAAACGTAACACTGTTCATCACCAAAAGAACACCATACCTACACTGAAGCATGGTGGTGGCAGCATCATGCTTTGGGGCTGTTTTTCTTCAGCTGGAACTGTGGCCTTTGTCAAGGTGGGGGAAATTATGAACCGTTCCAAATACCAGTCAGAGGCAAACGATTGGCAGTGTCAAGTATACCTGGACAAGGCACTTCAGTTCCCAGTAGAAACTGCTCTCACAAGGTTTAGGCCTGATGTGATGATGACATCAAGAATGACAAGGACAGTGATCATTGGAGAGCTAACAGTTCCGTGGGAAGATAGAATCAGAATCAGAATCAGAATCAGAATGAGCTTTATTGCCAAGCATGTTTACACATACGAGGAATTTGACTTGACATTAGGCGCACTCGGTAAGCGCTTCCTAATGACGCAGCAGCCATGCAAGGCACCTCATCATACAGTGGGGGGTAAAGAGGGGAAGGGGGAAGGGGAGGGGATGACACATTGGGCAGAGAGAAAAAAAATCATAGTTATCAGAATAGCGCTCGAATGAGCAAAATTATGATCACATAGAAAAAAAAACCCTCAATGCACTCTTAGCAGACAAGTTACACACGTTAACAAAACAAAGCAAGTTGAGAGAGACAGTGTGTGTGTATGAGTGTCAGTGTATGTGTATCAGTCATGTAAAGTTGTATGCAGTGTGTTCATCAGGGACCTTGTAACAGCAGTGTCCAGCAGCAGCGCTAGATTGATGCCATCCATCTCTACTGTGTACCACTTGTATGGCATGTTGCTGGAGTCCACAGAATGAATGGTGGTTGGGCTGGGCCGACTGGGCGAGTGAGATGGCGGGCTTGCAGGAACCGAGCAACACACTCTGGTGAAGTGTTTGAGCTTACCGCAGCGTTGACATCTCTGTCCTGTGGCTGGGTAAGCAGGCACGCGAGTGTGGTGCGAGGAAGAGCCATTGGTACCGCAGGTTCAGTGTGCTGTGGTGCCTTGTCGTACTGCAACATTCATCTCAGAGCTGTCATGAAGAAATGTAGGGCCGTCATGAGGAGACATGGGGCCAAAAGGCTGAGCAGCTGGGGTAACGCCTTGGACTAGCAGAGCTGAATATGGGGAGCGGGGTCGGAGGCCACTAGCTGTGTTGCTAACTGGGCAGCTGCTTCTAGCGGGGACACCATTTCCACCACCCTGGCTAACGGCAGGTCATCTGGCGCCATTAATAGCTTCTCCCACAGCTTCAAATTTGTGGTGTGCTCCGCTAACTGGTCTTGCACAATCTCGTCTTCCAAGTCCCCAAACCTACACATGCTAGCCAAACAGTGGAGGTCTGCAATGTACTGTTGAGCCAACTCACCCATTCACTGTCGGCGCTGGCAAAACACAATTCTTCAGACCATTACACTCTGTGGAGCAGTGAAAGGTCCGGCCAACAAAGCCACACAATCGTCGTATGTGTCCGCGGGTCCGAGAGTCCGAAAGATACACTGTCCCTTGCTACTAAGGTTGTGAATTAGCATGGCCCTTAACCTAGCCTTACTAGCTTTGGCTAGGTCGATGAAAGTTTCAAAAGACTCATACCAGCGGGTCCATGGAATCGGCGGCTCACCAGGCATTGCAAGGAATGGCTGTAGAGGTGCAAGTAGTGTCTCCATTCCCAATGGAATGTGGGTCATACTCGTTGCCAATGTTGTCGGAAGAATGGGCGGACAACGACTATGTGTTGAGGTTAGCTTTATTGGGCTTAGCAACAGTATGGTACAAAGCAACGTGTAGACTAGAGCACAGGAAGAGGTAAGAGACCTCGTGTTGCAGTACTGTCCACTACAGTTGTGTGAAAAAATGTTTCTCCCTTCCTGATTTCTCATTTTTTGGTATGTTTGATGATCTGAAACATTGAAGTGTAACGAACAAATTTAAATATTAGACAAAGAGAAGGAGGAGACATTAAACCCCCCGTGCTCCCGCCGGAGGAGGGAGGAGAGTTGGGTACCTGGAGGCACGCGGCGCGACAGCCGGGGCGAGGCCATGCGCCGCGCTTGGGTCGGAGTTCCGCGGCGGCGGATGCACCGGACCGCCGGCCCCCAGAGAGCTCTAAGACGGGCACCCGTCAGCCGCTGGGAGGGACCGCCGAGATGGAGCTGGCTTGGACAGGGGCCGGCGGCAGCCGGGGCGCCGTGCCGGCCGGCCCTTCTCCTTCCCTCCCGGCAGAGGGACTGGGACAGAGAGCCAGACAGAGCCTCGGGAGACTCCCCCCTCCCCCACACGGGGGAGGGGAGAAAGAGACCCTCGGCGACCGAAGGTTCATAGCGGAGGGCGGCGGGGAGCCCCTCCGGCCTTGGCGGCCGGGCAGCGACTCTCCGCTCCACCGTTAATGATCCTTCCGCAGGTTCACCTATGGAAACCTTGTTACGACTTTTACTTCCTCTAGATAGTCAAGTTTGATCGTCTTCTCGGCGCTGGGCTGGGCTGCACGGTGGCGCAGTGGTTAGCACTGCGGCAGCACAGTTTACCCTCGGCCAGGGGATCGCGGGGATCATGAGATCGTGGGTTCGATCCCTGCCCCCGGCCAACAGTGATCTGTGTGGAGTTTGCATGTTCTCCCCGTGTTGCGTGGGTTTACTCCGGGATTTCTCCGGTTTCCTCCCACATGCCAAAAACATGCAGGTTAGAGATACAGGGCGCTTGCGCACGCAGCGACCGGCAGCTGGTGGCTTGTCACCGGACTGCAGAACAAATCTACCTACGGGTACAAAATAAGTCCCCCCCAAAAAAAAGATAACACAAGTAAACACAAAATGCAGTTTTTAAATGAAAGTGTTTATTATTAAGGGCAAATAAAAAAAATCTAAACGTACATGGCCCTGTGTGAAAAAGTGATCCCCCCCCCCGTTAAAAACCTAAATTAACTGTGGTTTATCATATTTTTAGAATGCTGTAGCCACACCCAGGCCTGATTACTGCCACACCTGTTCTCAATCAAGAAATCATTTAAATAGGACCTGCCTAACAAAGTGAAGTAGACTAAAAGATCCTCAAAAGCTAGACATCATGCCACGATCCAAAGAAATTAAGGAACAAATTAGAAACAAAGTAACTGAGATCCATCAGTTTGGAAAAGGTTATAAAACCATTTGTAAAGCTTTGGGACTCCAGCAAACCACAGTGAGAGCCATTATCCACAAATGATGAAAACATGGAACAGTGGTGAACCTTCCCAGGAGTGGCCGGCCAACCAAAATTACCCCAAGAGTGCAGCGACGACTCATCCAAGAAGTCACAAAAGACCCCACAACAACATCCAAAGAACTGTAGGCCTCACTTGCCTCAGTTAAGGTCAGTGTTCATGACTCTACCATAAGAAAGAGACTGGTCAAAAATGGCCTGCATGGCAGAGTTCCAAGACAAAAAACACTGCTGACCAAAAACAGCATAAAGGCTCCTCTCAGTTTTGCCAGAAAACATCTTGATGATCCCCAACACTTTTGGGAAAATACTTAAAAGTTGAACTTTTTGGAAGGTGTGTGTCCCATTACATCCGGCATAAAAGTAACACAGCATTTCAGAAAAGGAACATCATACCAACAGTAAAATATGGTGGAGGTAGTGTGAAGGTCTGGGGCTGTTTTGCTGCTTCAGGACCTGGAAGACTTACTGTGGCAAATGGAACCATGAATTCTGCTGTCTACCAAAAAATCCTGAAGGAGAATGTCCAGCCATCTGTTCGTGACCTCAAGCTCAAGTGCACTTGGGTTCTGCAGCAGGACAATGATCCAAAACACACCAGCAAGTCCACCTCTGAATGGCTTAAGAAAAACAAAATGAAGTCTTTGGAGTGGCCTAGTCAAAGTCCTGACCTGAATCCGATTGAGATGCTGTGGCATGACCTTAAAAAGGCAGTTCATGCTTGAAAACCCTCTGATGTGGCTGAATTACAACAATTCTGCAAAGATGAGTGGGCCACAATTCCTCCACAGCGCTGTAAAAGACTCATTGCCAGTTATCGCAAACGCTTGATTGCAGATGTTGCTGCTAAGGGTGGTCCAACCAGTTATGAGGTTTAGGGGGCAATCACTTTTTCACACAGGGCCATGTAGGTCTGGATTTTTTTTTTCTTGATAATAAACACCTTCATTTAAAAACTGCATTTTGTGTTTACTTGTTAGCTTTGTCCAATATTTAAATTTGTTTGATGATCTGAAACATTTAAGTGTGACAAACATACAAAAAAATGAGAAATCAGGAAGGGAGCAAACACTTTTTCACACCAGTGTATATACTCCTGATGTACTGACGTCACTTGTGCATGTCTGCAGTGTTGCACATCACGCCATATTGCATATACTACATTTAGCTCACCTGGTAACACAGAAATGCAAGCACATCAGTCTGGCATAACGCAACGTGGTTGCATCCTGCAGACTATTTCCTGAATGATGCTTCAGCCCTCCCACATCCTGAAGGACCTTTTAGCTGTTCAAAGTGCCTGTATTGGCATCAATCTATGTACAAATGAATCTACTAAATATTACAGCTGGTATGTCAGGTACACAGGTACAGTATATTCACGTATTAATTGACAACATTATAAACTTATGCACATGGACAACTAATGTGCCCAACATCACTGTGGGTCCCACTCATTCCTCAGACAATAATTGCTGTCGACTTGTGCTTTGTCAACACAGTCAACAGGTAATGATATAATTAATGGAGAATGTTATGTCTTATCTGGACATGGTCTTCAACCATGTCCACGCTTTATGTTTTCATTTTTGAGTTCACTGTGTTTATTTCCCTGAGGATTAGTATGGTCTTGTGTGTTTCCAGTCCTTTGTTTTGTGTATGTCTTATGTCCATCCCCTGTGTGTGTCCTTGTTTTCCTATAGTTCCCAGCCCCTCGTGTTCTCTGTACCTGTAGCCAGTCTCTCATGTGTTGTCATTTAGTTCTTGATTTGTCCCCACCTGTCCTGCGTCAGTTAATTATTAGTTACCCTTTATATATGTTGGTTTGTCTTTCAGTTCTATGTGGCAACATTACAGGAATTACCCTCCGGTTCCCTCTTCACCTTCCAGTTATGTGGTTGATTCTGCAATTTGAGGACAATTTAAGCTTCGACAGTTGAAAAAAATTACCTTTTAGTTTCTAAATTTTTATTATATATTTAAAATCATGGTCACTTTTCTCATCTTTCCAGGGTGTTGTCTCTGTAGAGGCTGTTCTCCAATTGTCGATAAGAATTTAATTGATTAAAATAAATTAGTTATCAATTAATTGATAGCTTGGCAGTCCTTTTCAATGGACCTCTTTTATAATGTAGAGTGATGTACTACTTAAGATAAGATAAGATAAACTTTATTGTCCCTCAAGGGGAAATTTGTCTTGGGCTTGTCACCTGTGCTGCAACCACACAGTTCACACATACACAATGGGTGTAGTTCATAATAAATGAAATAAAACCCAATGAATAATCCAAGTACATACATAAATAAATATATAACAGCAGTCATTAAGAACAGGCGTTATAAGTGTCCCTGACCTATTTATCTGAGTTTAAAAGTTTTACTGACGTCGGGATAAATGAGTTCTTATATCTATTGAACCTGCACTTGGGGACTCTGTATCCCCTCCCTGAGGGCAGCCGCACATATTAATTGTTTAGTACATGGCTCATGTCACTGATTATTTTTTGAGCTTGTCTACAGGCTGCCTGTTCGTGTAAGATCTGCATGGGTAAATACTCTTTAACTCCAATAATTTTCCATGCTGTATGAATTAAACGCAACACTCTGTTCTTTAGTTTCACAGAGAGGTTGCCAAACCAAGCTGTAATGCTGTATCTAATACAGCTCTCCAACACAGCCTGGTAAAATATTAACATAATCCTTTTATCAGCGCCATGTATTCTTAATCTACGCAAGAAATGCAGCCACTGTTGTAGTCTACTACAGAGACTACTACTTGCGCATTACTGAGCAGCTCCAGTTCGACTCTGACTCTGAGCAGCTCCAGTTCCTGTGCCATTATATATGCCCATTCTTTGGTGCTTTCCCATCATTAAATCAATTTTGTCACTTTCACTTATCATTGTACAGTGATGTGAAAAACTATTTACTCCCTTCCTGATTTCTTATATTTTTGCATGTTTGTCATACTTAAATGTTTCAGATCACCAAACAAATTTTAATATCAGACAAAGATAACCTGAATAAATACAAAATGCAGTTTTCAAATGATGATTTCATTTATTAAAGGGGGAAAAAAAACCTATCCAAACCTACCTGGCCCTATGTGGAAAAAGTAATTGCCCCTCTTGTGCTATCATGAATTAACCTGTTGCACTCCGGGATACCACAGGCGGTCACGTCTCTGCGTCCTAGTGTGTCTCAGTGCACACTGTGCGTCTCAGTGCGCACTGAAAAAAAAAAGGCTGCATTTCCGTTCTTCCAGTACAGACACAGCCGCGAACAGAAAGCCACAGGAGTGTTTGATGGGTTTAGATTTGATTGACCTCTCATTCGACTAATAAGAGCCTTGAATTGGGTTTCTGAAACCTTGAAGAACCAATGACTGAAAACCTAGCAAGAAGGACCAGCCTACCAACGACCGCGAATACAACGAGCCAATTGAAGCAGAGAAGTTCGACGACCGGACCATTTTTTTGTGTGCCGAGCTCCTCTGTAGCGGGGGGGGGGGGAGTTGTTATTCTCTACATTGCAGATATTTTAGTGTAATTTTTATTGCACTGTAGGTTATTTTTTCTTGTAAAAAAAGGCCACACATTTTTTACGTGGCATGTTTCTTTGTGTGTGTGGGGGGGGCTTGTTTGTTCATTCATTCATTCATGAATGAACAAACAACCCCCCCCACACACACACACAGCCCTGAGTGTCACCTTTCATTAGAGCCCAAGATCAAGCTTCTATGCTGAAGCATTCAAAAGTTATAGACGTTTTTCCAAACTGTGCCATTTGGCACAATTTGGCACAGTTCAAAAATGCCTGGGAACAACCTAAGAAAAAAGCTGTGTAATATATTCATTTTTTGTGTAATATACTCATTTTTTGTGGTATTGCTACAAAATTTTGACCTCAGCTTGATAACACTTGGTTCTACATTTCTGTTGCATTTTCCAGCCAGTATCTGACAGCTGTTCAGGTTCAGGTTCAGGTTACTTTATTTGTACCTGTAGGCAGATTTGTTTTGCAGTCTGGTGACATCCATATTTACAAGCCACAAATTACATTCAACATAGACACAAACACAGGCACACATGAAGCTGACTATAAACATGATAAAAATACTCAAGGCTCCATCAATCAGGGTATAAAAAGACAAAGAGATGGGAGAAAAACCAGAGGTAAGAGAGAAGGGTCATATTAAAAGTTAAAAACTAGTCAAAGAGGTTAAAAACCCAAAGGTCTAAAACCCAATAAAATATTTAGAACCCAAGTAACATCCTACAAAAATAAGTAAATATAAAATGGAGTTAATAAATAGGTACCTAAATTATGTGCAATATATTGTTACAGCTTGTTCAACTCTTTGACAGCAGCAGGAACAAAGCTGTTTTTGTAGTGCTGGGTTCTACTTTTTGGGACAGCAAACCTCCGTCTTGAGGGAGGAAGCTGAAAGTTGCAGTGCAAAGGGTGGGAGTCATCATTTAAAATGGAGGTAGCCATCCTCTGTACTTGTCTGGTGTACAGGGATGTCAGGCTCAGCTGTGGCTCACCAAGCAAACGACTGGACCATCTAACTACCTGATCCAAGGGTTTCCTCTGTTTCAGTTTTATCTGACCAAACCATGACACTAAAGAAAAGGATAAAACAGATTCAATAAAAGCCCGATAAAACATTGTTATTATGGTTCGGTCAATTTGGAAGCGTGCAAGTTTTCTCAAGCAATGCAAATGTTGCTGACCCTTTTTGCACACCCTTTCACAGTTCTCTTCAAAGTTTAAATTACTATCAATAATCGTCCCAAGATGTTTGTAGGATTGTACACATTCGGTGGTCTGGCCTTTTAGTACGGTGACTTTGTGCCTGGGAGTTTTCCTCCTAAAGTCAATAATCATGTCTTTAGTTTTTGTCGTATTCAGCTGCAAGTAGGAATCCTCACACCAGTGATCACACCAGTGATCAACTACTGGACCGTGGCCACTCTCACCATCCTGGAGGAGACTGACAATAACTAAGTCATCAGCATACTTTATAATGTGTCTGTTGTCATGTCTGCTCCGACACATGTTTGTGTACAGGATGAAGAGTAGTGGTGACAACACACACCCCTGAGGAGAGCCAGTAGAAAAGCACTTTAGGTCAGACAATGTACCATTGACCCTTACTCTCTGCGTCCTGTTGGTTAAGAAATCCAGAATCCAACCCACCAGATTATTGCTCAAATCAAATTGTTGCAGGAGCCTTTCAACTAAGATATGAGGTTTGATTGTATTAAAGGCGGAGGAAAAGTCCACAAATAAAAGTCTGGCATGTGTCCCATTAAAACCACATGTTTAAAAAGCATGTTAAACAGAGTGACAGTGGCATCCTCCACTCCTCTGTGAGGCCTATAGGCAAACTGCAGAGGATCCAATGCATGCTCAGTCTGCTTTAGGACCTCACATCTGACCAGTTTTTCAAAAATTTTCATTAAAATTGAAGTCAAAGCAACTGGTCTAAAGTCGTTTACCGTTTTAGGACAGCTGGATTTTGGAACGGGAACAACCACGACTTCTTTCCAGATCTTAGGCACATGTTGTGTCTGTAAGGACTTATTGAAAATGTAATGAAATATAGGACTCAGTTCATGTGCACAGGACTTTACCAAGCGCCCACATATATTATCAGGGCCCTGATTTTTGTTCACTTTTACAGCGCAGAACTCCCTTTTAACATCCTGCACCTCAATATTAAAGTGCTGATTGTCTTTGAGTTTCTGTTTCAAATCTTGGGTTTCTGTGATAAAATCAAAGGAGTCAAAACAACCATAAAAACAATTAAGAGCATTAGCCAGCTCTGTGTCTGAATTAAAACCATCTAAAAAAAAAAACACGATTACTGCGCTCTGTGCTCTGAAGGCCTGCAATAGTTTTCATACTGGCCCAGGCTGAACCAAGTTTCTTTGTTGCCATCTTGCTTTCCAATTCTGATTTATAATTCTGTTTTGCTCTTAAAATTTTGGACTTCAGCTCTTTTGTGGCAACCTGTAGCTCAGTAACAGACCACTGTTTAAAGGCAAGTGCTTTCCTCTGTAAGCAGGATTTAACTGATTTTGTAACCCATGGCTTGTTGTTGGGATATATTTTGACACGTTTACGTGGAACGATCTTATTTTTACAGAAAGCCATGTATGAGCATGTGACGTCCACCAAAGAGTCCAAATCATCCCCGCAGGCCAGTGTGAACATCTCCCAGTCTGTACAGTTAAAGCATTCCTGGAGGCTGTGCACTGAATCCTCTGTCCACACATCAATGTCTCTCATCTCCACCTTGCCTCTTCTGAGAGTAGTTTTATATGTGGGCAGCAAATGTACACAGTTGTGATCTGAGGATCCTACAGGAGGAAGGGGGAGTGATTTATAGGCCCTCTCTATGGATCCATAGCACAGGTCCAATGTCTTTTTTCGCCTGGTTGGGCAGGAGACATACTGATAAAAGTTTTTAAGTGTCTTCTTTAAAGAAACATGGTTAAAATCCCCAAGAATGAAGTTTGGCGCCTCTGGAGAAATTGATTGCAGCCGCTGGATCACATCAAAGATGGTGCTGGAGGCGGAGTCAGCGTCTGCCCTCGGGTGAATGTACACAGTTGTGATGAAAAGCTGGGGGAACTCGCAAGGCAAATAAAAGGGGCATAGTGACACAGACAGCAGCTCCACATCGGGTGTACAGATGCGCTTTCTGACCGTGACAGATGTGCAGTACTGCTTATTAATGTATAAACATACGCCGCCCCCTGACGTTTCCCCGTTACCTCTTCCTGCCGATCCGAGCGCAGTGGGGCTCCAAAGCCGTCAATCCACAGGTCTGCGTCTCGGTCATGCGCATTAAGCCAAGTCTCGGTATAAGCCATGACACAGCAGTTCTTAAAGTCCTTCTGGTAGCGTACATTCCCTTGAATTTCATCCACCTTGTTTCTCAGAGACTGTACGTTCCCAAAAATCATCGAAGGAAGAGGAATGTTACCAAACAGACGTCTTCTCAGGCGCAATTTCACGCCTCCACGCTTTCCGCGTTTCCTTCTCCCATCTCTCCCGTCTCTCTTTTCACCGCTGTGTCCGTCTCTCAAAATAAAGTCCGGCAGTTGCGGCTTAGGCTCAATCACAGCCGCTGCATCAACCGTGTTTAAATGCAGCAACATGTCCCTGGAATAATGTATTCTGCCCGCCATGATGCCGGTCGCGTTTACCTCATAGGCAAAGAGCCGGAGGAAAAGTAGCAGCAGTGCAAAAAAGGGGAGGAAGTCCATGTTGATGGAACCAGGGAGCAGTGTGTTATTTGCAAGCATTTGTATCTAAAAAAACACCCAGGCTGTGGGGAGACTTGAATAACGAAACCGAATCGTCTTTCATTCCAGTTTATTCAAGTAATCATTCCACTGTCTGCTCTCATACTTGAGCAGCGAACCAAGAGAGTGAACACACCAAAGTTCTCTCATTTAAACATTCTAACATCAAACCATTTCCCTCGCGGGGGAAATCACACATCTCTCTCAAAATCTCTTTATTCACATTCATTAGCCTTTTATTTACATAACTCCCCCTTCTCTCTTCCCGAGCCTCAGTGGTCAGGAAGTCTTCTGTCCCCTGTCCTCCGCAGGGGGTCCAGGCTCTGTGGCTCCGCACCGCAGGGGGCTGGCTCTCCTTCATCGTGGTTAAATCACATATGCAGTGTCCAACATATACATGTCTCACAACACAGCCATATAACCCCGCCCCCCCAAACGATGAAGAACAGACTAATTCCTAAAATTAAATAGCACCTTACTCACTACTGAATAATCAACACCAACATTCAGTCTGTGCGCCGCTTGGGCTTCAGCCGTCTGCCGAATCTGCTGTGCGTTGGCCCCGCCTTGCCTGCGGTGCGTTTCTGCTTCGGGTCTGTTGACTGAGGGAGAGAGTGATTAATTGCCCCCTGCGGGGGCCTGCCTCGTCGAGGCGCCACTGCGACCGGTACAGACACGTCCTTCATGACAAAAGCAGGTTTTAGTCTGTCAATACTGACTGTCTCTTTTCTGTCTCCAAAATCTAGCACAAATTGCTTATCACCTGCCTCCAGCACTCGAAATGGCCCTTCGTAAGGTGGTTTGAGCGTTGCTTTTAGGGCTTCGCGCCTGACAAAAATGAAATCGGCATCTTTCAAAGCCTTGGGGACGAAAACTCGTGGAAAAGCGTGATGAACCGGACCCGGGAGCGTGTCTGCCCCCGTGCCGACTAACGGTCCCAGAGCCGAGAGAGGTGGGGGCTCTGGGTGCTCTGGTAAAAACTCGCCCGGCAGCCTCAGAGTTTGTGCGAATACCAGCTCCGCTGGGGAGGCGTCTAAGTCCTCTTTAGGCGCAGAACGCAACCCTAATAAAACCCATGGAAGTTTATTCACCCAATCTGCATCCGTGAGCGACGCTCTGAGTGCTGCCTTCAAAGACCTATGAAAACGCTCGCATAAACCATTGGCCTGAGGGTGGTAAGCCGTAGTGCGGTGAATTTTGGCTCCTAAGCCGTTGGCCATCGCTGACCACAGCTCAGAGATGAATTGCGGTCCTCTATCGGACGTAATGTCCGACGGAACCCCGAAACGCGCCACCCAAGCCGTTAAAAAAACGCGAGCCACCTCCGCGGCCGTGGTCGTCGCAAGTGGGACCACTTGCGGCCAACGTGTGGTGCGGTCCACCATTGTCAAAAGATACGTGAACCCCTGTGATGCCGGTAGGGGGCCCACAAGGTCGACGTGCACATGGTCGAACCTTCTGGCCGGAATGCGGAACGGTTCTAACGGGGCTCTTGTGTGCCTGTGAATTTTGGCCCGCTGACAGGAAATGCAGGTTTTTGCCCATTCCTTCACGTGCTTGCGCAGGCACGGCCAAACAAACTTTTCCGCCACTAGTTTCACCGACGCGCGCACCCCCGGGTGCGTCAGTGAGTGGACCGAGTCAAAAACACGGCGGCGCCACGTGGCCGGAACCACCGGACGCGGGCGCCCCGTCGACATGTCGCAGATCAGGGGGGGCATACCGGTTTGTAAACACTTGCTCTCCAGCCTCAACCCTGTTGGTCCAGACTGGAGCGCGCGCACGTCTGCGTCCGTCCCCTGGTCCGCTGCCATGGCTGCGTAATCTATACCCACGTGCACCGGGGCTGCGCGCGCCACCGTGCCGCTCTCCTGCGGCGCGGTCACGGTGGCCCGTTCTGCCTCTGCGCGTGTTGGGGTCGTGAACGCGCGTGAGAGACAATCCGCTACTACATTTAATTTGCCCGCGACGTGCCTAATGTCAGTGGTAAATTCCGAGATTGCGGCCAGCTGCCTCTGCTGCCTGCCGGACCACGGGTCTGAAATTTTGGCCATGGCGTATGTGAGCGGCTTGTGGTCCACATAAGCGGTGAAGCACCGTCCTTCCAGCCAGAACTGGAAATGACGAATAGCCAAATGCAGCGCCAACAGTTCTCTGTCAAACGCGCTGTATTTTCGTTCAGCCGCGCTTAAAGATTTGCTAAAGAAAGCCAAAGGCTGCCAAACTCCGGCTACCTGTTGCTCAATAACGGCCCCTATGGCTAAATCTGAAGCGTCTGTCATCAGCGCGATACGTGCTGCAGGGTCTGGGTGGGCCAGGAGCGCAGCGTCAGCCAAGGCTTTTTTAACCTCTGTGAACGCGCGCTCCCGCTCCGGGGACCATTCGACCGCCTGGGTCGGTTTTTGTTTTTTGAGCGCGGCATATAACGGTTGCATGATTTGAGCTGCGTGGGGCAGGAATCGGTTATAAAAATTCACCATCCCCAAGAATTCCTGTAGTGATTTGACCGTTTGTGGACGGGGAAAATCCGCTACCGCGCGTACTTTCTCTGGTAACGGAACCGCTCCCTCCGGGGAGACGCGGTGACCCAAAAAATCGATCCGCTCGACGCCGAACTGGCACTTGGCTGGGTTAACTATTAAGCCGTGCTCTCCCAGCCTCCTAAAAACTGCTGTGAGGTGCGTTTCGTGTTTGTCCTCTGAAGTACTCGCGACCAAAATGTCGTCGAGGTACACAAACACGAAAGGGAGATCACGTAACACGGCATCCATCATCCGCTGAAATGTTTGCGCCGCCCCTTTGAGACCAAACGGCATGCGTAAAAATTCGAAAAGTCCGAACGGGGTTATTACCGCTGTTTTAGGAATGTCCTCCGGTTGGACCGGGACTTGGTGATAGCCGCGAACTAGATCAATCTTTGAAAAAATGCGCGCCCCCGCCAGGTGCACCGAAAAATCCTGAATGTGCGGGATGGGATAACGATCGTGCGCCGTAGCGTTGTTTAGCCTGCGGTAATCCCCGCACGGTCTCCAGGAGCCATCGGCTTTCGGTACCATGTGCAGCGGCGAAGCCCACGGGCTCTTCGACCTACGAACGATGCCCAGCCTCTCCAGGCTGGCGAACTCCTCGCGCGCAATGGCGAGCTTAACTGCATCCAAGCGCCGAGCTTTTGCAAACACGGGAGGACCAGAAGTGGGGATAAAGTATTTCACCCCGTGCTTCGCGACCGTCGCTGAAAAAGTGGGCACAGTGAGCGCTGGAAATTGGGTGAGGAGTGTGTGAAACTTACCACCTGCTGTAGCGACGTGGGTCTGTACTGGTGGCGGGGACACTCGAGCTGAACAGGGGAGAGAGTAAAAAGAGAGTGCATTTACCAGCCGTCTATTAGCAAGATCAACTAACAGATTGTGTGAACACAAAAAATCCGCGCCCAACATGTTGAAACTCACCGCCGCTATCACAAAAGTCCATTCATATGTGCGGCCATGTAAGCATAAAGGCAAGGTCCTTCTCCCGTAGGTGTTGATGTTCGAGCCATTTGCCGCTGTAGCTCCGCTACCGTGGGGTCCAGCCACCCGGTCCGCGTATGTTGGGGTGATGAAGCTCACTTGTGCTCCGGTGTCGATGAGGAACTCTCGTCTGGAGCGCGCATCCGTGATGTAGAGCAGCTTGTTGCGTTCTCCGAGGGTCGAAGCTGCTAGCGACCCCCGGTCTTGCCGTTTCCCGAACTCCTGAAGATGCAGGGCGGCACACACCTGCGTGCCTTCTCTGCGAACCTCCGATGGTAAAAGCAGAGATCTTCTCCTCCGCTGTGTCGTGCCCGCGCCTCTGCCGCCGGGCTATTGGCTCCCCCTCGTCGCGGCCGTGTTGCCGCCGTCGTCGGCCAGTCTGGTTCTGCCGCCTCTGGCTCCCCGCTGTCTCGGGTCGCTGCTGTGGTTGCTTGCCCGCCGCAGGCGTCCAGGATCCCATCTGCCTCCTGGGCCAGCTCCCGGAACTCCTCCAGGGTGTGACACTTTTTGCCGGCCAGCGTGCTTCTCGCATGCGCCGGGAGGTTGGAGAGGAAGATGAACTGAAAAATGAAATCATCGTTGTCCAACCCTCTCAGCTGTATCATCTCCTCCATCAGGGCGCTCGGCCTGTGTCCACCTTGGTCTAGCAAAGACAGGATCCTCCTCGCCCTCACTTCAGCCGAGGGGGTGAAAAACTTGATGAGGGTGGATTTCAGCTTGCCGTACCTGTCGGTCGCGGGTGGCTGCTCCACCAAGCTTTGCACGCACCGAGCTGTGCTGTTGTCCAGTTTAGCGATGACATGGTGGAACTTAGTATCATCCACCGTTACTCCTGCGAGCGCGAACTGCGACTCTGCTTGCAGAAACCACGACCGTGGGTTATCCTGCCAGAAATCAGGCAGCTTAACGGCCACTGCGCTCGCCAGCTCTGAGCACTGTGAGTCCGGGACCCTGAGAATTTCTTCGTTCATTCTCAACGTCGTCAGTCACCAATGTGGGGAGACTTGAATAACGAACCGAATTGTCTTTCATTCCAGTTTATTCAAGTAATCATTCCACTGTTTGCTCTCATACTTGAGCAGCGAACCAAGAGAGTGAACACACCAAAGTTCTCTCATTTAAACATTCTGACATCAAACCATTTCCCTCGCGGGGGAAATCACACATCTCTCTCAAAATCTCTTTATTCACATTCATTAGCCTTTTATTTACATAACTCCCCCTTCTCTCTTCCCGAGCCTCAGTGGTCAGGAAGTCTTCTGTCCCCTGTCCTCCGCAGGGGGTCCAGGCTCTGTGGCTCCGCACCGCAGGGGGCTGGCTCTCCTTCATCGTGGTTAAATCACATATGCAGTGTCCAACATATACATGTCTCACAACACAGCCATACAGGCGAACTTTATTTTCTTCAGATTCAGTATGTTTAGATGACTGTTACTCAGTGGCAGGAGCACTTAGAGAGATTATGACTGTTTTGCCAAAAAATTCAAAGTGTTTTCTTTTAAATGAGACCAACCCCATGAAGATGCTGCAAAGGTTTGAAGAACAGCTTTTGATTTACTTTGGGTATGTTATTTTTAGGCGTTTTTAGGGAAATTGACCAGAGTGCAAGGGGTTAACTGTCGTTAACCATATTTTTTTGAAAGTCCTTAGTCTGTTGTGTCGTGCCCATTGTCCCTGTTGTTGCTGTCTTCTGTGCAAGTCTCATGTGCATCCCCTGTACTTGCTTACCTGTTGTTCTCAGTCCCTCGTGTGTTCCATACCCATAGCCACTTTCCCTCACGTATCTTGCTGACACGTGAGGGAAAGTGGAATTCTTGCTCCAGGACCTGACCTGGAGCAAGAATTCCTTGGAGATCAGGAAGCGGGCTCAGCAGAGACTGCACTTCTTGAGGAAACTCAAACAGGCCTCTCTCCCCATCTGCATCCTCAGGACCTTCTACAGAGGTGTGGTGGAGAGTGTTCTGACATACTGCATTGCTACATGGTACTCCAGCTGCAGTATGTCAGACAAAAAAGCCCTGCAGAGGATAGTCAAGGGGGCTGAGAGGGTAATTGGAGTCTTCCTCCCCTCTGTCCAAGAACTTTTTCAGAACCGTTGTAGGAGCAGGGCACTGAACATTGTCAAGGACCGTTCTCACCCTCTGCATAAACACTTTGAACTTCTTCCATCTGGTAAACGATTCCGGAACATCAGAGGCAGAACCACCAGACTGATCAACAGCTTCCTTCCACAAGCTGTCAGGATGCTGAACAGTTGACCCGGAATCTCTCATACACACTATTGCACCTACGGACATTTTGTATATTATTTGTATATTATAGTTAGTTAGTTTTTTTTTTTCTTTTCTTCCCAAGTATGTCTCAGGGATGTGTGAATGGATGGGGGGGTGGGGGTGGGGGGTGGAGCTATGTGGGAGTGTGTCTTAAATCATGCTGCTTCTATTTTATATGGATGCCGAGAGAAACGCAATTTCATCTTGCCTGCACTACAGTTGTATGTACAGCAATATGACAATAAAGTTTGAATTGATTTGATTTGATTTTGATTTGATTTGATTTGCTGTTTAGCCCCTGATTGTCTCCCAGCTGTCTTGCGTCCATGTAATTATTAGTTACCCTATATATGTCTGTCTGAGTTTGTATTCTGGTGTGGCGTCATCGTCTATTTTTCCCTCTGGTACATCGTGTCATGAAGATTATTATTATTGATCCTAGTGAGTGTTTTGCCTTGACCATTTCCTTGTGTTACAGCTCCTGCGCTGTTTGGTTTGGGTTTTTTTTTTCTTTGAATTAATAAATTATGATTCTCTTGAGTTCTGCCTGCAACTTTTGAGTCCTACTCCTGTGTAACGGAGGTAGCCCATGACAACCACTGCATTGGCTGTAATAGGCCTGTGAAACTCACCAAAACATATATCTGACTCTAGGGTTGCCACCTTCAATGCAGAAAAATAAAGTTCCCCCCACACCCCCGAAGGTGATGTGTGGGCTGCTAGTTGTGGTTTGTCATAACTTAATCATTGTTTAAATAAAGTATTAACATAGTATTCATAGGCCAAAGTTTGAAGTGCTTCTTTGATCCATCCATCCATCTATCCATCTTCTACCGCTTTTCCGGAGGTCCGGGTCGCGGAGGCAGCAGTTCAAGCAGAGAAGCCCAGACTTCCCTCTCCCCAGCCACCTGCTCCAGCTCTTCAGAGGGGATACCAAGGCGTTCCCAGACCAGCTGGGAGACATAGTCTCTCCACCGAGTCCTGGGTCTGCCCCGGGGTCTCCTCCCAGTGGGATGTGCCTGAAACACCTCAAGTGGGAGGCGTCCAGGAGGTATCCTAATCAGATGCCCATACCACCTCAACTGACTCCTTTCAATGTGGAGGAGCAGCGGTTCTACTCTGAGCCTCTCCCGGATGACTGAGCTCCTCACCCTACCTCTGAGGGTGAGTCCAGCAATCCTACGGAGAAAGCTCATTTCAGCCGCTTGTATCCGGGATCTCGTTCTTTCGGTCATTACCCAAAGCTCGTGACCATAGGTGAGAGTAGGAACGTAGATTGACTGGTAAATCGACAGCTTTGCCTTAGAACTAAGCTCCCTCTTCACCACAACAGACCGGTACAACGTCCGCATCACTGCAGATGCTGCTCCAATCCGTCTGTCGATCTCTCGCTCCATTTTCCCCTCACTCGTGAACAAGACCCCAAGATACTTAAACTCCTCCACTTGGGGCAGGAGCCTGTCCCCAACCCGGAGAGGACAATCCACCTTTTTTTGATAATGTTTATAACTTTCAAATTTGAAAGGCAAAATGTTCCTGTTTACTACAAATGAAAGAACCCCTTCAAAAAATCTTGGTGTGCAAATAATTTATTTAACATTTGAACTGTACAACTTGTTTATAAACTTTTTTGTGTAGTGTACAACCATGGTAAAACAGTCCACAGCCTTCTTGTGTTACTTCTTTTTCCACGTGTATTTCTTGTCTTGTCTTGCGGTCAAGAGTAGATGTTTGTCTTTCAAAGCACTGCAGTAGTACTCTGAGCAGGACTCCAAAAAGCTGAGAGTACTTTGCAGTTTGCCTTGGACTCATTGTCTTTGACGCCATCAAGCCAATCATTGAGTTCTTCCCACTCATACTAGTACTTTTGCAAGCATTTACGTTGGACTGATGCACGGACTGGACTATCAGGACATGGTGCAGCCGTAGACACGTTGGTCTGTGAGAAGCCGGTGTCCTGACATTTTGGCGTACCTATCAGAACAGCAAACCCTAGGTTACTGTGCATGCGCATGCATGCATACAACAGGAATACACGGTACTGAGCGAAAGTCCATCATTTTAGCATAACGCCAGAGACTTTATACAGCTGACCCTAGGCAATTACATAATGTTATAACTGTACAGAGTTGCATATTGTTACCTCCGCCAGGCCGCAGGCCGGAGGAGGTAATGTTTTTGCCAGCGTTTGTCTGTCTGTCTGTTTGTCTGTCTGTCTGTTGGTTAGCAAGATAACTCAAAAAGTTTTGGACGGATTTCGATGAAACTTTCAGGCGTTGTTGGAAATGGCACAGGGAAGAACTGATTAAATTTTGGGGATGATCCGGATCACCGTCTGGATACAGGAATTTTTTAAAGGATTCTTTAACATTGTGAGATACGGCCATTTTCAACATGTCTGCAGGCGCATTGGCGGGCGTCTGCAGGCGCATTGGAGGGCGCTGCTCGTCGTGTCTGACGAACACGAACTCCGCCTTCTTCAAAGTTTTAGGCACAAAAGCACGTGGAAAACAGTGATGGGCCAGGCCCGGCAGCGTGCCTGTGTTTGCGCTATGCTGCAAAAGCTGAGACGGGCAGCTGTCCGGCGCGGGATTATTTGGCAGAAATTCCCCGGGCAGCCATAGGGGCTGCGCAAAAACAAGCTCTCTGCCGGGGAAGCTTCCAAATCCTCTTTTGCCGCGGAGCGCAACCCCAATATCAGAATCAGAATCAGAATCAGAATCAGCTTTATTGCCAAGTATATTTACAAGTAAACATACGAGGAATTTGACTTGACATTGGGCGCGCACGTTAGGCGCATCCAATGACGCGGCAGCCATAAAGGCGCCTGTCATGCAGTGAGGGTAAAGAGGGGAATGGGGGGGAGGAAAACACAATAGGCAGAGAGAAAAAAACATAGTTATCAGAATAACGCCCGTATAAGCTCATATAAAGCTCAATGAGCCAAATTTTGATTACACAGAAAAAAACCCTCTATGCACAATTAGCAGACAATAGATCACACATTAACAAAACAGGAGGGTTGAGAGAGTCAGTGTATGTATATTTGTGTCAGTTTACATGTATCAGTCATGTAATGTTGTATGCAAAGTGTGGTGTAGGTGTGTCATTGCTGGTGAACAGCAGAGGGCACCCTCTGGCAACGGATAGATGTTATTCAGTCATGTGTTCTTTAGTCCAGACACATGATAACGCTGTCCGGGAGCTCGGTCTGCTGAAACAACAACAATTGTCGAATGTTTGGGTTAACTCCCTTCAGCCTTATCTTCCCAGGAGGAATGAGTGAAGTCTTCAAGGGCGCCGAATCAAGGTCGAAAGGCACAGTTCACTTAGAGTAAAAAATTTCATCTCTCAGCGATTGTGCATCACAATTTACAGGCTTTAAGTCATTCTCTGGAAAGCACTCAGCGACTCCAGATGTTATCCACCTACCGAAACATAGGTAACCTGTCCAAGAGAGTCCATTCTCTCTTCAAAGCATGCCAGATGGTAAATTCCATGTTAATCCCATTTGCCGCTATCCATGCTCCCCCCAGCTGGAAATTGTTGTTGGGGGAGCTACGCCGGGGTCCGCATTGATTAGCTCTCCCCTGGCCCGGTTCTTGTTGAGAAGTGGTGACAATAGCATTAAGCCACAATCCATAAAACCCACGGCAACCTGTCTACCCAATTTGCATCCGTCAGTGAACCCCTGAGTGCTGCTTTCAGTGATCTATGAAAACACTCGCATAACCCATTGGCCTGTGGGTTGTACGCGGTTGTGCGATGAATTGCAACGGCCGCAGCCTGGGGGTTTGCAGATGGAGGAGATGGACACAACAGCAACACTTCAGTTTATTACCTCCGCCAAGGAGGTAATGCTTTTACTACTGAACCACAAATCCTATCATTGTCAATCCAATTGCTAGTCATATGTTTTCATGGTCAAGGAATCTGAAAACGTACACACAAACACTGTATGGCGGGGAACTGTGGCGCTTGGCGGAGGTCTGCGCTCTCCGAATGCTTTTCTAGTTAGTTCTGTTGTTGCACTCTCTTATATATAACTGTAGTTACAGTGCAGTTAACTTAAAATAAAAAAAAAAAACGTAATTAAAAAAATGCTGTTGTATTGGAGAAAATAAATGATATATAGATCGTTTAAAAAACCACCGTTGTACTGGAGAAAATTAGTGGTATATAGATTGTTTTTGTATAACTATAATTTTATTGATGTCTAAGGTTTTTTTTGTGTGTGAATGTATGATTGATTGTCTTGTTTAGTTATACCACTGTATTGAACTAGGTATGCCGTTCTGTCAGTGTGAATTAACCTATCAGAACATCATATCACTGTATTAAGCTAGTATTAAACTCTGGGAGTTTGCAGATGGAGGAGATGGACACAACAGCAACACTTCAGTTTTGCTGTTTTTGGGCACCACTGGTGCTTTGGGCACCACCATCACCCGGGACCTCAAATGGGAGCCAACCATCAGCTCCCTCATCAAAAAGGCCCAGCAGAGGATGTTCTTTCTGCGGCAGCTGAGGAAGCTCAAGCTACCCACCAAGATGTTAGTGCAGTTCTACACGGCCATCATCGAGTCCATCCTCACCTCCTCCATAACCGTGTGGTACACAGGAGCCACTGCCAGGGACAGACTAAGGCTGCAGCGCGTCGTGCGCACTGCTGAGAAGGTGATCGGCTGCAAGCTCCCATCTCTCCAGGACCTGTACATCTCCAGGACCCGGAGGCGTGCTGGCCGGATCATAGCCGATCCTTCACACCCTGGTCACGTACTGTTTGCCCCTCTCCCCTCAGGTAGAAGACTTCGGTCCATTCAGACTAAAACCTCCCGGCACATGAATAGCTTTTTCCCCTCTGCCATCAGACTGCTGAACATTAAGTGACTTATTGACTCTCGTGCACTATGTACAGCAGCTCAACCAGACTCATGACATTCATCACTGTTTTTCTGTTGCATTATCAACTGCACTGTGATACCCCATATTATCTGCTACTTGCTAATTTATTTAAAACTGCCTTGACTAGTATTACTCATTATTACTATTATTATTATTATTACTTATTTTTCTACACTTATTGTATGTTTTTAGTCCTTTAGTTTTTTAGTTTATCTCTTTATCTCATCATGTTTTTAATGTTGCAGCATGGCACCGAGACAAATTCCTAGTTTGTGTACTACATGAACAATGGCAATAAATCTGATTCTGATTCTGATTCTATTCTTTTCTGTTAGCTTAAATGTACCTACCGGAGATTCATAACATAGGTATGCTATTCTGACAAAGTAGGCAACACTGATAGCTATAACTATTGATTTGCCATATGGGTATGCTATTCTGACAACGTATGCTAGAATGTCGGAACACCGGCAAGCCGCTACAGCTGCTGCAGAGCCCGCCCAGCTATTTCTCGCCCAGTCACTGACGTTCGATGACTTCAGGTGCAGTGTGTCAAAGTAAACAAATCAACCAATAACTACTGAGTAGGAGGGCAACATGCAGAATGCAGATGAGATGATGCTGCATTAAAGGCAACTAGTAAATACAGCACAAACTGTATCCTGTATTGAGTCAATACAGGACGCATTATTTTAGTGTAAAAAACAAGATGATACTGTATTTTACAGGATGGGTGGCAACCTTGTCTGATTCCCAGTTGTTACCTGATTTGTTTTAATATTACTTTGTGTATGCAGAATCCCTCGGTTATTGCCGTTACTATTATTGTTATTGATATTAGCCTAGTTGGCTTCCATGTACTAGTGTGTCATTTATTATCGTAATAAACTTTGACTCACTCCTAATAACATTGCATGGACTCAAATGAACATGAAAGCTCTTGCAAAGACTTTGCACAATACATGTTGATTGTACAGGTCCATTATAGCCCATGCAGTGGTACACTACCGTTCAAAAGTTTGGGGTCACCCAGACAATTATTTTGTGTTTTCCATGAAAAGTCACACTTATTTACCACCATGAGTTGTAAAATGAATAGAAAATATAGTCAAGACATTGACAAGGTTAGAAATAATGATTTGTATTTGAAATAATAATTTTTTCCAGGTACTCAACCTGCTCAAAGGAAGGTCAGTTTTATAGCTTCTCTAACCAGCTAAACTGTTTTCAGCTGTGCTAACATGATTGCACAAGGGTTTTCTAGTCATCCATTAGCCTTCTGACGCAATGAGCAAACACATTGTACCATTAGAACACTGGAGTGATAGTTGCTGGAAATGGGCCTCTATACACCTATGTAGATATTGCACCAAAAACCAGACATTTGCAGCTAGAATAGTCATTTACCACATTAGCAATGTATATTAGATATTAGAGTGTATTTCTGATTAGTTTAAAGTTATCTTCATTGAAAAAAACAGTGCTTTTCTTTCAAAAATACAGAAATTTCTAAGTGACCCCAAACTTTTGAACGGTAGTGTATTTGGAATGGAAGAGACAAACAATATGAAACTGGGGAGGGTACCACAGCTGTGGAAAACATCTTGTGTGGTACCTGTACCAAAAACTTCCCACCCCAAAGACCTGAACAGCTACAGACCGGTGGCCTTGACGTCCCACTTGATGAAGACCCTGGAGAGACTGCTCCTTGCTCATCTCCGCCCCCTGGTGGAACCAGCGATGGATCCACTCCAGTTCGCCTACCAGCATGGCATTGGGGTGGAGGATGCGGTGATCTTCCTCCTTCACCGTTCTCTGTCGCACTGGAGAAGCCCGGGAATATGGTGAGGATCATGTTCTTTGACTTCTCCAGTGCTTTCAACACCATCCAACCGATGATCCTGAAGGACAAGCTGCTGCGCGCAGGGGTGGACCAGCACCTGTCATCATGGATCCTGGACTACCTCACGAACCGGCCTCAGTTTGTGAGAACCCGGGACTGTGTTTCCGACACGATCATCAGTAGCACGGGGGCCCCCCAGGGAACGGTGCTGGCTCCCTTCCTGTTCACTCTTTATACTGCGGACTTCTCACACAACACAACACATTGCCATCTACAGAAGTTCTCTGATGACTCTGCGATCGTTGGTCTCATCTCCAACGGAGATGAAGCTGAGTACAGAGGGCTTATCCAGGACTTTGTGGACTGGTGCCATCGGAACTGCCTCCAGATCAACGCGAGGAAAACTAAGGAGCTGGTGGTGGACTGCCGCAGGCATGGGCAGCCCCTCACAGCACCAGTAAATATACAGGGAACAGACATCGAGATGGTGACATCCTATAAGTACCTTGGTATTCATCTGAACAATAAACTAGACTGGTCACACAATACTGACGCACTCTACAAGAAGGGACAGCGCAGGCTGTTCCTGCTGAGGAGACTCAGGTCTTTTGGTGTACAAGGGGCGCTGCTGAAGTCATTCTATGACACGGTGGTGGCATCAGCCATCACTTTTGGAGTGGTCTGCTGGGGCAGTGGCATTACTGCAGCCGATAGGAAGAGACTGAACAAACTGATTAAGAAAGCTAGCTCTGTCCTGGGGCAGCGCCTTGATCCGGTGGAGGAGATAGGAGAGAGAAGGACGGTGGCTAAACTGTCATCTCTGCTGGAGTCCGAGTTCCACCCTATGCAGGACATACTGGATGCACTGAGGAGCTCATTTAGCAGCAGACTACATCATCCCAGGTGCACAACCGAGAGGTTTCGTAGGTCCTTCCTACCAACGGCTGTCAGACTGTACAACCTAAGCAGGGCTGCTCGCAGAGATAGCAAAAAGACGTAACAAACTAATAGTTTTTTTTGAATGCAAAAGATGCAATAGACTTACACAATGGTCCCCTCCGGCATACAACTAGGAACATACCGGTCGCTATGGAGGGTGAGAATATGTATGGGCACATAATCATACCATGTAGGATAACTAAGTAGACGGTTATGCTGTTTCATCCCACCTAGCAACAATGCTCTGCACTGTGTGTGTTTATATATTTACATATTTATTCCATCTAGCTACAATGCTCCGCACTGTGTTTTTATATATCTACATATTATTCCATCTAGCTACATTGCTCCGCACTGTGTGTGTTTATATACTTGCATATTTATTCCACCTAGCTGCAATGCTCCGTACTGTGGGTGTTTATATATTTACATATTTATTCCATCTAGCTACAATGCTCTGCACTGTGTGTTCATATATTTATTCCATCCAGCTACAATGCTCTGCACTGTGTGTCTGTGTGTGTGTGTGTATATATATATTTTATAGTAATATGTACATATGTATATTAGCTGCTCTTGCTTGCTTGTTTTTTTTTCTTGCCTTCTGATTGTTGCTCTGAGTGTTGCTATCCCTGTGCTGTTGCAATCCTGGAATTTCCCCGTTGTGAGACTAATAAAGGCTTATCTTATCTTATCTTAATATGATAGCTGTGCTATGCTAAGCTAACTGGGCAAACTATCTAACAGCCCAGTATGGTTACAAAAAGGATCAAAATTTGAAACATGAACTTTATAAAGAAAAAGCAATCTGCCTGCACACTATTTCCAGTATATACAGTAGGAAAAATAAGTATTGAACACATCAACATTTTTCTTATTAAACATATTTCTGATGGAGCCATTGACCTAAGATTTTCACCAGATATCAGTAACAACTCAAGTAATCCAAATATACAAAAAAATCAACGCAACTGTGTTCACAAAACAAGTTACATTTTATAAAGTGAAGTGACATAGGGAAAAAGTATTGAACATGTTTGCTGAAATTAATTTAATATTTAGTAGAAAAACCATTGTTGGTAAAAAAAAAAAAAAAAAAAGCTTTCCGACACCTCCTGTATGGAGAAACTAGGTGAAGGCATTGCTCAGGAGTGATTTTAGCCCATTCTTCCACACAAACTGTCTTCAAATCTTGAAGGTTCCGTGGGTGTCTTCTATGAACTCTGATCTTCAGTTTGTTCCATAGATTTTTAATTAGATTTAGGTCAGGTGACTGACAGGGCCATTCTAACAGCTTGATTTTCCTTCTCTGGAGCCAGTTGAGAGTTTCCTAGGCTGTGTGTTTGGGATCATTGTCTTGGTGAAATGTCCCCCCTCGTTTCATCTTCAGCATCTTGGCAGATGGCAACAAGTTCTTATCAAGGATGTCTGTGTGTATTTGTCCATTCATCTTTCCTTCAATTATATGACGTCTGCCTGTACCATGTCCTGAAAAACACCCCCACACCGTGATGGGATGTGTAGTGCCATTTGTCCTCCAAACATGCTGTGTGTTGTGGCATTCAAAAAATTCAATTTTGGTCTCATCTGACCAGACTATATTCTCCCAGTATTTTACTGGCTTGCCCAAATGTTGTACAGCAAACTTTAAACAAGCTTCAGCATGCTTTTTCTTCAGCAATGGAGTCTTGCGAGGTGAGCGGGCATATAGCCCATGTCAGTTGAGTGCATTACTTATTGTTTTCTTTGAAACAGCAGTACCTGCTAACTCCAGGTCTTTCTGGAGCTCTCCAAAAGTGATCTTTGGCTCTTGGATAACTCTTCTGATAATACTGGTCAACACCAAATTTATTGTCTAAGTTTTTTTTTGCTGATTTACGACAATTTTGATGTGCTGAATCCAAAAGTCACATTGGTTTTGCTGAGTCAGGTCAACTTTTTGAATTATGGCCATATGTTGTTTTATACATTTTTGTTTACATGTACGGGTATTTTTGCTTTATATGATGCAAAATTCTTTTTTATGTCTTGAAATTCTCTGAATTTTGAACAATGATGACGTAACATTCAATTTACATGTACTTACCTTCATATAAAGGTAAGTACATGCACAGTACTAAGTAAGTAGTAAGTAAGTACAGGTTTTTACTTAGCACCTGATCGAGAGAAACGGATGTCATTTTCGGATTCAGTGGTGCAAAATTGTCTTAAATCAGTTGAAATAACACAGACAACTTACAAAAAAAAAATGTGTAACCCTGTGTAATTCTTTTAACTCCTCTGTCATAAATCTTGCAAGGAGCTCCTGATCGTGGCTGGTTTATGGTAAAATGATGTTCTTTCCACTTCCGAATGATGGCTTCAGCAGTGCTCACTGGAACATTCAGCAGTTTAGAAATGCACCTGTAACCAATGCCATCATTATGTTTTGCAACAATAAGATTGCATAGGTCTAAAGAGAGCTCTTTGCTTCTACCCATCATGAGTTCTTTGTGGAGTGTTCAATACTTATTCCCTGTATCATTCCACTTTATTAAATAGAACTTGTATTGTGAATACAGTTGCTATGATATACATATATATGATATATGATATACAGTTGCTATTTCTTTGTATGTATGGATTATTTGGTTCCAAGGTTGTCATAGCCAGGAGCGGCACTGGGGTTAAGCTTCCAGTGCTCATAAAATGCTCCTTACGGTGTGCATCTCGAAAAGCCTCTGACAACTAAGTCCAACTCCTAGCCTGCCCGTGTGGTTTAGTCTCTAAGCCCGGCGGAACTGCTTTTACTAATAGGAGAAGGGGCGAGGGCGGATCTCTGGCGCCTTAAAATCAGATGCTTCGGGTAGATGGTGGCTCATCAACCTGGGAAGGTAGCCCATCTAGGGGAAGGTAAACCCTGATTTCAAACCTCCGCTGCCTTGAAGCACACCCGGTTACGGGAAAGGCTTCGGGAGTCAACCCTGAGGAAAAATCCGGAGTCGGAGCCCCTAAGGCAGTTCTCTGTTGTGCTCAACATCGTTCTGGCAGCTCCTGCTACGGCGCTGGTGCCAAACTATAGCAGCCCTGCTGTTCCTTTGGATTCATCAGTGACATGGAGAGGGGGGACATGCTGCATGGGTAACATCGTGTCCTCCATATCTTCCTGCCCAGGCTTGAATCCTACCAACCCCCAACACTGGAAGGTAGAACAGCGGTGCGCATCGGCCTGTTCAGCCACAGGCGGTGCTGTTCCAGCAGAGACCGACAGAGGCTGACAATGAAAATGGATTATTTGGGTTGTTACTGATATCTGGTGAAAATCTCAGGTCAGTGGCTCCATCAGAAATATATTTAAGGAGAAAAATATTGGTGTGTTCAATATTTTCCCCACTGTACAATGATAAGTGAAAGTGATAAAATTGATTTTTTTTTTTTTTTTTTTTTTTGTCAAGAAAGCACCAGGGAATGGGCAAATGTAATGGAACAGGAACTGGAGCTGCTCAGAGTCTGGAATGCAGAAGTACTACATCACTCTACATTGTGCAAGAGGTCCACTGGCTTTTATTCTATGAAGTATAGTGGCATTGCCAGTCCAGGTGGGGGTCCACAAGGTCACCCATTGCCACCGTCCAACCACAACAAAAGAAAAAGAGCAGAAGCGGACACCAACCCTCCAGAAATCTCTGCTCATTCACCATAGTGCCACTTCCAAAGTGAGAAGGATAAACAACACTCAAAATTAAAAAGAATATTGAGAAAGTTAGCAGGTACAAACAGATATATATTTATGATTCGTCCTAACCCTGTTAATTATCTAGAATGCCAAGTTATGGTCGCAGCAGTGGTTGTACGTACTGTTTTCTCTAGTGTCTTCTTTTTTTTCTCTGTTGCAGTGATCAAGAAAATTAGTTTTTATTTAAATGTTTATTAGCTGCAACTCCATCACAATCTGCTGTTGTCCATCGCTATCTAATAAACAAAACAACACAACACAAACAAATCACTCAAATCAGCAGACAAAAAAAAAGAAATGTCAATAATGGCATCACCATAACATGAGTACATAAATCCAGCTTTAGTCTACATATTTTTTTATTCTGAATTTATTTTATGCTGCTGAAGTTTAATATCAGCCAGTGCACAAATTTTCATGTTAAAGTACCCTTAAGCTTTTATTTACTTTTCTGAGATTATTTTATGTTAATGTTCAACATGCAACAGATTACAGTAAAATCAATAAATCATTGGGTAATATGAATTTTTTTGTTCAGTATATCATTAACGGTAATTAGCTTTTTATATTATAGATAGACTGTATTGATACCAATGGAAATTCAGATTCTCAGGAACAATGCCACTTTTCAATTAATCATTAATCAATCGATAAGGTGAATCAATTAATGATTTGATAACTTACATCCCTAGCCTGGTTAGGTTTGATTTCACACTGCTCCTTTTCCAAGTGAACTGAACAACTTTACATGATGCAGCTACGTTTTATTGTCATGATGACACTCTGTTATCATGACGACGTCTGTGCTGTTAGCACAGGCCAGTACTTGGCAAACATACTACTCACAGTCCAAGGTGTTTTCTGCTGCTCTGGACAAATTGGTAACCACACATTAAACTGGGGAAGATTCCATCATATTATTCAGTGAACTAGTCTAGTGAGTCTTCATTAAAAAGGGCATCTGTCATTCTCATCAGTCATGATGATTTTCAGGTAGTATTGCTCGTCCATTTTTTCCCCAGAAAACTCAGTTGCACCCTCTTCAAAAATATCTGGTAAAATATCGGAATTTTCATGATTTTTTTTCCAAGTAACTGTGCCGATAAAGACCATATTTCATCTCTCCAAGTTCTGCCATGGCTCGTCTTCCCTGTTATTGTCTTATTTACTGCCTTAACTTCGTGTGTTTTGTTCAAAAGTCTGAACCTTTCTGAAAATTGCTTTCACTCTCAATGAATTGGGTCAAGGCTCAGTTTTATCTGGACTGAGACCAGCTATTTTTGCTGGATGATATTATGGCTCTTTGGTCCAGACCATCGATCAGGGAAGGTTTCACACTTTAACATTTTGTCTGAATTAAACTGAAAACACCAAAAGTCTGGACCAAACGAGTTAGATGGTTAGGTATAAAAGCACCCCAAGATCAAACACAAATCTGCACTGAACTACTGGGACAAAATCAGTCAAGTCCTTCTGTCACAAGCAACAACTAAATTATTTAGCACATATTTGCAGGTTTGATAATGGAGATATTAGGAAACAGATATTGTTTGATGAATGTTCCCCAAGTTGGGTGAGATGGGAGAGACTGTATGGGATGGGTGCCCTACAGTTAAGGAAAATTATGATGGACAGGGCAAACTTTGAGTGCTTGATGGATGCAACAGACGCACCCTAAGGGGTATATACCCAAGAAAAGGGAAACATGATGATGCCGATAGTCTGATGCTGGCCAGTAGGTTTTGGGAAACAGTTGTAAGTTAGATGTTGGTTTAGTTGAATGATGTTTCAGACCATGTTGGCTCAATACTAACCTCTGTCATAGTTTGGGAAAAGCACCCCTGGTCTTTAACTTGACAATTCTCTCAAAGTGTGGATTATGTTGGGGTGGGCATCATGTCAGCTATCCTGGTCATTCTTTCCAGGCACCTTCTTTGCCTTAGCCATATGTTGCATATCTGAAATGTCCTTTGGGCTAGTGTATCTGTCTCTGCATTATCTTAAATTGATTACTTTAATCTTTTGCAATCTTTTAATTGTAAAATACATTTTGTGTTTATTCTCCACCCTGTGATTAGTAGTGATGGGATCTACAGTTCACTGAAATGTACTGTGCCACTTCCAGTTTGTTAGCTAAAAAGATTTGTTCAAAATAGTTGTACATCAAATCACTCAATGCTGTACTGGAGCTCCAACTTCCTACCACTCACTGAACTGAGAGTTGGCTGAATGGAGAGGACAGGGCTCATTCACTGCCTAGGTGGGTGATTCAGCTGGTGATCCATGGCTTCCAATACAGTTCCGGTAGGTGATTCAGTACAGTACAGTACACTCATCCATAAAAATCAGTACTACAAATGTTATAGCACTAGTGTTTAGGGATTCAACGTCTGTAAAGGTCAAAATTGTGATTTATGTAAAGGACAAACTACTGCAAAAGTGTTTTTAGTTTTCTTAATTCCACGTGTCACTCTATAGATCTCAACTGAACTTACTGTAAAATGTCTGAACACTTTGGGATTTTTACCCTTACACTGTATAATTACACACTGGTACAAGCAAGTGTTCAGTCAGTACAGCCAGGAAAGGCAGCTTTTTGGAAGACAAGATCCCATCAGTGGTGCAGAAGATTAAAGTCAGAAAACAAATATTATTCAATAGACTAAACAGCAGATTGGCAAACAAAACCAAACACATAATTTGTAAGTGTGTTGCCATTGCAAAAAACAAGGTTGGACTGCAAGACTGTTTCAAATTTCACCACAGACTCAGTTGTTCCAAAATAATAATAACCATCTGTAAAGTCATTTATGTCAATATGGATTTTGAGATAAGGTCCTTTCCATGTCAGCGTAAGGCTTTATAAATGACAATATATGTGTGTCTCTTCCAATTTATACTGTACATAGATTTGAAGTGTGTGTTTGAGGGATTAACAGTGCTCTTCTTAAAAGTTATATTAAGGGCCTTTTAATGAAAATCTAAAACTCAAACTTACATTTTGCACCTTCCACCAGTGGTTTTGGTCATTTCTGGAAACACATTGCCCATATTCACCTTTTGAGCCTTCATTGTCCAAATAGACCACTCACAAAAAGTTAGGGATATTCGGCTTTTGGGTGAAATTTCAGGATGCACCTAAAATACACTATAACCTTTACAGATTAACTTAATTTGACCTTCTCTTATTTTTTGAATGCGCATTGTGCAACTGTTCAATATTTCAGTACTTTTTGCATAACTTGCTGTTCTCTATCAAGGTGCTTAACAGCAAAACTCACAACAGGTGTTTGATCCATGAATCGACCAATTGTCTGGTTCAATTAGAATTGATATTTAAACAGTCCTCTTCATTATGCTGTTCTTATTTTGATATTGTGAGACCAAGATGACACCTAGTAATTGATCAACAGTACCTCAGCATTGCGAGGCTTCAAAAAGGATGTTCTTAGAGGGAAGTGGCCACTGAGCTTAGAGTATCAGTGTGTCATCAGCAGGTTGTAACAGAGATACAGAGACATGGGAAGAGTCACAGAAAGGCATAGAAGTGGATGTCCTTTGGCCGCATCTCACGCTAATAACCGCTTCATTGTGAACAGTGCCCTGCAGAACTGGATGAAGAATGCTACTCAATTCGAGGCACATTGAAGGGAGGTGAGAGGCACCCAAATGTCACGTCAGACTGTTTGAAACCGTTTACATCAACGTGGTCTGCGTGTTAGACGACCTGCAAGAGTGCTTGACCACACCACCAGGCAGAGTCATCATCTTGCATGAGCCAGGGAACATTTACGCTGGACAAGGGACCAGTGGGCCTCAGTGCTGTTCTCTGATAAAAGTTGATTCATGCTGAGCGGAAATGATGGCTGCCAATGATGTTGGAGAGGTCAAGAAGACCACTTTACATC
The DNA here is from genome assembly GCA_020510985.1 of Pholidichthys leucotaenia. Taxonomy (NCBI): domain Eukaryota; kingdom Metazoa; phylum Chordata; class Actinopteri; order Cichliformes; family Pholidichthyidae; genus Pholidichthys; species Pholidichthys leucotaenia. The sequence goes on from CM035848.1 coordinate 208,793,336, forward strand.
AGCCACTGTTGTCACCAGATGAGCCTTTGGTAGTGGTAGTGTTACAGTCTGGGCAGGTGTGTCTAGTCAATACAGAACTGCCCTACACCTTGTGAATGGTACAGTGACAAGCCAATACTACCTGAATAATATCATTAATCCACTCATCGTGCCCCTGCATGAACAACACAGGCTTAATTTCATCTTCATGGACAACAGTGCTCCAGCTCATCGAGGTCACATCATTAGGGAATGACTGCTGGAGGCTGGGGTACCTCCAATGGAGTGGCCTGCACTTTCTCCAGACCTTAATCCCATAGAAAACCTATGGGATCAGCTGAGTCGCCATGTAGAGGCTTGTAACCCTGCACCCCACAACCTCAATGACCTGAGGGCCGCCCTTCAAAAGAAGAGTGGAATGTCATGCCTCAGCAGACAATAAGTCGACAAGACTCTAAGTCAAAGCATGAGACGTTGTTGTTAAGCTGTAACTGATGCTCAAGGCCACATGACAAGTTATTGAGACATTGACATTTTTTGTTGTGGTATACCCACCACTGTTGTTGGCTTTTGTTTGAATAAATTGTTCGAGATGAGGAAATCACCATTGCATGCGTCTACTTAAATGCCCTGCTTTTATGATATAATATCACTGTAGCGTGAACTTTTTACATTTTCCATAAATTTCAGACGAAAGCCAAATATCCCTAACTTTTTGTGAGTAGTGTAACTAATGACTTTGCTTTTTGCTGTGTGCTTGTAGGAGTGGTGTCTTCAGGGGCGGCCTGGGATAAAAATTCAGGCTGGGAATTTAACTCCATCTTAGGCCACACCATTGTGACGAATCCAAAACCACTGCTGCTATACAGTATATATATGGGCAGCACAGTGGTGCAGTGGTTAGCACTGTTGCCTTACAGCTAGAAAGTTACAGGTTCGAATCCTCAGGCTGACAGGGGTAGGAACCTTTCTGTATGGAGTTTGCATGTTCTCCCTGTGCTGCGTGGGTTTACTCTGGGAGCTCCGGTTTCCTCCCACAATCCAAAGACATGCATGTTAGGTTAATTGGTTGTTCTAAATTGTTCCTAGATATGTCTCCTGTAGGCCCTTAGAATAGAGGGTTAGTATTAGTGAAGCGCTTTGAGTGGTCTTTGAGACTAGAAAAACGCTATATAAGTACAGGTCCTTATCCCTTATATTTGTAGACCGCCATATTGACATATCAGGTGTCAAACTAATTATAAATGTGGCTACAACCTTTAGGTGGGAGGATAAACATCCATTTATTTTTTTTTTTTCATTTTTGGGGTCAATTAATCATTTTCTTGTCTGGGCCTCTCTCCCTGTCTCTCTGCACATCTTGTTGCTCTGCAGAATGAGATAAAAAAAAAAGTAAACTAGAGGGCACTCAGTTACATACCTCCGCCAAGGCTCCATCCCTCCCGCCCTTTGTCCTCCCCTCTGTCCCTTTGTCCGTCCATGTCACCATCCATCTGTACATTGCGAGATAGGGCCTTGGCAGAGGTATGCACTCACGGATCACCTCCAAGAGCTAATGAGTTCATCTCTGGGCCAAGGGCCACCTCTGGTGAAAATTCCTAAAAACTCCTAAAAACTCTTATATAAGGACTTACTGTAAATGTGAAAATGTGGCTCCAATAACTTCTTGTTCAGTACAGATGTCTCTAGCAGAAGCAGGTGCTGTTATAATCATACTGTATAGATGTAAGCCCCATCTTATTAAACAATAGTTCACCCCCTTCTAGGTAAATCAATCTGAAGGTTTAAACTAGGGATGAGCTGATCCGATCGGCTGTATCGTATCGGGTTTGATCCAGGCAAAATGGCTGGATCAGTATTGGTAAGGAATAAAAGTAATTTACCGATCTGTTACATTAATAATATTAAAATGAAGGCACAAGCATGCGTGCGGCTTCTGTAAACGGACACAATGAGTGTCATTGGAGCATGTCTGTGGGACTCGCCTCGGTATGTTTGCTGTCTGGTACCAGCCTTTACAATTTTAACACCACCAACTTGATAAAACACTTGCACAAGTATCACGGTAAAGGAGTATGCCGAATTCCGTCAAGAACCGAGCAGAAGGAATTGTGTCATGCATCAGTAGCTGCTGCTTTTCTAGCTCAGAGGCTGAAAAGTGAAACTAAAAGAATGAAACTGAAAGTAAACCAGACAGGAGCAAAGACATAACATGGGTTTACCTTTCGGGGAAGAGTTACAGTTGATGAGATGTAGGTGACAGAAACATAAATAGCAAATTATAACAGTGAACTGGAAAGCAGGACTACAAGAACAAGGCTACATGAAATGGAACAAGAATGACTTCAAAATAAGAGCAAACCTAAAAACTAAGAATGGACAGAGAATAATATCAGAAACACTACTAAATAAACCGAGGACCAGGGGAATACTCATGATAATAGCCTGGGTCCGTCCAGGCTGTTCTTCCTTTTACCTCAGGCAGGAGCCCCACTCTCCTCCGGTGTTCCCCTCACCATTTCTTCATGTTTTCCAGTCATTCGTAAATGTAGTGTTTTGTATAGTGTTTGTGTTTATGTTAATAAATGTTGAAACTCTGTAAACTCACAGTTGGCATTTATTGTCTTCTGCCTGCCCTTAAAATGGGTGATTTATGGACAGAAAGGCAAGGCCAATGTGTGTGATACAAGCCGCTGTGAGTTTGCTTTTTCTTTTTCACCTGTTATTTTGCTTACTGGAGGGAGAGTGGACAGTATACCATCAGCACACCAGGGCTCTGCTAACAGAGGGGGGTTAGCGGCCAGAGGCCCCAGCGTGGATGAACAATGGGCGACATCTTTCATCCAGGATTTTGACTCTGATGCTCTCGCAACCCGTTCCTCTAAGAAGGTCCTGAAGAATGTGGAATCGGTGGCGGTGATAGTGGAGGCGCACCCCGGGCTTAGAAATTACCCCGAGTATGCGGAGCTCCTCACAACCATCTGCACCCTCCACATGACGTTTCGAGGATTGGTGAGAGACTTACTCCCAGCTGCACCTGAGCCGATGAGGAAGCATCCCCTAGTGCAGCCGCATCCAGCTTCTTGCCATTCGCCAGCCTTGGGATGCCGTCCTCCAGCACCTATCTCTGGTCCTCCCTGTTCACAGCCTGTTCCTGAGCTGATGAGAAAGCATCCTCCAGGACAGGCACGCCCAGCCTCTCATCACCATTCAGCTGCGTCACACCAGAGGAACTCCCCCGCTGCAGCAGCTGTTTTGGCCAGTGATGTGTCTCTAGAGCCGGCTCCTCCAGAGTCTCCATTGGTGTCCCTGCCCGCTGCACCCATGGAGAAGAATTTATCTGGGCTTCCAGCAGCAGCTACATCATGCCGTGGGAAATAAGGCAAGTACATTTTCATTTTCAAACACTTATAGATAAAATGCCTTGCCTTTTTCCCGGTGGTGAGGCTCAGCAGCAGCCCAATTTGGCTGAGTCCTCACCATCTGCTGCTGCTATCTTATCCTCACCTGCTACTCCTGTGTCCCCTCCTGTTCTTCCTGAATGTTCGCCAGTCCCGAGTGAGAGCCACCGGATGACGGAGGGGCCTGTGGCCCTGGAAGATTCCGTTCTTGCCCCGCAGCCACATCCTGGACGAGAAAAGAGTGCCCCCTGTGCCTTGAAAACTGAGCTGACAAGAGAGTGTCCCCTGACTTCAGCTGCACAGGTCTCTGTGCCAGCGGTAAAGCAGCCTCCAGGATTAGCCGCCATGTCGGGAGTTCCACCAGTGTTGGTCGCCACGTCTGGAGGTCATTCAGCACCATATACCATCGCGCCCCGGGAGATAAGGCAAGTGTGTTTTCATTTTCCTGCACATAAAAATGAAATGTCTTGCCTTATTCCCGGTGGTGAGGCTCAGCATCTGCAGCACACGTTAGCTGAGTCCTCATTACCTGCTGCTGCCACCGGTTCCTCACCTGCCTCTCCCATACCTCTTCCGGTGTCTCCGAGTCCTGGGATGGAGCTGCTGGACGGCGAAGGAGCCTGCAGCCCTGGAATATTCTGTTCCAGCCCCACAGCCACACTACGGATGGGGGGGAGAATGCTACCTGCGTCCTGAAACTTGAGCCAACAGGAGAGTATCCCCTGGTTTCAGCAGCTCGGGAGCCGGCATCATCGGTGAGGCAACCTCCAGCTTCAGCTGCCACGCCGGGAGTTCCACCTGCGTTGGTCGCCATGCCTGGAGGTCCTTGGCTGCATCCACCATCATGCCTGTTTCTGGGGTTGTCGCAGCAGAGTTGCCGGAGTCCTGGATGGTGGTGGAGCTTGGGTCAAGGCAAGTTCTCTGTTCAATTTCTTCATTATTAGCCTTAGAGCAATCTTGTCTTGCTCGTGGCAGGGAGAATCAGCTGCAGATGCCCTCTGCTCCTGAGTTCTTCTCGCCGGGATCCACTGCTGCCGGTAATGCTCCAGTGTTTGTTTCTTCTTCCCAGTCTGAGGTGACCATACCGGGGTTGGCTCACCAGATGCCCGAGGCCACTGTGGGTCCTCCATCTCCATCAGAGGTCGCCATGGGTCCTCCACCTTCGCCTGAGGTCGCTGTGAGTCCTCTGTCTCTGCCTGAGGTTGCTGTGGGTCCTCCGTCTCCGCCCGAGGTCGCCGTAGGTTCTCCGTCTCCACCCGAGGTCAATGAGGGTCCTCCGCTGTCGCCCGAGGTCATTGAGGGTTCCTTATCTCCGTTTGACGTCATTGAGGGCTCCCTGTCTCCATCTGAGGCCTCCGTAGCAGTTATTCCCCTCATCTGGTCCTCTTGCTGGTCACCTACCCTGGTCAGCAATCCTTTCCGCCTGCCTTCTCTGCTGGTCACTTGTTTTCTGCATCTGGTTTCCTCGCTGGACAGCTATCCCTTTGCCTAGTCTTCTCACTGATCAGTCATCCTCCTCATCAGAGGGTTTCCATCTCTCAGGTCCTGCGGTCTGTGGTAAGCACTGGGTCCAGCTACCGCCTCCAGGTGGGGGCATGTCGTGCCCCACGGCCTGCTGGCTCAGGGATGCTGGGAGGCCACCCGATGGACTATGCCATCTGCTTGGGTGGCTCTGGAACTCTTGGAAGCCACCTGATTTGTTCCACCATGGGATTGGATGGTTTGGGGACTCTTACAAACCACCTGAACTGCTTTATTTTGTCACTTGAATGTTCCAGAGCTCTGTACACTTCATTTGTTTAGTGTTGCGGGTCATGGGCATTTTTTTTTTTTTTGTCTCGGTGCTGGATTCCCCCTCCTCCCTCCCGGGGTGGTTTAATTTTTCTTATTCTTAATGGGGTGGGGGGGGGGGGTCGTTGGGAGTGGGCCTTTTTCTCTCTACTTTTTTTTTTTTCCCTTGTCCTGTCAGGCAGCTAGGCAAACAGAACAGGGATCTGTCACCCTTATTGTACCAAAACAGCTTATACAGTACCTAACTGTGTATTGTATATTGTTGTAAACTCCTCCTGTAATAACTTTTAATACTTTATTTTAATTATTTTACCCATGGAAAACCCAACAGGATGGGAAGAGGGAAAGGAAGTGTGTGGAGGGGGGAAGAAAAGGGAGGGGAACAGACAAAAAAAACAAACAAATCAACAACTAAAAAAAACAAAAGACAAACTACTTCTTCCACCGAAGATGTCTCAACACGAGTCTGGTTTCCGCACCTGTTAAAGGAAAGACACTTGTGCGTGTATGTTTGCGTGCATATACAGTGGGGTAAAAAAGTATTTAGTGAGCCACCAATTGTGCAAGTTCTCCCACTTAAAAGATGAGAGAGGTCTCCAATTTTCATCATAGGTATACCTCAACTGTGAGAGACAAAATGAGAAAAAAAAATCCAGAAAATCACATTGTCTGATTTTTAAAGAATTTATTTGCAAATTATGGTGCAAAATAAGTATTTGGTCAATTAAAAAAGTTCATCTCAATACTTTGTTAAATACCCTGCACTGTGTGTCTGTGTGTGTGTGTGTATATATATATATTTTATAGTAATATGTACATATGTATATTAGCTGCTCTTGCTTGCTTGTTTTTTTTCTTGCCTTCTGATTGTTGCTCTGAGTGTTGCTATCCCTGTGCTGTCGCAATCCTGGAATTTCCCCGTTGTGGGACTAATAAAGGCTTATCTTATCTTATCTTATCTTATCTTACCCTTTGTTGGCAATGACAGAGGTCAAACGTTTTCTCTAAGTCTTCACAAGGTTTTCACACACTGTTGCTGGTATTTTGGCCCATTCCTCCATGCAGATCTCCTCTAGAGCAGTGATGTTTTGGGGCTTTCGCTGGGCAACATGGACTTTCAACTCCCTTCAAAGATTTTCTATGGGGTTGAGATCTGGAGACTGGCTAGGCCACTCCAGGACCTTGAAATGCTTCTTACGAAGCCACTCCTTCGTTGCCCGGGCGGTATGTTTGGGATCATTGTCATGCTGAAAGACCCAGCCACGTTTCATCTTCAATGCCCTTGCTGATGGAAGGAGGTTTTCACTCAAAATCTCATGATACATGGCCTCATTCATTCTTTCCTTTACACGGATCAGTCGTCCTGGTCCCTTTGCAGAAAAACAGCCCCAAAGCATGATGTTTCCACCCCCATGTTTCACAGTAGGTACGGTGTTCTTTGGATGCAACTCAGCATTCTTTCTCCTCCAAACACGACAAGTTGAGTTTATGAAAATGGATGCACAAAGTAAAACTAGAATCTCAGATGGAGCATCATCATCATAAGTTACCAAAAAGTTCTATTTTGGTTTCATCTGACCATATGACATTCTCCCAATCCTCTTCTGGATCATCCAAATGCTCTCTAGCAAACTCCAGATGGGCCTGGACATGTACTGGCTTAAGCAGGGGGACACGTCTGGCACTGCAGGATTTGAGTCCCTGGCGGCATAGTGTGTTACTGATGGTAGGCTTTGTTACTTTGGTCCCAGCTCTCTTCAGGTCATTCACTAGGTCCCCCCGTGTGGTTCTGGGATTTTTGCTCACCGCTCTCATGATCATTTTGACCCCACGGGGTGAGATCTTGCGTGGAGCCCCAGATCGAGGGAGATTATCAGTGGTCTTGTATGTCTTCCATTTTCTAATAATTGCTCCCACAGTTGATTTCTTCACACCAAGCTGCTTACCTATTGCAGATTCAGTCTTCCCAGCCTGGTGCAGGTCTACAATTTTGTTTCTGGTGTCCTTTGACTGCTGTTTGGTCTTGGCCATAGTGGAGTTTGGAGTCTGACTGTTTGAGGTTGTGGACAGGTGTCTTTTATACTGATAACAAGTTCAAACAGGTGCCATTAATACAGGTAACGAGTGAAGGACAGAAGAGCCTCTTAAAGAAGAAGTTACAGGTCTGTGAGAGCCAGAAATCTTGCTTGTTTGTAGGTGACCAAATACTTAACACCATAATTTGCAAATAAATTCTTTAAAAATGAGACAATGTGATTTTCTGGATTTTTTTTTCTCATTTTGTCTCTCACAGTTGAGGTATACCTATGATGAAAATTGGAGACCTTGCTCATCTTTTAAGTGGCAGAACTTGCACAATTGGTGGCTGACTAAATACTTTTTTGCTCCACTGTATATGAGAACACGCACAAAAAAAGTATGTGCATGTGAGTGGTTTGTCAGGAAACATACGAAGCGGAGGGCCGATCGCAGCAGCTCTCCCCCTGGAAACCCTGAGCAGGCAAGGCAGCGCCACCATTTTGTCTGGTACATTTCCAGACAAAATGAAAATAGCAAAAGTAATACCTCTATACAAAACAGGAGACAGTCATCGTTTCACAAATTACAGGCCAGTCTCTTTACTCTCACAGTTCTCTAAAATACTTGAAAAAATCTTCACTAAGAGACTGGATGATTTCATTGAAAAACACAACCTCCTTACAGATAGCCAGTACGGTTTTAGAGCAGATAAATCTACATCTTTGGCACTGATCGAACTTATAGAAGAAATTACTAGTTGTATAGATAAAAAAAAAGGTTGCTGTAGGAGTATTTATAGATTTAAAGAAAGCTTTTGACACCATTGACCACAGAATACTACTAAGGAAACTGGAAAGGTATGGGATAAGAGGGGTAGGACTGAGTTGGGTGGAAAGTTATTTAAGTAACAGACAACAATTTGTACAAATTGGTGAGCACAAATCACCCTTCATGGACATCACTTGTGGTGTGCCCCAGGGGTCAGTTTTGGGACCCAAACTCTTTATTTTGTAAATAAATGACATATGCCAAGTATCAAAAATTCTGAAATTTATTTTGTTTGTGGATGACACAAATATCCTTTGCACTGGTGAGAATTTGCAGCAGGTTTTAGAGGTGGTCACAACTGAAATTAAAAAGTTAACGCAGTGGTTCAACAAAAATAAATTATCTCTAAATCTAAAAAAAACAAAGATTATGTTGTTTGGAAATTATAAAATAAATCATGAAATAATGGTGACGATAGATGACACCAGAATAGAAACAGTACAGGAAAATAAGTTTTTGGGGGTGATGCTAGACAATAAAATCTGCTGGAAACCTCACATCAGTCACATCCGGGCCAAGTTAGCAAAATGTGTAGGCATACTGGGGAAGACAAGACACATCTTGGACTATAAATCATTGGTCTTACTGTACAATTCACTGTTTTTACCTTATCATAACTACTGTGTAGAAGTCTGGGGAAACACCTACAAGACCAACTTACAGTCAATATGCACATTACAAAAAAGAGCTTTAAGGATAATAAATAATGTAGGATATAGAGACCATACCAATTCGTTGTTCTTAAAGTCACATGTCATAAAGTTCATCGATTTAGTTAAATTTAAGACAGCACAAGTCATGTACAGGGCAATTAATAATCAACTCCCAACTAATATACAAAAAATATTTAAAAAAAAGAGACAATGATCATAATTTGAGAGGAGACTTAAACTTTACAAAACCCAAGATACGAACAACCAAGAAAAGTATGTGCATATCTGTCTGTGGGGTGGATTTGTGGAACAGTCTGGAGCCGGAACTGAAACTATGTACAAACAGAAATCAATTCAAAAAGAGGTATAAACATTATTTGCTGGAAGGATATGTGTTAGAAGGGTAGTATTTATATGTACGATTCACTATGCTCACTCTGGGACATTATGGGACACTATGGAATGGTGGGTGGGACAGCACTGTGTATATCTGTGTTGTTTGAGGCTGCTTTTGATGTATGGACATCAATGTATGTTAGGATGGATGGGTGTTAATATTGATTTGTAAAAAATACAGTAAATTGTTTACTTGGGGTCTTAAAGGTGGTAATTTGTATATACCCAGGTGAGGACGGAGCTGAGGAAGATCAAGGCGAGGAAGGCGTCGGGACCGGACGGCATCAGCGCAAAGCTCCTCAAGTCCTGTGCAGACCAGCTGTGTGGGATTGTGACGTACATCTTCAACCTGAGCCTGAAGCTGGGGAGGGTACCACAGCTGTGGAAAACATCTTGTGTGGTACCTGTACCAAAAACTTCCCACCCCAAAGACCTGAACAGCTACAGACCGGTGGCCTTGACGTCCCACTTGATGAAGACCCTGGAGAGACTGCTCCTTGCTCACCTCCGCCCCCTGGTGGAACCAGCGATGGATCCACTCCAGTTCGCCTACCAGCATGGCATTGGGGTGGAGAATGCAGTGATCTTCCTCCTTCACCGTTCTCTGTCCCACCTGGAGAAGCCCGGGAATGTGGTGAGGATCATGTTCTTTGACTTCTCCAGTGCTTTCAACACCATCCAACCGATGATCCTGAAGGACAAGCTGCTGCGCGCAGGGGTGGACCAGCACCTGTCATCATGGATCCTGGACTACCTCACGAACCGGCCTCAGTTTGTGAGAACCCGGGACTGTGTTTCCGACACGATCATCAGTAGCACGGGGGCCCCCCAGGGAACGGTGTTGGCTCCCTTCCTGTTCACTCTTTATACTGCGGACTTCTCACGCAACACAACACACTGCCATCTACAGAAGTTCTCTGACGACTCTGCGATCGTTGGCCTCATCTCCAATGGAGATGAAGCTGAGTACAGAGGGCTTATCCAGGACTTCGTGGACTGGTGCCATCGGAACTGCCTCCAGATCAACGCGAGGAAAACTAAGGAGCTGGTGGTGGACTGCCGCAGGCAAGGACAACCCCTCACAGCACCAATAAATATACAGGGAACAGACATTGAGATGGTGACATCCTACAAGTACCTGGGTGTTCATCTGAACAATAAACTAGACTGGTCACACAATACTGATGCACTCTACAAGAAGGGACAGCGCAGGCTGTTCCTACTGAGGAGACTCAGGTCTTTTGGTGTACAAGGGGCGCTGCTGAAGACATTCTATGACACGGTAGTGGCATCAGCCATCACTTTTGGAGTGGTCTGCTGGGGCAGTGGCATTACTGCAGCCGATAGGAAGAGACTGAACAAACTGATCAAGAAAGCTAGCTCCGTCCTGGGGCAGCGCCTTGATCCGGTGGAGGAGATAGGAGAGAGAAGGACGGTGGCTAAACTGTCATCTCTGCTGGAGTCCGAGTTCCACCCTATGCAGGACATACTGAATGCACTGAGGAGCTCATTTAGCAGCAGACTACATTATCCCAGGTGCACAACCGAGAGGTTTCGCAGGTCCTTCCTACCAACGGCTGTCAGACTGTACAACCTAAGCAGGGCTGCTCGCAGAGATAGCAAAAAGACGTAACAACCTAATAGTTTTTTGAATGCAATAGATGCAATAGACTTACACAATGGTCCCCTCCAGCATACAACTAGGAAAATACCGGTAGCTACGGAGGGTGAGAATATGTATGGGCACATGGTCATGCCATGTAGGATAACTAAGTAGACGGTTGTGCTGTTTCATCCCATCTAGCAACAATGCTTTGCACTGTGTGTGTTTATACATTTACATATTTATTCCATCTAGCTACAATGCTCCACACTGTGTGTTTATATATTTACATATTTTTTCCACCTAGCTGCAATGTTCCGTACTGTGTGTTTATATATCTACATATTATTCCATCAAGCTACATTGCTCCGCACTGTGTTTATATATTTACATATTTATTCCATCTAGCTGCAATGCTCCGTACTGTGTGTTTATATACTCATATAGTTATCCCATCCAGCTACAATGCTCTGCACTGTGTGTCTGTGTGTATATATATATATATTTATAGTAATATGTACATATGTATATTAGCTGCTCTTGCTTGCTTGCTTTTTTTTTTTCTTGCCTTCTGATTGTTGCTCTGAGTGTTGCTGTCCCTGTGCTGTTGCAATCCTGGAATTTCCCCGTTGTGGGACTAATAAAGGCTTATCTTATCTTATCTTATAATTCACATGGGTGTATTTATGGAAAAGAGGAGATGGAATTAATAAGTGTTCACTTCTTCCTTCTCCCTTTCGAACAGTGTATACTGTTACTTTATTGCATTTGTCATTTTTTTTGTTTTTGTTATACTTTTTTGTTCAAAATAAAGTATCTATCTATCTATCTATCTATCTATCTATCTATCTATCTATCTATCTATCTATCTATCTATCTATCTACCAACCCCCACAGGGCACAAACATCCGAGGGCAGCAAGCCCCAAGAAAGCCAGGCATCCGCCCCCAGAGGGACGATCAAGGGAGGCCAGGCTGCTCAGTGGCCGGCGTGGCGAGCCCACATCCCCAGACCCCCCCCCCCCGAACGCGGGGCCAACGCCCGCCCCCGGGCCCCAGGCACCAGGAGGTCAGTGACCCCACCCCCTGGGGCGGAGAGCGGACCGCGCCCCCCGCCGCGAGCCCCCCCAGGCATCCCCACAGCAGGCCCGCCCCAGCGCCTCCGTCGCACACCCCGGGGACCCCCATGCCCAAACAAGTCCCCCTGCCCAGGGAAGCCCACGTTGCCGAGAGGCACTACCCCCCTTAACCCAGCACCTCCCGACTCACAGATACACCCTTCCCCACACCTTCACACCCACATACTCCCATGCGCACCCATATGTACTAACTCACTCACCCAGACTGACCCATTCTCTCTCATTCCTGTACCTGTACTCCTGTACCCATTCAAACTCACCCCTCATTCACCCTTGTTTCATAAGGCAGCTGTGAAGCAGATGCAGCTAGCCTAACCATGCACCAGAGCCCAGCAGTGACCAGGGAGACCACTGGCGCAGGCCACAGAAGCAGACCCCCACCCCCGGCGTCCACCTGAGCGACCAATCAGCAGACCACTGCAGATGCCCCGAGATGCCACCTGACATGAAAAGCGCTGCACAAAACCGACCCACCATCACCACCTCCATTCATCACCCCCTCACTCTCACTTACACTCATATTCAGTCCCCGTTTCACTCCCTTGGTTGTATCTATACATTCAATAGCACCCAGGGATTTTGACAACATGACGGGTCCCAGGCTCCCCACCAGGCCCCCACGCCCCCAGCAGGAGCATCGCAACAGGGGTGGGGGAAGACCCCCGCCCCTCCCCCCGCACAAAACATGGTGGGTGGGTGTCGGTTATATGATGTAATTGTGTGTAAATGTGTGGACTACCAAAGTGCAATTAAAATTGGAGGGATAGTGATTGGAGCACCACTACCCACTGCGATGGGCAGCAGGGCCCCCATCCCCCCAAGCCCTCAGTGTCTAAAAATGCAATTAAAATTGAGGTGAATGCAGCCCCACCGCGCAGCAAAGGTATCCCCTTCGCCAACATAGTGCGGCACACCCCCACACCAAAGCCCTAAATGTAACAAAGAAGCTGTATATTCCACCCAGAGTCAGGGGGAGGGGAAGGGCGGGAAATAAGACTGGGAGGTAGGCGGTCTAAAAGCGAGGCCATCCACCCCCCAGAAGCCAGCTTGCAAACTGGTTCACGAAGCCACCCACTGCCCCCAAATCCCAACCCAGGGCGAGGGCCGCCAGTGGAAGCAGCCCAGGACCCACCAGCATCACGCCCCAGCGCTCCCAGCACCACTAGCATGATGGGGCAGCCATATCAATTTCCACTCATCTTACACACACAAACATGGACAACAATAGTCACAATAGTGAACAATGGGCCAAACCCACATGGCGCCCGACATGCCAAGTGACACCCCCAAATGCCCACGCAGGCCCACGACCATCCACCCCAGATGCACACTGACAGCCACAGGCCACCCTGCAACCACAGCTACCCCGGAGTAACCCGACGGAAACACGGCCATCAACCTGCACCAATGGCCCCCCAACCACCCCCAAGCACCAACACACACCCGCCTCCAATGACACCAGGGGTGATGCGACAAAGCACCTCACCCCGCAACACAACAGCAGGGCGGCCAGGACAAGCAGGCCCCAAAACGTCAACTTCCATGACACTAGATGGACTGCCCAACCCCTGCCACCCAACAAGGTTCTCCTGCCCATACACACATCCTCCACCCCCCAGACATCCAACCACAGGTAACCGCACCCATACACACACGTACCCCCACCCACCATCACACATGCCTACCTACACCCACACACAGCCCCACCTGCCCACTCAACACACACACCCACTTCCACATCGGCTCATACACAAGCCCTCACTCACACCCACTCTCACACACATATACACACACACACCCACAGACCCCAGGGGACGGGGAGGGCGACCCAGGATGCAGGCACCTACCCCAGGGTGCCGCCAGGGCCCCAGGGAAAACACAACCCCACTGCACAAGGACGCACCAGGGTCAACCCGCACCACCGGCGCACACCCGACCCTGGCCCAGGGGCGGGAACACCCCTCCCCCAGCACCAGGGGCCCAGACCCAGACCCAGACCCCCCCCCCCCACCGAGAGGCGAGGCCAGCTGACCGGGGGTCACAGCCCAACCCCCCCGGCCCACCCTGCAGCCCCCCCAACCAACTCCCCCCCCCAGGGCCAGACAAACGGCCACCCTGGAACAGGCCCCCCGGACACCCGCGGTCGGGGCGCAGTCAGCCGCCAGAGGTCCCCTCAGATTATAGAATTAATAAGCGGAGAACAGAGAGAATTGAATTCCTCTAATTGATTATTTGAGGAGGCCGACAATCTCTCCAGGCTAATATAATCCAGTAGTAAGTTATTATAATATCGTGCATAAGTTATTTCTTGAGTTCCAATTCATGAGGATAGTTTTCTTTGCGATGCATAAGGCAGTGAGAACCATGTGTGACATCCTTGCATCTATATTTATTTCACTTAAATCACCTAATATGATGATATATGATATAGTGTCCCACCCTCACCCTCATGTGGGTGAGAGTGGGACACTATACCCAAGCCATGCTGACAAGTCCTCACATATCTTCTGCCAGAACTTTTGAACCGGTGCACAGGACCACATAGCATGCATATAGCTATCCAGGACGTTGCTGGTGTAGTGAGAGCAGATATTTGTGTGACTCAGGCCCATTTTGAACATCCTTTGTCCTGTGTAATAAATTATATGTAGAACTTTATACTGTATAAGTTGTAAGTTAGAGTTTTTAGTCATCTTAAAAGTGTTAATACATATTTGTGTCCAGAAACTTTCCTCCTTATTAATCGATAAGTCTGTCTCCCATTTTGATATTGGAAGAGATACGGACTCATCCAGCTTTGATAATGGTCCATGTATTTTCAATATCAATTTAGGGGAACGAAGATTTAGAAACTCTGCCACCTTAACTGGTACCTCTAAATCTGTCTGATTAACATTAAATCTTGCTTTTATTATAGATTTAAGCTGTTGATATTCAAAATACTTTTTATCTCTGATGTCGTACTGTGACACTAGTTCCTGAAATTGGATAAAATTTCCACCTTGAATAAGATGTTCTAAGTTATTTATTCCCTTCTCTTGCCATAGTGGAAAATTTAATATCCTCTTTTGTTGCAAGATATCAGGATTATTCCAAATGGGCGTGAGTTTACAGGGGACAAGTGAAGACCCTGTTATTTTTAAAAATTTCCACCAAGCCGTCAGAGAGGAGCTGATATTAATACTTTTAAAACAGTCATGGCGTTTAATACAGGGACTTATAAAAGGTAAGTCAGAGATATTTAGCGACCCACAGAGAGCCTGTTCAGCATCTAACCATGGGTTTCCTAGTGGGGTTGATTTTGTTCATTTTGAAACAAACTGCAGTCTATTGGCTAAAAAGTAATTAAAAATTTTGGTAGATCTAAGCCTCGGCACTCTTTCGCTTTTTGGAGGATTTTTAAACTAATCTGTGATGGTTTATCCTTCCATAAAAATTTACTTATATTTGAGTCTAGAGACTTAAACCAGGCCATTGATGGTTGGGTAGGAATTATTGAGAACAACAGTTGATTTTAGGAAGGACCATCATTTTAACGGTTGCAACTCTTCCCATTAGTGATAAAGGTAGTGTCCTCCAGCGCATAAGGTCATTTTGTATTGTTTTTAAAAGGTGAATGTGATTTAGTCACAATAACTCTGACAGCCTGGGGGAAATATCTATCCCTAAATATTTAATATTACCTGATTGTATTGGAATAGTAGATGTAGTTGAGAAATTGCAATTTATAGGTAGAACTATTGACTTTACCCAGTTAATAGAGTCGTCTGATAATGATGAAAATTTATCAATGAGCGCCACTGTCTGAAGAAGAGATCTTTGTGAGTTTTCAAGGAAAATCAATACATCATCAACATAAAGACTTATCTTATGTTCTTTTTCTCCAGTTTGAATACCTCTGATATCAACACTTTGTCATATGACTGCTGCTAATGGTTCAATAAAGATAGTAAAAAGTGAGGGAGAGAGTGGACACCCCTGCCTAGTACCTCTCTGGAGATTAAAGCTTCGGGAAGTCTGATCATTTGTTCGGACAGACGCAGCTGGACACCTATATAGTGTTTTAATCCAGTTTATGAAAGATGAACCAAACCCGAACTTGTTTAACACCATAAAAAGAAATTTCCAGTTAACACGGTCAAAGGCTTTCTCTGCATCCAGGGACAAGATTGTAGTTTCTACGTTATTGATCTTGCAGTAGTCTATTAAATTAAATAGCCTACAGTGGGGCAAAAAAGTATTTAGTCAGCCACCAATTGTGCAAGTTCTTCCACTTAAAAGATGAGAGAGGTCTCCAATTTTCATCATAGGTATACCTCAACTATGAGAGACAAAATGAGGGAAAAAAAATCCAGAAAATCACATTGAATGATTTTTAATGAATTAATTGGTAAATTCCTCGGTAAAATAAGTATTTGGTCAATAACAAAAGTTCATCTCAATACTTTGTTATACACTCTTCGCTGGCAATGACAGAGGTCAAACGTTTTCTGTAAGTCTTCACAAGGTTTTCACACACTGTTGCTGGTATTTTGGCCCATTCCTCCATGCAGATCTCCTCTAGAGCAATGATGTTTTGGGGCTGTCGCTGGGCAACACGGACTTTCAACTCCCTCCAAAGATTTTCTATGGGGTTGAGATCTGGAGACTGGCTAGGCCACTCCAGGACCTTGAAATGCTTCTTACGAAGCCACTCCTTCATTGCCCGGGTGGTGTGTTTGGGATCATTGTCATGCTGAAAGATCCAGCCACATTTTATCTTCAATGCCCTTGCTGATGGAAGGAGGTTTTCACTCAAAATCTCACGATACATGGCCCCATTCATTCTTTCCTTTACACGGATCAGTCATCCTGGTCCCTTTGCAGAAAAACAGCCCCAAAGCATGATGTTTCCACCCCCTTGCTTCACAGTAGGTATGGTGTTCTTTCTCCTTCAAACGCGACAATTTGAGTTTTTACCAAAAAGTTCTATTTTGGTTTCATCTGACCATATGACATTCTCCCAATCCTCTTCTGGATCATCCAAATGCTCTCTAGCAAACTTCAGACGGGCCTGGACATGTACTGGCTTAAGCAGGGGGACACAACTGGCACTGCAGGATTTGAGTCCCTGGCGGCGTAGTGTGTTATTGATGTAGCCTTTGTTACTTTGGTCCCAGCTCTCTGCAGGTCATTCACTAGGTCCCCCCGTGTGGTTCTGGGATTTTTGCTCACCATTCTCGTGATCATTTTGACCCCACGGGATGAGATCTTGCGTGGAGCCCCAGATCGAGGGAGATTATCAGTGGTCTTGTATGTCTTCCATTTTCTAATAATTGCTCCCACAGTTGATTTCTTCACACCAAGCTGCTTACCTATTGCAGATTCAGTCTTCCCAGCCTGGTGGAGGTCTACAATTTTGTTTCTGGTGTCCTTTGACAGCTCTTTGGTCTTGGCCATAGCGGAGCTTGGAGTCTGACTGTTTGAGGTTGTGGACAGGTGTCTTTTATACTGATAACGAGTTCAAACAGGTGCCATTAATACAGGTAACGAGTGGAGGACAGAGGAGCCTCTTAAAGAAGAAGTTACAGGTCTGTGAGAGCCAGAAATCTTGTTTGTTTGTAGGTGACCAAATATTTATTTTACCGAGGAATTTACCAATTAATTCATTAAAAATCCTTCAATGTGATTTTCTGGATTTTTTTTTCTCATTTTGTCTCTCATAGTTGAGGTATACCTATGATGAAAATTGGAGACATCTCTCATCTTTTAAGTGGGAGAACTTGAACAATTGGTGGCTGACTAAATACTTTTTTGCCCCACTGTAATTGGGTGTGCGCGCTTGATGTCTCTGTTCCATTTGCCTGCAATTGCAAGCAAATGGGGTACATGTATTTCAAGTTATTTCCTATAAACCAGAAGTATGAGAAAAAACGGACATAAAGGTTAGTAAGTGGTGAAAAAATGCAGATAACATACAACAATGACCTAACAACTTCAAAAAATTAGTTACAACAGACAAACAACAACCTCAACAACAAAGAAATAAACATTTTGACAAATGCTAACAAATTAAACTGAGATCGAGTAAGAGTAAGAGACCTGTGCACAATCGCACGCTTTTTCCCCCTGTAGCTAAAAAAAAAAAAACCCAACAACAAAAAACAAAATAGGCTCTAGAATAACCAGGGCGTTATAGTTTCATCCATAAACAGCTTGCCATCTATAATCAGTCTATCCACAGAAACAATAGCTCGTTTACCTTCTTGGATGTTTTGTTTCCTAATGGGAAAAAGTTTCCTTCTCCTTTCCAAGATTTCCTGTGGAAATTGATCATTTAGACCATAATTGGTGTTTTTAAATCAAATCAAAATCAAATCAAATCAAATCAAACTTTATTGTCATATTGCTGTACATACAACTGTAGTGCAGGCAAGATGAAATTGCGTTTCTCTCGGCATCCATATAAGAAGCAGCATGATTAAGACACACTCCCACATAGCTCCACCCCCCACCCCCACCCCCCCATCCATTCACACATCCCTGAGACATACTTGGGGAAAAAGAATAACTAACTATAATATACAAAATGTCCATAGGTGCAGTAGTGTGTATGAGAGATTCCGGGTCAGCTGTTCAGCATCCTGACAGCTTGTGGAAGGAAGCTGTTGATCAGTCTGGTGGTTCTGCCTCTGATGCTCCGGAATCGTTTACCAGATGGAAGAAGTTCAAAGTGTTTATGCAGAGGGTGAGAACGGTCCTTGACAATGTTCAGTGCCCTGCTCCTACAATGGTTCGGAAAAAGTTCTTGGACAGAGGGGAGGGAGACTCCAATTACCCTCTCCGCCCCCTTGACTATCCTCTGCAGGGCTTTTTTGTCTGACATACTGCAGCTGGAGTACCATGTAGCAATGCAGTACGTCAGAACACTCTCCACCACACCTCTGTAGAAGGTCCTAAGGATGCAGATGGGGAGAGAGGCCTGTTTGAGTTTCCTCAAGAAGTGTAGTCTCTGCTGAGCCTGCTTCCTGATCTCCAAGGAATTCTTGCTCCAGGTCAGGTCCTGCGAGATCTGCACTCCGAGGAACTTGATGTTCTCTACTCTCTCCACTAAACGGCCGCCGATGCTGAGGGGGACGTGCTCAGGCTGTGACCGCCGGAAGTCGATAATCATCTCCTTCGTTTTGTCCACGTTGAGCACCAGATTGTTCTCCCTGCACCAGCCCTCCAGGTCTCTCACTTCTTCCCTGTACATTGATTCCTCATCCCTCTGAATAAGTCCCACCACCGTGGTGTCATCTGCAAACTTAATAATCTGGTTCCCCTCGTGTCTGGATACACAGTCATGTGATAGAAGTGTAAACAACAGTGGACTGAGTACACAGCCTTGAGGGGATCCGGTACTCAGCGTGACAGAGTTGGAGATGTTGTTTCCAACCCGGACAGACTGAGGTCTCTCAGTCAGGAAATCCAGGATCCAGAGACATGTGGCGGTGTTCAGACCGAGAAGGAATAATTTCTCCATCAGTCTCTGGGAAATAATGGTGTTGAATGCTGAACTGAAATCAATGTACAGGAGTCTGGCGTAGGTGTCTTTCTGGTCCAGGTGGGTGATGACAGAGTGTAGGGTGGTGACTATAGCATCCTCCGTGGAGCGGTTTGAACGATATGCAAACTGGAGCGGGTCGTGTGATGCAGGGAGGCAGGCTGTAATGTGTGGTTTGACAAGCCGTTCAAAACACTTCATCACAATTGGTGTCAGTGCAACAGGACGATAGTCATTCAAACAGGACACCACTGGTTTCTTTGCCACCGGTACAATGATAGAGGTCTTGAAGCATCTGGGAACGATGGCCTGACTCAGGGAGATGTTATAAATGTCAGTCAGGACATGCGCCAACTTGCTCGCGCAGTCTCGGAGCACACGTCCCAGAATGTTGTCTGAACCTGCAGCTTTGCATGGGTTGACTCTGGTTAGGGTTCTCCGTGTGTCCGCTGTGTTGATGGTAAAAGCTGGTCCGACCGATGGTGGGGGTGGGCCAGCCCTCCCTCTGATTGTCGAGTTTGATGCTTCAAAACGTGCAAAGAAGTCGTTAAGCCTGTCTGGAAGCGAAGCGTCGTCATCATCGACCCCCTGCCTAGACTTAAAGCCCCTCAGTGTCCGAACTCCCTGCCACATCTGCTTGGTGTTCCTAGTGTCACAGAGGTGTCCCTGGATTTTCTCCGCATAGGCGCACTTTGCCGCCTTAATTCCCTTTGAAAGCGCAGACCTGGCTGAGCGGAGGGCAATCCTGTCCTTCGCTCTGAAGGCTGCATCTCTGGCTGTAAGCAGCGAGCGCACCTCTGCAGTCATCCAGGGCTTATGGTTACCCCGCATAGTGATGGTCTTCACTGTAGTGAAATCCTCTGTGCACTTCGCGATGTAGCTGGTGACCGTATCAGCATACTCCTCCACATCTGTCTTGTCTTCCTGGGAGGCTGCTATTTTGAAGATCTTCCAGTCTGTGTGCAGAAAACAGTCTTGCAGTGCAGAGGTTGCACTCTCTGGCAAAATCCTGATTTGTTTCACTGCTGGCCTGCTGCGCTTCAATAAAGGTTTGTAGGCAGGCAGCAGCATCACGGACATGTGATCAGAACGGCCGAGATGGGGGCGGGGTATCACTTTATATGCATCTGTGTTTGTGTACACTAAGTCCAACATATTCTCTCCTCTGGTCTTAAAGTCTACACATTGTTTAAACTTGGGGAACACAGTCTTTAGGCTGGTGTGGTTAAAATCCCCCGCAACCACCACAAAACTGTCCGGATGTGAAGTTTGGATTTCACTGATCGCATTGTGCAGTACCCTGAGTGCCTTCTTAGCATTAGCTTTAGCATTAGGGCTCGGCTCTATGTAAACACCAGCTACAAACACGTTGCTGAATTCCCTTGGCAGATAAAATGGCCGACAATTAACAATAAGGAACTCCGCCAACGGAGAGCAGTGTTTAGACACTAACGTGGCATTAATGCACCAGTTCTTGTTAACATAGATGCATAGCCCACCCCCCCGGCTCTTACCGGAGCTCGCCGTTTCCCTGTCGGCACGGAACATCGCCATATCTTCCAGTTGAATGGCCTCGTCAGGAATGTTGTCGTGGAGCCATGTCTTGGTAAAAACAAACACACAGCAGTCCCTCCACTCTCTCTGGGTTTCTCTCAGCAGACGCAGTTCGTCCACCTTGTTTTCGAGGGCGCGGACGTTAGAGAGAAGAAGCGACGGTACCGCTGGTCTGGAGGGGTTAGCCTTTAGCCTAGCATGGATCCCGGCCCTTTTTCCTCGCTTTTGCTTGCGTTCGCTCCGCTTCCGCTTCCTCCTCTCTCAGGTAGCTTCCAGTGGGGACTCTGGAAGCTGCCTGCCCTGCCTCTGTACCAAAGTTTTTTGCTTAAAATGCTCAAATTTGGTAACAATAGGTCTGGGACGTTTATTCTGGGAATTTTTTTGTCCAATTCGGTGGACTCGGTGGAAGGTAATTGAATTTGTGACTTCAGGGGATAGTTTTAGTTGTGTTGAGATAAATTCACGGACCAGCTGTTCTGGATTTTCATTATTTTTTTGAACAATTCCAGAAAAAAACAAGTTTATCTCTCATGCTGCGTGACTGCAAACTGAGAACTGTTTCCTTCATTTTTCGGTTTTCTCTCTCAACAACGCCAAGCCGCGTGGTTAGTGTGTTTACTGACTTTTTTAGGCTGTTATTTTCCTCTATGAGAGAGACAAGCTGTGTTTGACTGAACTCTAAACTCTCCCGCAAACTCTGGACCTCTTTATGAAGGAGCTCAACCAGCGCCAGTCTACCATCCATGCTGGTAAGTTTATTCTCAATGGAGAAAAGGATGTCACTAACCTCGGTGCCCTGCTGTGATTTCTTGGGTGTTATTTTTGGCGAATCTGCGGGTCTCGGTCGTTTAGACTGAGGAGCAGGGACGGAACACACACTCACCTGCTCCACGACACAGCAACGGTAATAAGACTCATCGATGTAGTTCTCTAGTTTCTCCAGCTCTGTACGAAAAAAGAAAGACAAAAACAATCAGTTAATGAATTAAGTAGATAGATAGATAGATAGATAGATAGATAGATAGATAGATAGATAGATAGATAGATAGATAGATAGATAGATAGATGTACTTTATTGATCCCAAACTGGGAAATTACAGATAGTAATATAGTAATATATAGATAGTAAGTATAAAAAAGAAAAAAACAATCAGTTGATTTTTTTTGTCTTTGAATTTGTTAACAATATCAAGAATGTCTTTTTCATCTGACAGATGAAAAAGGTGTTTATTATTAAGGGTAAAACAAATCCAAGTCTACATGGCCCTGTGTGAAATAGTCAGTTTCTCTTTTTTTGATGTTACGTTGGGGTGTCTGGAATCCACCCCTTGGGGGGGCACTATCATGATTCTGAGCATGGGTGGGGAGCCGTGCTCAGCTTCTGAGTTATTTAAATTATCTTCTATATTTCTGCATCTCTGCTTATTTTGTATTGAGTATGGTTTGGGGTATGTTGTTATTTGGGTTTGTCTTTTATTTCTAGTCTTAGTTTCCTATTAGTTCATCTTAGGTTGTTTGTTTTATGTTTCTCTGTATTATCTTGTATTCCTAGTTATGTTCCTGTATTTATATTTGTCTGTGTCCTTAGGTCTCCTGTTGTATTATTGGCTCTCATTGGTTTGGTTTTTCTTATTATCCTCACTCTCTCTTTAGGTCTGTCTTTAAAGTGTTTATCTAGTTTGTCTCTTATTTCTATCTGGTCCTTGTTTTAGTCATCGTCCTTAATGTATTTTTGTCCAGTGGTTTGTTTCCTGATTTTCATTCATTCATGTCTGTGCTTAGTTTATCCTTGTTCATGTATTCTTGATTTTCTTCCGTCACGGGTTGTGCTTTTATTTTGACAGTCACATTTGTATACTTCCTTCTGTCAAACCTTGTTCGCGGGCTGTCACATCTGTTCATAATTAGTTCTGATTATCTTCACTCATGATCCCACACCTGTCATTCATTGATCACTTGTCCATTTAATCTATTTAAGGGCATAGCAATGTTTCCCGTTGCCATGCCCTACTGTTGTCTCCTCAGAGTGACCAACCGTTACTCTGAGTGTTTGTATTTTTTTCTGCAGAGGTGAACGGGTGCGCTTCATCTTGGATTTATCCTTTTTTCTCCTCGTTTTTGCCAGACGTGAGCCCTGGCTCCATTCGGGTGTGACTCTGTCTAGGAATCTTCTCTTTTCCCTGGCATGTCCGAGCACCTCAGCCTGGGTCCATCCAGGCTGTTCTTCCTTTTCTCTCAGGCATGAGCCCTGTTCTCCTCCAGTGTTCCCCTCACCATTTTCCTCCTGTTTTCCCGTCTTTGATAAGTGTAGTGTTTTGTTTAGTGTTTGTGTTTGTTAAAACCCTGATCCTACCGAGTGGGGTCCCAATTGACCCCACACATATGTTCTTATGCACAACACGGACATATTATCAATCACAGCTATCATGCTTTCTGACTTTGTCATCATCTGTGAATCACAAAAAATAAATCTGATTTAAAATACAGTTTTCTTCTGTACTGTCAGTTCAGATTTTTCATTAGGGTCCGATCGGACCCCAGGGAAAAATATGATGTTAATGATATTAAATGTATGAATTTTGTGTTATATTTCAGTGAATGATGGCTCAACGAGGTAGACTTTGGTCAGAGAAAGAAGGAAGACCTATCTTTAGTGCCACCATGTCACGAACTAGGTTCACCACCATTTTTTCAACCAGTGTGCCCTGGTGCGTTCAGGTTTTTGTGGGAAATTATCTAATTTCACTTCTTAATTGGTACAAGAAATGCAAATGACTTCCGGTTATGGCGGCCACGTGAGAGGGACACGTCTCGCTCTGCTCTGCTCCTGGAGACGAAAAAACAGCAAATAACTCTTTCATTTGGGACAGAACCTATCCCAGCGTTTGGACGAGGATATGTCGGTGAAGCCTAAGGCTGGAAAACCAGGTAGAGGAAAAAGCGAGCCGCCGAAACAGTCTAAATTAACGGACTTTCACGTCTGTGACGCAGCAGATAAAGAAGCTCCATATATGGCGGAGGAAGCGAGCAGCGGTGCGGTGAATGTGGGAGGCGGCACAGGTGCGGTGCTTAACGCCATTAGTTCAATGAGAGCGGACTTTTCCGCTAAGTTTGATGGGATTATGGCAGCGTTGGAAGGAATGAGAAAAGAATTGGGTGACTGTGTAGAACGAATGGCGCAGGTGGAGCTTCGTGTCTCTAGTGCTGAAGATGACGTCACCTGTCTTCAATTAAAGGTGCGCACTTTGGAAAAAAAAAATAAAAGTCTGGAAAATAATGTCTTGGACTTGGAATCCCGGTCGAGACGGAACAACTTGAGGCTGGTGGGTCTACCGGAGGAATCCAAAGGTCGGGACACATGTTCCTTTTTGGAAAAGTGGATTCTGGAGGCGCTGGGCAGCGCGGAGCTGCAATCAGCAGTCGTTCTGGAAAGCGCATATCGTATCGGCCCACGGAGAGATAAGGGACCACCGAGGACGATTATTATGAAGTTTATCAGCAACAGAGACAGGATGAAGATCTTCAACGCTGCGCGAGCTAAAGGCCAGATTAAACACCAGGACCAGCAGGTGCGGTTCTACCCAGATTTGGCCACAGGAATCCAACAATTGAGGAAGCAGTTTGATCCCGTATGTAAAGAGCTGCACAACCTTGGGATTCGTCATGGTGTAATTTATCCTGCGAGACTGTTGACCACGTATGAGGGCAGAACCTACATCTTCAAGACCCCAGAGGAGGCGCAGGAGTTCATCAAGAAGATCCAAGAAGAGACTGGTGGGAGCTAAGCATGAACAAAATATAAGGTAGAATATTTAAGCATTTGCACAGGCATCTGGCTGATCTGAAGCAAATAGCAAGTTTACAAAATATAGATTGTATTATATATAAAAAAAAAAAAAAAAAACTATGATGTACAAAGTTGCTAAAAATTTTGGAGTTAAGTTGGAAAACTACAGAAGAGAGTTAATGTTATGTCATTAAAAGTAGCAGAGTTAGGGTGATTGGGAGGATGAAGAAGGAGTGGCTTTGGCTGGTCCTCGTGGGTGTGGAGCGGTCGATGGCTATATCGGGAGACGGAATTTTTTTTTTTTGATTTTGGGGGATTACCACAAATGTGGGAAGGGGGAATTTGTTTGTGTGTAGTTTGTAGGATGAATGTTCAACCACTCATGTTTTTGCTTCTCTGTATGAGCATGTTTACACTGCAAGGTAATCCCAAACTCCCTATTGATCATAAACCAAAGCGTTAATCTTAATTTAACTTCATGGAATTGCAGAGGTCTACAAAAATTAAAAAAACTTAAACAAGTTATGAATAAAATAAAAGATATGGGTTCAAAAATTGTGTTTTTACAAGAAACTCATCTAATAGAGGAGGATGTAAAAAGAATTAGGAGTAGATGGCAAGGAAGTGTTTTCACCTCATCATTTTCATCCCGAGCCAGGGGAGTTATGACTCTCATACATAAATCAGTCCCATTTCAAGTGAAAAATGTAATTGGAGACAAATTTGGAAGATATTTAATCATTCAAGGATCTTTGTTATTAGAAAATATAAATTTGGTAAACTTATATGGTCCCAATATAGATGATCAAAAGTTCTTTGCTAATTTATTTCTTATCTTATCATCACTTACAGGGCAACATATAATAGCAGGGGATTTTAATTGTACATTGAATCCCGGTATAGATAGATCAACAGGACTGGACTGTACGCACAATGGATGTAGGATGACCATTATTCATTTTATGAAAGAATTGAGATTGCTAGATATATGGAGAGAAATGAATCCACAAGTTAAAGCCTACTCTTGTTATTCCAATACCTACAAGACTTTCTCACGTATTGATTATTTTTTGATCTCCGTAGATTTAAGGTCCAAGATTCAAAACTGCTTTTATGATAACATCGTGATCTCTGATCATGCACCCTGCTGTCTAATATATGTAGATAAGAAATTGACAAAGGAACCAGGTAGATGCCAATTTCAGCATAAATGGCTTCAGGATGAGGAATTTGTTAAGTACATAGAAAAACAGATAGATGAGTTCTTTGATATCAATACTACACAAACATCAGCATGTGTAAAGTGGGAGGCTTTCAAAGCTTTTATTAGGGGACATATTAGTAGTAGTAGATTAGTTTATTTGACAGGGACAGTGCAATAAACATAGACAATTAATCAAAGACAATCAATCTGATGTGTTGCACATAGAGTGTATAGCTATTAGCTAATTCGCAACTCTTGTCCCTGGATGGGCTTTAGAAAAAAGAATCAAGATAAAAAATATACACAATAACCACATACATCAATGCAGAAAAATTATAAATACACAATTATAAATATTATAAATATTATAAATACACAAATATAACAGCCTGACTCACATTTAACATAAATATTATAAATATTATAAATACACAAATATAACAGCCTGACTCACATTTAACACATATAACATAACTCACATTTGCCTATTTCAGGCCTTCCTCCCTCCGTCACTCACTATAAACAAACACATTTATTCCTTCCCTTCATTCACTCTCACTTTGCAGACAAATAATTCATACATGAGTACATTCTTGTTTATTTTTCAGCCAGTTTTTAACATTTTTAGTGAATGTTTTAAAGTCCGTTATTATTTTAATTTCATTTGGCATTGTGTTCCAGATGTGACTGCCCTTTATAGAGAAAGCTGTTTGTCCAAATGTGGTTCTGCGGTGGAATATTTTACAGTTATTGTTAACAGAACTCCTGGTGGCTCTGCTGCTGTCCTGT
This sequence comes from Pholidichthys leucotaenia, assembly GCA_020510985.1. NCBI lineage: Eukaryota > Metazoa > Chordata > Actinopteri > Cichliformes > Pholidichthyidae > Pholidichthys > Pholidichthys leucotaenia. The sequence goes on from CM035848.1 coordinate 208,820,003, forward strand.
CTTTGGACGAAACCAGCAAGTGGCTCGGGTGCTGATTTATGGAAACATTTGAACGTTAATTTCAGAAGACAGAGGTCAATGAAGCTCTCAAAACTCAATAGGTTGTATTTTTTTAAAACATTACAGTGATGCCACCTAATGGGCTTTTTGTCCAAGATTTTTAGGGTTTGATTATATAATGAACCTATATGTCTTATTGTGGAAGGGGCTGCTTGAGCCCAGACTGTCAAACAGTATGATATATGAGAAAAAACCATAGAATGCATATACAGTGCAGCTGCTTCGTAAGGTATGTAATATCTAATTAATTTAAAGCAGTTCAGATTTTTTTTTACTGTTTTTGAAATTTTCTTTATATGAAGATTAAATTTGAGTTGAGGATCTAGTACAATGCCAAGGTATTTGAATTCTGTAGCTAAACTGATGTCATGATCATGTATATTAACTTTAAAATGTTGCAGGTTACATTTTTTGATTGAAAAGCACATTGAGACTGTTTTCTGAAGGTTCAGCTATAGATGGTTCTTGAGGAGCCACTCTTGGACATCAACCATACTTGTAGACAGTACATCTGCAGCCTGTGCTGGAGTCTTGGCAGCTGTGTAAATAACTGCATCATCTGCATAAAGTTGGCATGTTGCAGCTGAGCAGTGTAACGGCAAGTCATTAATAAAAATGCTGAAAAGTAAAGGACCAAGAATGGACCCTTGTGGGATACCCATGCGGTTGTTTAAAAATGAGGATTTATCCTGGTGAACTTTTACACACTGTTCTCTATTCTGGAGATAAGATGCAAACCATTCTAATGTATTTGGGGAGAAGTTAAAAGATACCATTTTGGATAAAAGCAAACTGTGGTTTACAGTATCGAAAGCCTTTTTGAGATCTAGAAAAACAGCTCCTACCACATTACCCCTGTCCAAGGACTGTTTGACGTTTTCAATAAGGCAACAATTTGCTGTTTCTGTTGAGTATCCTGGTCTAAAACCAATAAACCAATTATTAGTTATACAGGTTCAAAATCTAAGAAGACTCGAGAGGAGAGAGTTCAATTGGAACATAAAATAAAAATTCTTCAAGAAAAAGTATATGCAGGAAGTGATCCAAGGTTGGAGAACGAATTACTGATTTTGAGAGCTGAATATGACAAAAAATCAGCGAATAGAGCTGCTTCGAGTCTTCTAAGATTGAAACAATCTTTTTATGAACAAGGTGAAAAATCAGGAAAATTATTGGCATGGCAGATTAAACAATTAGAATTTAAAACACCAATTACCAATATTATAAGTAATGGACAGGTAGTTATAGATCCTTTAGAAATTAATAGAGCCTTTAGAGATTACTATGAAAAATTATATGATACCAAAAATGAATCTGACTTAACAAAACTAAATGGGTTTTTGAACGAACTATCTATACCGTGTATTTCAAATGAAAACAGGGAGATACTGGAGTCTAAAATTAGTCAAGAAGAAGTTGGGCTAGCCATTGATAATATGAAATCAGGAAAAAGTGCAGGACCAGATGGTCTTCCAGTTGACCTTTATAAAAAATTTAAGAATAAATTAATAAAACCTTTTTTGGAAATGGTTTTAGAAGCATTTCAAAATAGTAATTTACCATCATACATGAATAATGCCTTAATTATACTGTTGCCAAAACCAGGTAAACCCTCTAATAAATGTGAAAATATGAGACCAATAAGCCTATTAAATGCCGACCTTAAGATAATCTGTAAAATTTTAGCAAGACGAATACAAGAAATTTTACCAAATATTATTAATCGAGATCAGAATGGCTTTATAAAGGGAAGACAAGGCTTCCATAATGTAAGAAGACTATTTAATATTAATTCAATTCAATTCAATTCAACTTTATTTATATAGCGCCATTTCACAACAACAGTCATCTCATAGCACTATCAACTGAAGGGGGGACCCCCACAGTTGCAGAAAGACCCCAGCAATCAGGCGATCCCCTGTGAGCAAGCACTCATAAAAAAGTGCAATAATAATAAATAAAGAATAAATAATAAAGAAGCAAGCGCTTCTTTATTATTTATTCTAATAAAGAAGCACCGGATACAGCTCTCCTATCACTGGACGCCGAAAAGGCCTTTGATAGAGTCGAATGGCCCTTTCTTTTTGAAGTCTTACAAAGGTTTGGACTTGGAAATAATTTCATAAAATGGGTTCAGATAATATATAATAATGCTACAGCAGAAATCCTAACAAATAACAATATTTCAAAATCAATAAAAATCAATAGAGGATGTCGACAAGGCTGTCCACTTTCACCTTTACTGTTTACTATGGCAATTGAACCTTTAGCGATGGCGACACGTCTACAGTCACAAATATATGGAATTAAAGTTGGACCAACAGAACATAAAATCTCCCTGTATGCCGATGACATAATTTTGTTTATGTCGAATCTTAAAAAATCAATTCCGACCTTGTTGAATTGAATAAAGAATTTTGGGGAAATATCAGGATATAAAATAAATAAAACTAAATCTTCAATATTAATGCTAAATGAGACCCAGAGAAATTACCCAGCCCCTGAGGTAAATCAATTCAATGTTGTAAATCAGTTTAAATATTTAGGAATCCAAATTGTGCCTAAGCTAGAATCAGTCGCCAGTGTCAACTATGAAGCCTTAATGACAGATATTAATGAGTTACTTCAGAGATGGCTGTCACTACCAATGTCGATGATCGGGAGAATCAATATACTTAAAAGTAATATCTTACCTAAAATACTTTATTTATTTCAATACATTCCCTTACCACCACCTTTAGATTTATTCTCAAGAATTAAAAAAAAGTTAGTGGAATTTATATGGAACAACAGGAGGGCTAGATTACGTTTGTCTTTATTATATTTACCATTTGATCGTGGAGGTCTGAAATGTCCAAATTTTATGTTGTATTATTGGTCGGCACAACTGAGGTCTATGACATATTATTTTTCATCAAATGATCTCCCTCACTGGACTGAAATGGAATCATACAATTTGCCTTTACCTCTTCCCATATTCATATATTCAGACTCGGCAAAAAAATTACAGAAACAAGTTAAAAACCCATTTGTAAAACATACAATTAAAATATGGTGTGAAACTAAAAAATATTTAAAAGAACCACACTTACTGTCACAATTTAGTCCAATATGGGGTAATCAATATTTTAAACCAGGGAGAGCGGATGCTGTGTTTAAAGTATGGAGTTTAAAAGGGATCCAAAAAATTCAAGATTTATATTTGTCATGTTCAGATAACATAATGTCTTTTGAAGAGCTGAGGATCAAATTTAATCTTAATAGAACACATTTTTTTAAATATCTTCAACTTAGGAACTTTATTCGATCAAACCAAAATAATGCTCTCACTCGACCTATTTATTCATCCTTGGAAAAAATGTTGATGAAAGATAGTAAATGAAAGGGTATTATTTCAGAGTTTTATAACTCATTGACACTATCCTCAAGTGAAAACTCACAGAAAAGATTAAACTACTGGAAAGAAGATCTGCAAACTGAAATTTCAGAGGAACAATGGGAATTGGCTTGTACAGAAGCTCAAACCAAATCAATAAATGTACGTCTTAAATTGATACATTTTAAATGGTTAATGCGGATGTATGTTACACCGGTGGAGTTAAATAGATATTACAAAAACATACCAGATACATGCACAAAATGCATGGAAAGTAAAGGAACCCTATTTCATTGTTTATGGGAATGTAGAATAATTAGAATGTTTTGGGAAGAGGTGAGGGTAACAATTGAAAAAATAATTTCAAAACAAATCATATTGAATCCTAAACTGTTTTTGTTGGGTCTGTACCCAAAAAAGCATAACTTTAATAAAAGTGAAAGAACATTCATAGACCTCAGTTTGCTTAATGCCAAAAAATGTATTGCACTACTGTGGAAAAAGACTCATAGACCAGATGTGACTCAGTGGTTAAGACAGATGTTAACAAACCTTCCATTAGAAAGAATAACATACATACTGAAATCAAAGGAAAGTGTGTTTGAGAATATATGGAGACCTTTTATTGATTATGTAAAAAATTTAAACATAACTCTTGAAGAAGAAGGTGAATGATGTGTGTGGACCTTGTAAATTCCAAACTGGTGAACATAATATGTATACTTATGTAATGGATTGTCTAGACTAAACAGAGGAGCATTGTTGAAGACTTGATTTTGTTGGTGGTTGTAGGTGTTTTTAGTGCATTTTTTTGTAGTACTTTAGTGTTAGTGTTTGATTGTTTGTGTCATGTTTGTTAAAAAAAAAGGTTCAATAAAGATATTGTGGAAAAAAAAAAAGAAATGCAAATACTTTGCCATTGTTGTGCATGTGTTCTGTAGGGCCTACAGAACACATGCACAACAATGGCAAAGTATTTGCATTTCTTGTACCAATTAAAAAGTGAAATTAGATAATTTCCCACAAAAACCTGAACGTACCAGGGCACACTGGTTGAAAAACACATTACAACCGGGCTACTCGTGCTGAAAGGCAGGCAACCGACAAACTAGCCCCATTCCGGGATTTTTGGATCATGTTTCAAGCACAACTCTTTGTTTTAACCAAATAAAACATTTTAAGTGAAAAAAATACTTTGGTATTGCTTAATAATCCAATTAACAGTTAAATTTTGTGTGGGGTCCAAACAGACCCCAGTTGGTACTATTTGTATGTAAAATATGTTGGTAGGATGAGGGTTAATAAATGTTGCAAACTAACAGTTGGCGTTTGGTGTCTTCTGCCTGCCCTTGAAAAGGGTGATTTATGACAGATAATAATAATAATGGATGACAAAAATACAACTTAAAGGGTTAGTTCCTTTATTTTTAGATCTACAGCATTTTTTTACCTCATGCATAAAGTGGCACTTTGAATTTCATCTGAATGTTTACTTAAATACTGAGCTTTAAAATTTTGCATAAACTTGCACTTAAAACTTCAGAATGCATGTTTACATAGTGCTGACCAGTGAAATGTTGCCAATGTTACAAAGTTTAAAATTAAAAAAAAAGCAACGTTGCTGAACTGAGTTAAGTTTGTAATATATTCCTTGACTTTTAGATTTTTAGATAGATGTTTTATATGTGTGCAAAATGCAACCAGTCATTACCAAGGTATGTTTTGTACTTTTATTGTTTTCAATAATAGAGATGGCATCAGGTTTGGATCAGTATTGGTCGATACTCAGTCACAGTATCAGTGTCCGTATCGGACTTGAAAAAGTGGTATTGACTCATCCCTAGTTTTAACACCATAAAAAAAATCTCTGCACAGATAATTTACACATTAGAGCATCAAGAAGAAACACAGTAATAAACTAGAAAAGCACTCATAGAGCTCATACCTCCGCCAAGGCTCCTTCCGTTTCTCATGGATCACCTCCAAAATGTAGTGGGTTTGTGTGTAGGCCTACCGCCACTTGTGGTGAAAATTGCATCAAAGTCTGTCCATCAGTTTTGAAGTATATTTGCTAACACACTGTGAGAAGATAAGAGCCTTGGCTGAGGTATGCATTGTGAGATCATGACCAAAATATAGTGGGTTTCTCTCTAGCCCAAGAACCACCTCTGGTGAAAATTTCATCCAAATCCATCCAGTAGTTTTTGTGTAATCCTGCTGCACAAATACAAAGAAAGCCCTTGGTGGAGGTTTGCGTTCTCAGATCATCACCAAAATGTAATCATCTGTTCCCTGTGCCATTACACACCTTTCCTGAAAATTTTATCAAAGTCTGTCCATCAGTTTTGGAGTATTGTTGCTAACACACTGAGAAGATAAGAGCCTTGGCTGATGTATGCATTCTCAGATCATCACCAAAATATAATGGGTTCCTCTGTAGCCCAAGAACCACCTCTGGTGAAAATTTCATCCAAATCTATCCTGTAGTTTTTGTGTAATCCTGCTGCACAAATACAAACAAAGCCCTTGGTGGAGGTATACACTCTCAGATCATCACCAATATCTAATCATCTGTTCCCCGTGTAATTACACACCTTTCCTGAAAATTTCGTCAAAATCCGTTCATAACTTTTTGAGTTATGTTGGTAACAGACAGACAGACAGACAAACCCTGGTAAAAAACATTACCTCCTTGGCAGAGGTAAAAATAGAGAAATATACTTAAGTAATAAAAATTTGCATGTACTTGAAAACACAATATAAAAATGGGTTAATAAAGCATAAGCTGCAATATGACTTTAACCTGGATGGAAAAAATATTTATATTTTATATAATATTTACTCATGGTGTGTGGATTTATTTTGTAAAATTTATTTGGATTATTGAATGCCCAGTATAAGGAGTTTTACAACGAGCCACACAGTGGCAAAACAAAAAGAACTACACCAATAATGCAAATATAATGATTGGAAAACAAAGGAAATAACTACACAGAAGCCTCCTTAGCCTATGTAAAAGTTTGTTTTCTTGGCTGACCTGCATTTTAGCTGTAAACATCTTAGTGATTTTACTGCATTTTGCTGCAGCTGTGATAAGAGCTTTTTAATTCTTAATTCTCTCCCCTCTCTGCGCCTCCTTTTCTTTTGACCACCACGACCTTCCATTTTGCAGCTGACAGGACATTTATCTCCAGTTTTTATACTGATAGCAATACGTTTTTTAACCAGCAGCTGAGGAAGTTCGGAGCTCTCCTGTCACCGTCATCCGTTTGTACCGCCCCTCGCAGCCTTGTGGTGCGTTCAAGGTACCTCAGACGACACAGAACTACAGAACAATTCAAATTCAAATTCAAATTCAAACGTTTATTTCAAACTCAGGGTTCATATTAAGAGCAAAACTAAAACGAGTAGAAAATAGATAAATAAATAAATAAATAGATCAAAGTATATACAGATCAGCAGACACTCGGCGCTCTTGTAACAACAGTAACATACAATAATGGGCTCAGTATAAAATGGAACGCCACCACTTCCAAATGCTGGAATGAAGTGTGAGTGACGAGTTGACAATTGCTGATATAAGATGATTGTTACATGCCAGCAACCTTCTCAAAAAACTGTAAACATTCTTACGTATCAATTCGCCAAAAGACGGAATGTTCACAGACACAAGCATCTTGCTTGCACTCGACCTTCGCGGTACATCTAACAACCTTCTTAGGGAGTTATTATATGCAATGCGGATTTTGTTCCTAACAGCAACATTGCTATTAAACCATAAAGGCGAGCAGTACATTGAGGTACAGAAGGTCTTGAACAACATACATTTGACATCAGGAGAACATCTATGGAAATTTCGCAACAGTAAATTTGTTTGAGCATACAGTTTCCTGAGATGCCTGTTACAATCAACATTGGTCTTTTCAGATTCAATCCACACACCTAGGTATTTGACTTTTTCAACAAAGTTCAAGCTATTACCACAAAGTGGCATAACAGGATTCGACGTATTGACACCCTTTGGTTTGAAAGCCATACACATAGATTTAGTACAGTTGAACAGGATGTCATTTTTTTCACCAAATTTTTCACATACCGAAAGGAGATGTTGCATCGCTGCAGTAGACAAACTTAACAAACAGAGGTCATCAGCGTAGAAAATATGATTTAACAGTGCACCGTTAAAGGAGCCGCCCACATTAGTATTGTTCAACAGTACACTGAGATCATCAACATAGACATTAAACAACAAGGGTGACAGTATACCACCTTGTTTAACACCGTTGGTCACATGAAATTTGGATGAGGTGACATTGCCCCATCTAACAACCATAGACTGCCTTCTGTACCAGTATAACAGGATGCTAACAATGTAAATAGGAATACCTCGATCGATCAATTTTCTGAACAAACACCAGTGGTTAATCCTGTCAAATGCTTTGCTAGCATCTAGGAACGTAGCATAGACACTAGTGGAATGGCTTCTGAAGTAGTCAACAAATTCATGGAGTAGGTAAACAGCCTTGTCAGTTGAAAGAGCTGATTTGAAACCAAACTGATTGTCGTTTGTCCACAGATAATCCTCAATTCTGTTCAGGAATAAACCCTCTAACAGTTTAGATATAACATTTGCAATAGCTATAGGTCTGTAGTTGTTCATATCAGAAAGACTGGCACACTTGTTTTTCACCAAAGGAATAATAACAGAGTCCATCAACATATCTGGCATGTAACCATGAACAAACATACAGTTAAAACACAATGACAACAGAATACACAAATTGAAATCAGCGTTGATGAGGCATTCACTGGTGAGACAGTCAGGGCCAGCTGATTTGCCTTTCTTGAGAACTTTGATCAGTGAATCAACTTCAACAGGAGTAACAGCAGAAATATCAGAGGCATCAAACATGTCGTTATACAGACGAATATCATGCATAACAGAATCCTTCATTGAAACATTCTTGACTGAGTTGAAAATAGCTTCATAATGGCATTTCCACTTTTCAGCAATATTAACGTCACCAGTCACACCATCAATAGTGTTTGATCTGACAGACCGGTGGAAGCTCATAGCCTTCATTTGTTTCCAGAACTCTACCATGTTCAGTTCACTCATGTGATTAGCTAGCTGGTCACATTTGATACTTTCTTCATTGCGCCTGCATGCTCGTAGAGCATATTTGAACCTAGCCCTGCAATTTTTCATGTTTTCAAATATTGGACCAGAACGTGGTTTGCTATTACTCCTCCACCACAAAAAAGCATCCCGAGCAGCTGTGTGAGCCTCGCTAACGACATCATTCCAGCCTGGGACGTTATATTGGGTGGCCACACTGTGACTAGGAATGCATTCACTCACACAGTAATTTAGAGCATCAACAATATCACTGTAGAACCTGTCGATATCGTCCCTGTGTGCCACACAATTACGGTCGTGACACCTGATGGCGTCCATAGGAGCACGGATGTTACAGAGTTTCCTACGAGTAAGTTTCTTATATCTGGACAGGTCTGACGCTGTGGCATCATGCCATTTGTATGTTCTACTGCCCGTTGTGGCTGAGGGAGCTTCCCGGGGGCCACTTACAGCACTAGATACCTCAATATCTATAGATAAAGGTACATGATCAGAACTCACATAGTCATACAGAACTTTGATATTGGACACGTTATCATGGCCTGAGGATGTAGTCACACAGTGATCAAGCCATGATGTAGAGCCATGAGCCATGCTAACATGAGTAAAGGTATCACCTGGTAAGATAATCCTGTCCGAGATGTGTAAGGAGTAACTCTCACAAAAAGACACCAGTTCGTCTCCAAAACAACTTGAACGTGCTGTATTAGCGTTGAAGTCACCAATTGTGAACACATATGGAGTTGGAAAGTCCTCGGTGATACGTTTAACAAGACTCAGGCAGTGCAAGTATTCATCCAAGTTTTCAACACTGTCATAGGGGAAATATACACATAATATAAGACAGTGAAAGTCACCCAGGTTGACTTCAATACCTGTAATTCTTAAGCAATCGTAAGTTTTCACAACACAACTGTTCGCAAGTGACTTCCGCCATAGGATACCGACGCCGCCATAGGGGCGACCTAAGATAACACGTTCTTCCGTATCCATAAAAGAAACACCTTGTCCTATAAAGTCACCATGTAATCTGCTCAGAATAGACAATTCGTTTTCGAACAACCAGTGTTCCTGCAACAACACAATGTCATGGTTATCACATAAACTGGAGATCTCATTAGATGAAGTTTTTACATTCTGGCAGTTGAATGAACATATTCTAAGGTTGGTCCTACTATTGAATGAGTATAATGACAAACACAATAATGACAATCACATGTAGATCATTTCCTCTCAAAAAACTGTCGACGGTATAAACCAGATGGCCACACGTTTTTGTCAAGCAACTTCTTGCTGCAACTGGCAGGACATGTAATCTTAAAAGAGGCATAACCATCATACTTGGTTTCTAGTTGCTCAAATCTTGAGATTGTCATTTAATTTAACATGGGTTTTGATGTAGGAGCGTACATGATGGGGTCTGGTGGTGGGGTCAAGTCGACTGATGAAGACTTGGTGCTTCTTATGACCTTGACCTTGACCCTGATGTCCGCCAGACCTCCTACCAGACTTTGGTACAACGCGTAACTGTGAGTGGGGGTGTGTCTTGTTGACAGCCTGTAGCTGGTTCGTGGTCTGCTTGGCAGACGGTTGGTTGTCAGACGATTGAAGAGCATTAGCGTAGGACCTCTTCTTCTTGGAACGGCGACTCTCAACTTCCTCGAACTCACACTCGCGTTCTTCAGCAATTACAGCAACTTTGGCAGCTTTGGCAACCCCAGAAGGGTTGCTGCCGACAACGTCAACAGAACAGGCCTCTGTAGAGTTGGCGGCCTCGTCCGCATTCTCCCCGTCGGCCGTGGCGGTAGGTGGAGGACCACGGGCTGCATTGGCGACCTGGGCGTGGTTGACAGCTACTACTACCACGGTCTCCTCATCGCTGGTGATGTTGACAACACTCAGGGTACTGCCAGCCTCATCGCCATCTTCCACGACCAGGACGTTAGCTGAAGGGGGTGTGTCGCCGAGTTTGGACTTTATTGCCGCCATGTCGTCCTGGATAGCAGATATCGTTTTGAACACGGTAGCCATGCTCTCTCCAAGGGACATCACACGGCACACATCCTTAGACAGCCTGGCAAGGTCAAATGACTCCACCGGAGCTGGTGGCAAATCCTTGAGGTTCAGGGCAACGTATTGTGGTGCCAGCTGACCAACCTCATTCAGCTTGTGGTAGATGTCGGCGATGTTGTCTTTCTTCTGGCTGGGGCCGATCCTCTTCTTCTTCCGCAATTTTCCCTCTGGACACTGCTCGAACAGCAACTTCTTTGCTCCTTCAACCTGGTTCTCATCATAGAAGTCGCTAACCCATTTCACAAGATAGTCCATCGGGACAACACCCATCTTGTTCTGCATGAAGCACAGCAGCTCACAGACGGACATCTGACGTGGGGATGCTGTAGTTGGCCCATGCAGGGGAGGGTCGTTACCATAGTTGTCACCAACCATATCTGGCGTTAGTTCATTTAGTCCAGAAGACAATTCAGACAGTTATCTAACAAGATACTGACATGTATTTAGCACACCAACATAGGTTTAACGAGATAGCTTTGTTAGCTTGGATAGCTTTGAAGCCCAACAGGAGTAACGTTCAGCGGGGCTGATCATTAGCTTGGCGGGTCTAACGTTAGCTTAGCATTAGCGTTAGCTTAGCGTTAGCTTAGCATTAACATTAGCTTAGCGTTAGCGTGATAGATTCAATAATTGCGCTCTTGTGTGAATTAATACATACGCGCTCTTGGATCCACCTCACTGCGGATCAGTTCGCCCTCCGGGGAATAACGATAGACGACACCAGTATCTATTTCATCACACACAGATGACCATTCGCCCATCGTAGTGAATACCTTCTCACTGCTGCTGTTTCTCTGGGGTAGCAGCAGACACAATAACAACATACCTGAACATAGTGAAATACATAATACCAGACAGAACTCAAATACGTCCACTGTAGACTGCTTGTTCAGGCCACTTTCCTCCAGATTGGCCAGGCCACTGGGAAATGTCCCACCCCTCCCCATTCTCAGTCTGTGCCTGGTTGTCTTTTAAAAGGGGTGCAAATGCGTGCAAAGCTGGAGCACTGCTAGTTTACACTACACTTTTGAAAAAAGTCTCAGTGGATAATTGTTAATCACTATTTAAGCGTCACATTTTTTTAAAATTGTGGGTGCCAGAACATAAGGACACTCTTACCTCTACTTCATCCCACACCAGCATTACTTTGAAAGGCCAAGGTGCAACAGTGGCACTCCCGTAAATGATGTTCTTTCTCATTTTCACTTTGTGTACGACCACATCTGTTTCTTCAGTGCCTGATACTGTATGGGAAACAAAAAAGCCCCAAATTTCAAGTTAGACACATCAAAACTTTACGTCTTAACACAGTTAAAAATAAATGCTTTGGAAAATCCCGTTTATCATGGAAGGCCCAAAAATGTCAAAGTTGACAACTGTTAACATGTAAAAACTTTACATCTTAGCATTTTTGCTATGCTAACACAATTTTTATACATCATAAGGTATTATGCCATGTTAACATGCTTTTGACTCATTTCAAAGCATATGTCACCAAGTAGATGCCAGGTCTTTATGACTACAGTAGCAAAACACGCGGCTAAAGATAAGACCCTTTGCTATCAGGAAGACTCTAACTCCTGGATGAGATCATTGATGTGTTTGCAGCCATTTGTCAGGTATGTGGCTTTCAGGGATGCTGACTAGGTTGGAGGATGAAGACACAGCTGCTCCCTACATGACTGAGCCCTGACAGTGAATATGTGCTGATTAATCTTTACAAATCAAAATAAGATATGCTTAGAGATGTTTCAATGCTTTTTGTGTGTGCTTCCTTTGGTAGCAGCTGTGATATTCATGATGCTGTCATATTCACAGTCTATTCACTTAGACACTGCAGGCATTGCCTCACCCCTCATCCTTCAGTTTCACACATCCACTTTCCTATTGGTTTAGATACCACCAAACTAAGACCGATTAATTTATATAGCTTGCAGACATTGGCTATCTCAGCTCATTTTTTGCATGGTTCTCTGTCTCCTCAGTCCTTTTGTTTGAACCACATATAAAATGAATAATTTTTGAACATTAATTGTCTTAAAGCAGTTTTCCTCAGTGCAATTCACCCTCTTACACAGATGGACAAAATGGGTCATCTCACACACTTATCACTTAGTCAGCTATACAACCATCCACTCCATCCATCTTCTACTGCTTTTCCTGAGGGCCGGGTTGTGGAGCCAGCAGTTCAAGCAGAGAAGCCCAGTCTTTTCTCTCCCCGGCCACCTGCTCCAGCTCTTCAGAGAGGATACCGAGCCGTTCCCAGGCCAGCTGGGAGACATAGTCTCTCCAGCGTGTCCCGGGTCTGCCCTAGGGTCTCCTCCAAGTGGGACGTGCCCGAAATACTTCAAATAGGAGGCATCTCAAGTAGGAGGCCTGTGGTCTCCGGCAAGACCACAGGCGGAGGAGTCTGCTTCTACATCAACAGCAGCTGGTGCTCCGATGTAACTGTGATCTCCCAACACTGTTCTACCGCTCTGGAATATTTAATCAACTGCAAGCCATTTTATTCCCCGCGTGAGTTCGCTTCATTCATCCTGGCCGCTGTTTACGTCCCGCCCGACGCGAACGTGCGCGAGGCTCAGCGCGCGCTCGCGGATCACATTCAACAAGTGGAGCGGACTTTTCCGGACTCTCTGGTTATTGTGGTTGGCGACTTTAACCAGAGCAACCTGAGCCACGAACTCCCCCGATACAAACAGTTTATTAAATGCCCCACCAGAGGAGAGAACACGCTGGATCACTGTTACACTACAGTTAAGGACGCGTATCGCGCTGTTCCCCGCGCTGCGCTCGGACTATCTGATCACGTGATGGTCCACCTGATTCCCACATACAGACAGAGACTGAAGCTCACAAAACCTGTTGTGAGCACTACGAAGAAATGGACCAGTGAAGCTGGGGAGGAGCTGAGCACGTGCATGGAAATAACTGACTGGGGCATGTTTAAAGGAGCCACGCATGATCTGGATGAATACACGGACACTGTGACCTCATATATCCACTTTTGTGAGGAGAGCATTCTTCCATCGCGCACCAGGGTGAGATATTCCAACGACAAGCCCTGGTTCACAGCTAAGCTCAGACAGATCAGGAAGGAGAAGGAAGCAGCGTTGAAAAGTGGAGACAGGGACTGCTACAGGGAGGTCAAATACCGGTTTAGCAGAGAGTTGAGGAGAGCTAAATCTGTGTATTCTGAGAGACTCCAGCAACAGCTCACTGCTAACAACTCTGCTTCTGTGTGGAGAGGACTGAGGCAAATCACCAACTATCGGCCTCAGGCTTCTAAGGGTCAGGATGACAAAGCCCTTTGTCAAAGTCTGTCCCAACACTATGCCCGCTTTGACACCTCGTCAGCTGTGTCCAACTCCCCCCCTCCCCCCAGCGCCACTGCCTCCATGGTCCCCACTTCATCAAAGGCGGCCCCCCTCCTCCCCCCCTGCCCTTGCCATCAGTGAGCAGGACGTGCACAGACAGTTCTCCAGACTGAACCCGCGCAAGGTCCCCGGTCCAGACGGCGTGTCTCCCTCCACCCTGAGACACTGTGCGGAGGAGCTGACTCCTGTCTTCACAGACATTTTTAACACCTCCCTGAAGTCATGCCACGTGCCAGCCTGCCTCAAAACCTCTACCATCGTCCCTGTCCCCAAGAAGCCACGGATCACTGGACTTAACGACTACAGACCTGTAGCGCTCACCTCTGTAGTCATGAAGTCCTTTGAGCGCCTGATCCTGCCCCACCTCAAGACCATCACCACTCCCCTCCTGGACCCACTGCAGTTTGCCTACAGAGCCAACAGGTCTGTGGACGACGCAGTCAACCTGGCCCTCCACTCCATCCTGCAGCACCTGGACTCCCCGGGAACCTATGCCAGGATCCTGTTTGTGGACTTCAGCTCTGCATTCAATACCATCCGCCCCGCTCTGCTCCAGGACAAGCTGTCCCTGCTCAACGTGCCTGACTCCCTCTGCAGGTGGATCACTGACTTCCTGACAGACCGGAGGCAGCATGTGCGGCTGGGAAAGACTGTCTCAGACTCTGTTAGCATCAGCACCGGATCACCCCAGGGCTGTGTACTTTCCCCCCTGCTCTTCTCCCTGTACACCAACTCCTGCACCTCCAGCCACCACTGTGTCAAGCTGATCAAGTTTGCGGACGACACCACCCTCATCAGGCTCATCTCCAACGGCGACGAGTCCATCTACAGGAGAGAGGTGACCCAGCTTGCATCCTAGTGCAGCCACAACAACCTGCAGCTGGACGCTCTGAAGACAGTGGAGATGATCGTGGACTTCAGAAAAGTCACAGCCCCTCTGCCTCCCCCTTACCCTCACAGACTCTCCCATCACCACTGTGGATTCCTTCCGCTTCCTGGGCACCACCATCACCCGGGACCTCAAGTGGGAGCCGACCAACAGCTCCCTCATCAAAAAGGCCCAGCAGAGGATGTTCTTCCTGCGGCAGCTGAGGAAGCGCAAGCTACCCACCAAGATGTTGGTGCAGTTCTACAGGGCCATCATCGAGTCCATCCTCACCACCTCCATCACCATGTGGTACGCAGGAGCCACCGCCAGGGACAGACTAAGACTTCAGCACGTTGTGCGCGCTGCTGAGAAGGTGATCGGCTGCGAGCTCCCATCCCTCCAGGACCTGTACATCTCCAGAACCCAGAGGCGTGCAGGTCGGATCATAGCTGACCCTTCACACCCTGGACACACACTGTTTTCCCCCCTCCCCTCAGGTAGAAGACTTCGGTCCATTCAGACTAAAACCTCCCGCTACATGAATAGCTTCTTCCCCTATGCCATCAGACTGCTGAACACTAAGTGACTTATTAGACTCTCGTGCACTACGTACAGCAGCTCAACCGGACTCATGATAATTATCACTGTTTTCTTTTCCACTACCAACTGCACTATGTGGAACGCCACATTGTCTGCTGCTTGTTAATATATTTTAAATTGCATAGATTAGTATTACTCATTCATATTCTACATTTTATTGCATGCATAGTTTTTTATTTTTATCTTTAGTGCTACTCCATGTTTAATGTTGCAGCATTGCACCGAGACAAATTCCTAGTTTGTGTACTACATGAACAATGGCAATAAATCTGATTCTGATTCTGATTCCTGATCAGATGCCCAAACCACCTCAACTGGCTCCTTTCGATGTGGAGGAGCAGCGGTTCTATTCTGAGCCTCTCCTGGGTGACTGAGCTCCATACCATATCTCTAAGGGTGAGTCCAGTAATCCCATGGAGAAAGCTCATTTCAGCCCCTTGCATCTGTGATCTCATTCTTTCAGTCATTACCTAAAGCTCATGACCATACGTGAGGGTAGGAATCAAATCAAATCAACTTTATTGTCATATTGCTGTACATACAACTGTAGTGCAGGCAAGATGAAATTGCGTTTCTCTCGGCATCCATATAAATAGAAGCAGCATGATTTAAGACACACTCCCACATAGCTTCACCCCCCACCCCCACCCCCCCATCCATTCACACATCCCTGAGACATACTTGGGGAAAAAAACTAACTAACTATAATATACAAATAATATACAAAATGTCCATAGGTGCAGTAGTGTGTATGAGAGATTCCGGGCCAACTGTTCAGCATCCTGACAGCTTGTGGAAGGAAGCTGTTGATCAGTCTGGTGGTTCTGCCTCTGATGCTCCGGAATCGTTTACCAGATGGAAGAAGTTCAAAATGTTTATGCAGAGGGTGAGAACGGTCCTTGACAATGTTCAGTGTCCTGCTCCTACAACGGTTCTGAAAAAGTTCTTGGACAGAGGGGAGGGAGACTCCAGTTACCCTCTCAGCCCCCTTGACTATCCTCTGCAGGGCTTTTTTGTCTGACATACTGCAGCTGGAGTACCATGTAGCAATGCAGTACGTCAGAACACTCTCCACCACACCTCTGTAGAAGGTCCTGAGGATGCAGATGGGGAGAGAGGCCTGTTTGAGTTTCCTCAAGAAGTGCAGTCTCTGCTGAGCCCGCTTCCTGATCCCCAAGGAATTCTTGCTCCAGGTCAGGTCCTGCGAGATCTGCACTCCGAGGAACTTGATGTTCTCCACTCTCTCCACTAAACGGCCGCCGATGCTGAGGGGGACGTGCTCAGGCTGTGACCGCCGGAAGTCGATAATCATCTCCTTCGTTTTGTCCACGTTGAGCACCAGATTGTTCTCCCTGCACCAGCCCTCCAGGTCTCTCACTTCTTCCCTGTACATTGATTCCTCATCCCTCTGAATAAGCCCCACCACTGTGGTGTCGTCTGCAAACTTAATAATCTGGTTCCCCTCGTGTCTGGATACACAGTCATGTGTTAGAAGTGTAAACAACAGTGGACTGAGTACACAGCCTTGACGGGATCCGGTGCTCAGTGTGACAGAGTTGGAGATGTTGTTTCCAACCCGGACAGACTGAGGTCTCTCAGTCAGGAAATCCAGGATCCAGAGACATGTGGCGGTGTTCAGACCGAGAAGGAGTAATTTCTCCATCAGTCTCTGGGGAATAATGGTGTTGAATGCTGAACTGAAATCAATGTACAGGAGTCTGGCGTAGGTGTCTTTCTGGTCCAGGTGGGTGATGACAGAGTGTAGGGTGGTGACTATAGCATCCTCCGTGAAGCGGTTTGAACAATATGCAAACTGGAGCGGGTCGTGTGATGCAGGGAGGCAGGCTGTAATGTGTGGTTTGACAAGCCGTTCAAAACACTTCATCACAATTGGTGTCAGTGCAACAGGATGATAGTCATTCAAACAGGACACCACTGGTTTCTTTGCCACCGGTACAATGATAGAGGTCTTGAAGCATCTGGGAACGATGGCCTGACTCGGGGAGATGTTATAAATGTCAGTCAGGACATCCGCCAACTCGCTCGCACAGTCTCGGAGCACACGTCCCGGAATGTTGTCCGGACCTGCAGCTTTGAGTGGGTTGACTCTGGTTAGGGTCCTCCGTGTGTCCGCTGTGTTGATGGTAAAAGCTGGTCCGACCGATGGTGGGGGTGGGCCAGCCCTCCCTCTGATTGTCAAGTTTGATGCTTCAAAACGTGCAAAGAAGTCGTTAAGCCTGTCTGGAAGCGAAGCGTCGTCATCATCGACCCCCTGCCTAGACTTATAGCCCGTCAGTGTCCGAACTCCCTGCCACATCTGCTTGGTGTTCCTAGTGTCACAGAGGTGTCCCTGGATTTTCTCCGCATAGGCGCACTTTGCCGCCTTAATTCCCTTTGAGAGCGCAGACCTGGCTGAGCAGAGGGCGATCCTGTCCTTCGCTCTGAAGGCTGCATCTCTGGCTGTAAGCAGCGAGCGCACCTCTGCGGTCATCCAGGGCTTATGGTTACCCCGCATAGTGATGATCTTCACTGTAGTGACATCCTCTGTGCACTTCGCGATGTAGCTGGTGACTGTATCAGCATACTCCTCCACATCTGTCTTGTCTTCCTGGGAGGCTGCTATTTTGAAGACCTCCCAGTCTGTGTGCAGAAAACAGTCTTTCAGTGCAGAGGTTGCACTCTCTGGCCAAATTCTAATTTGTTTCACTGCTGGCCTGCTGCGCTTCAATAAAGGTTTGTAGGCAGGCAGCAGCATCACGGACATGCGATCAGAAAGGCCGAAATGGGGGCGGGGTATCGCCTTATATGCATCTGTGTTTGTGTACACTAAGTCCAACATATTCTCTCCTCTGGTCTTAAAGTCTACACATTGTTTAAACTTGGGCACAGTCTTTAGGCTGGTGTGGTTAAAGTCCCCCGCAACCGCCACAAAACTGTCCGGGTGTGAAGTTTGGATTTCACTAATCGCATTGTGCAGTACCCCGAGTGCCTTCTTAGCATTAGCTTTAGCATTAGGGCTCAGCGCTATGTAAACACCAGCTACAAACACGTTGCTGAATTCCCTCGGCAAATAATGTGGCCGACAATTTACAATAAGGAACTCCGCCAACGGAGAGCAGTGTTTAGACACTAACGTGGCATTTGAGGCACCAGTTCTTGTTAACATAGATGCATAGCCCACCCCCCCGGCTCTTACCGGAGCTCGCCATTTCCCTGTCGGCACGGAACATCGCCATATCTTCCAGTTGAATGGCCTCGTCAGGAATGTTGCCGTGGAGCCATGTCTCAGTGAAAACAAACACACAGCAGTCTCTCCACTCTCTCCGGGTTTCTCTCAGCAGACGCAGCTCGTCTAGCTTGTTTTCGAGGGAGCGGACGTTAGAGAGAATGAGCGACGGTACCGCTGGTCTGGAGGGGTTAGCCTTTAGCCTAGCATGGATCCCGGCCCTTTTTCCACGCTTTTGCTTGCGTTCGCTCCGTTTACGCCTCCTCCTCTCTCGGGTAGCTTCCAGCGGGGACACCGCCAGAATTCCATGCTGGCATAGAATGTCCAAATCACAAACGATCGCCGCGATTCTTGCAGCGTGCAGTACCTTGATGTTTAATAAGGTCTCACGGTTGTGAGTTTTACAGAATGCACGTCTGGGAAGATCAAAACACTCAAAACTCTCACACTCGCTGATGCCAAGAGGGGCCGCTGCGTCCGTGCGCGCTGCCGCCATCATGATGAATGTAGATTGAGCGGTAAATCGGCAGCTTTGCCTTAGAACTCAGCTCCCTCTTCACCACAATAGACCGGTACAATGTCCGCATCACTGCAGATGCTGCTCCGGTCCATCTGTCAATCTCCCACTCCATTTTCTCCTCACTCATGAGTGAAACCCCAAGATACTTGAACTCCTCCACTTGGGGCACGATGAGAGCACAATCCACCCTTTTCCGGATGAGCACCGTGGACTCGGATTTGGAGGTACTGATTTTCTTCCTGGCTGCCTCACACTCAGTACCAAATCGTCTCAGCAAGACCTGTAGGCCATTGCTTTATGAAGCCAACAGGACAACATCACCTGCAAACAGCAGTGATGAGATCTGTGGTCACCAAATATGACACCCGCCGTTCCTTGGCTGTGCCCAGAAATTCTGTCCATGAATATTATGAACAACATTGGTGGCAAAGGACAACCCTGGCAAAGTCCAACTCTCGCTGGAAACGAGTTCGACTGATTGTTGGCAATGTGAACCAAACTCTCACAACGGTCATATAGAGACTGGCTCGCTCGTAGCAGCGAGCCCGATACCCCATACTCCCACAGCACCCTCCACAAGAAATCACGAGGGGCGTGGTCAAATGCTTTCTCCCAGTCTATAAAACACAGTCATCTTTTTTTTTAAATGTCCATGCATATACACTGCTCACAAAAAGTTAGGGATATTTGGCTTTCAGATGAAATTTATGGAAAATGTAAAAAGTTCATGCTACAGTGATGATATAGCATTAAAGCAGGGCATTTAAGTACAAGCATGCAATACTGATTACCTCATTGAAAACAATTTACTCAAACAAAAGCCAACAACAGTGGTGGGTACACCACAACAAAAATGTCAATGTCTCAATAACTTGTCAAACACACTAACAGACTTGACAAGATTATCAAGAAGGCTGGCTCTGTAATTGGTCTCAGGCTTGAGACCTTTGAAACTGTGGTGGAGAGGAGGACATGAACAAACTGTGATCCATCATAGACAATCCTGATCACCCCCTTGGCCACACATTGGACAGTCAGCGGAGCACTTTCTCCAGGAGACTGCAACAGTTTCGCTGCCGAACGGTCAGGTACAGGGAATCTTTTCTGCCACATGCCATTTCACTGTACAATAACTCACTCTGATGTTGAATTTTGGTCATGACAATGCTGCCATACTGCACCTTACAGTATAACTGGCATCTCGTTTTTCACCCTGTGCCTTATAATCCTTCTCTATACAGTCAGTACTATCCATTGACTTATAAGGATCACCTATTTAACCTAGTAGTAATCTATGTTCTATATAAAGCTAGCAAAACTTTTTTTTTTTAACTTCCCTGGGTAATTCCTTTTCTATTATACTGTCTGTTTTTTCTGTTGGTTGGGTTGTCTGTGTCATGCTGCTTTTACACTGTAATTTTCCAGTTTGGGATCAATAAAGTCTATCTGTCTATCCAACCTGTTCCTGTTCCTGTCAACCTGCTGTCAATCGGTAGATTTCTGTGTTTTGGTGCTCGGTTTTTTTACTACTGTTCTGGCTTCTGATAACTGAGTTTGGATTATGGACTGGACATCTTTGTTTAGACCCCTGCCTGACTTAAGACACCAATAACCGCATTTACGAAATGGGAAAATGGGAGTGGAGCTGAACGGCCCCCCACTCAGCTAGCTAAACAGTTGTTCAGTTAGCCGCTTAGTCAACATAAATCGTCTGGGATCATGGGTCCGAAGAAAGCTCAGCAGGCTGAGGAGGTGGACGATATTAAAAGGTCACTCGACTTCTTGGCTGAAGAGGCTTCTGCTGTTAAGCTGCAGCAAAAAAACATTCTGGACCTCGTCGAGGAGGTAAAAGTGCTGCAAATCCAGAACGCTGAGAAGGACAAGAGACTGGCGTATCTGGAGAGCAGAGTGGCTGACCTGGAACAATACACCTGAGTGAATGACATGATCATCACTGGGCTCCTCATTAAACCCCTATCATATGCTTGGGCAGTGGCTGCGGACAGCGGAGGGGGGCTCGGTGAGCTGGAAGCCAAATCCACTGAGCAACAAGTGGCGACCTTCCTGCAGTCCAAAGGAATACAGCTGGACTGTAACACCATTGAGGCCTCCCACCCTCTGCCCAGGAAAAACAACAGCGACAAACCAGCTGTCATCATGAGGTTTGTCAACAGAAAACACAAGACTGCACTGCTAAAACAAGGGAGGAAACTGAAAGGAACGAACATCTACAGAAACATGCACCTTACAAAAGAAAACGCAAATATAGCCACACAAGCAAGATACCTGAGAAAGCAAAAAAAAAAAAGTTTCAAAACACCTGGACAACAAACTGTAAAATACACATCAAATTAAACGGATCACCTGAAGAAGCCAAAGTCATTAACATCCAAAATATTATGGAACTGGACAAATATTAATGAACATTATGAACTGGAGTCGACAGCAACAAGAGATAACTCTAGGACACTGAAGGATCACACTCATCTGCAACAGGACATATAACTACATGAAACAAAAGATCAACAAACAGGAACAACAGGAACTGAAAGGTTTTGAATATATGGATCACAACCCACAGGACGTGGAATATGACATAGACTCTGACAATAATTTATTTACCTCCATCAATAATAACTGTAGTTACTACACGGATGAACAGTTTAACACAATAGTCATATCTGATTTCAATATTTCAATGATCCACTTCAGCAGCAGAAGTCTCTATGCTAACTTTAATAAAATTAAAGATTATTTACATCAGTTTAAAGACCCATTCAATATAGTGGCAATATCAGAGATGTGGCTCAGTGAAGAGAAGGAACTGGACTTTACATTGGATGGCTATGAATTAAATTATATGAATAGAAAAGTGAAAAAAAGGAGGAGGAGGTGCAATTTATGTTGACAAGTGCTTGCAATACAAGGTTGTTGAAAATTTGTCAGTGACTGTGGATGATTTATTTGAATGTATTACAATAGAAATCTGTTTGGACAATATGAAGAATATAGTAGTGAGCTGTGTATATAGAACACCTGGATCAAATATTGACTTATTTAAGGACTGGATGGAAAAAATGTATCCAGAACTTATTCAAAGTTATGTTCATCTGTGGAGATTTCAATATAGAGCTTATGAACTCAAAACAACATAGTATGACTGAAGAATTTATCAACACAATGTACAGTATGGGCTTACATCCAACAATCACTAGACCTAGCAGAATTATGTCACACAGTGCCACACTAATAGATTACATATTCACAAACATTATGGAAAATAATATTATGAGTGGGCTTTTATTAAATGATATCAGTGACCACCTGCCGATTTTGTCGTCTATTAATGTGATTATAGGAAGAAAAAGTATACTAAAAATATTAAATATAAAAGAATAAGAACTGAAGAATCTATGTATTTACTGGCAAAGGAATTATTAATACAAGACTGGAAGATAGCTTGTGACAAAAATGATATAAATAAAGCATATGATGAATTTTTGTAAATATTTCAATCATTGTACAACAAGAACTGTCCTGTAAAACAATACAGTGATGGACAACAAAACAAAAAATTCCATTGGTCACCAAGGGGCTATTAAATGCATGTAAAAAGAAGAATACATTATAGAAACAATTCATTGTGTTGAATGGTAGAGGCCGAGATCAAATATAAAAGACACAAAAACAAGATAACGTAATGAGGACTTGTAAGAAAGAATATTACAACAGAATATTAGAGGATAATAAAAATAACTTGAGGAATATGGCAAGTGCTAAATGGGATTATTAGTAACTGATCAAAGAATGCTAATTATTTAGAATATTTTATTGAAAATAACAATTTGATAAATAATATGGAGGATGTGTTTAGAGGTTTCAATAAATTTTTTGTAAACACTGGTCCAGAATTAGCAAAAACAACAGTGACACCAGAAACAAACGATAGTGGGCCTGTAAATGAAATAGAAGATAGAAATCCAAACACAATCTTTTTGGGTGCAGTAACTGAAAAAGAAATTATCGAGACTGTAAGCATATTTAAAAACAAAAAATCAACTGATTAGAATGAAATTGACATGACAGTAATGAAAAAAGTAATTGAAGGAATTGTTAAACCACTCACTCATATCTATAACCTATCATTTCAAACTGGTAAATTTCCAAACAAAATAAAAATAGCAAAAGTAATACCACTATACAAAACAGGAGACAGTCATCATTTCACAAATTACAGGCCCATCTCTTTACCTTCACAGTTCTCCAAAATACTTGAAAAAATTTTCACTAAAAGAATGGATAATTTCATTAAATAACACAACCTCCTTACAGTCAGTCAGTATGGTTTTAGAGCAGACAAATCTACATCTTTGCCACTGATTGAACTCATAGAAGAAATCACTAGTTGTATAGATAAAAAAAAAAGTTTGCAGTAGGAGTATTTATTGATGTAAAGAAAGCTTTTGACACCATTGATCATAGAATTTTACTGAGGAAACTGGAAAGGTATGGGATAAGACGGGTCGGACTGAGTTGGGTGGAAAGTTATATACGTCACAGACAACAATTTGTACAAATAGGTGAGCACAAATCACCCTTCATGGACATCACTTGTGGTGTTCCCCAGGGGTCAGTTTTGGGACCGAAACTCTTTATCTTGTATATAAATGACATGTGCCAAGTATCAAAAATTCTGAAATTTATTTTGTTTGCGGATGACACAAATATCCTTTGCACTAGTGAGAATTTTCAGCAGGTTTTAGAGGTGGTCACAACAGAAATGAAAAGGTTAACACAGTGGTTCAAGAAAAATAAATTACAGTGGTACCTCTACTTACGAACGTCTCTACATACGAAATTTTCAGGTTACGAGACGCCTCAACGGGAAAATATTGCCTCTAGTTACGAACAAAATTTCAGGATACGAAAGGCAAAAAAAGTACGCGCTCCTCGCAGCTCCCGTATTTTACCGAACGTAAACATACCTGTAGCTGCTCTGCCATTGGCTATCGCCTAGCATCTTCCTGGTATCCCATTGGCCACGAATGGGTGCGTTTGGTTGATCTCGCTTTATCTTATTATTATTTACTATTCTTACTACTTTATTTTATCCTTCTTACCTCTTGTAAGACTGTTGACTGAACTACACAATTTAGAGAAAAAAAAATTGTTAACTGCCATGTTTATCACCATCTACGTTATAACTCTGTACTTTCACCTTGTTCTTAATAAAGTTTTGGGAAAAAAAAACAACATCAACGATCAGCACAGTATTAAAACAAAAGGAAGCCCTTACAAGCCGATAAAAGCAAACGTCCTTGGATCGTTTCATCACAAAACGTCAGGCAAAAAACCACTGATGAGACAGAACATGAACCAAAGAAGGCAAAAGGTGACGCTGACGCCGACGCCGACGATCGCAGTTAAAAGGTAAATGAACATAATTTTTATTATTCTTTCTCTTTTATTATTCTTTCTCTCATTTTAAACTCTCATTTTATGTTTATTGTGCAGTAATCTAATTGTAACATGTATTTGTTACATGTTTTGATGCGTTTTTACGATTTATAAAAAATTTATGCCCGAATTTTGGGGGCTTGGAACGGATTACGGCATTTACATGTAAAATGCGCCTCTACTTACGAATTTTTCACGTTACGAGAATTCTTCCGGAACGAATTAAATTCATAAGTAGAGGTACCACTGTATCTCGAAATCTGAAAAAAAAAAAAAAAAAAGATTATGTTGTTTGGAAATTATAAAATAAATCGTGAAATAACGGTAATGATAGATGATACCAGAACTGAAACAGTACAGGAAAGTAAGTTTTGGGGGTGACGCTAGACAATAAAATCTGCTGGAAACCTCACATCAGTCACATCCGGGCCAAGTTGGCAAAATGTATAGGGATACTGGGGAAGACAAGACACATTTTGGACTATAAATCATTATTCTTACTGTATAATTCACTGTTTCTACCATATCTTAACTACTGTGTAGAGG
Organism: Pholidichthys leucotaenia; assembly: GCA_020510985.1. Taxonomy (NCBI): domain Eukaryota; kingdom Metazoa; phylum Chordata; class Actinopteri; order Cichliformes; family Pholidichthyidae; genus Pholidichthys; species Pholidichthys leucotaenia. The sequence goes on from CM035848.1 coordinate 208,845,246, forward strand.
TCTCGGGAAACACCTACAGGACCAACCTACAGCCAATATGCACATTACAAAAAAAAAGCTATAAGGATAATATATAATGTAGGATATAGAGACCATACCAGCTCGTTGTTTTAAAAGTCACATGCCATAAAGTTCATGGATTTAGTTAAATTTAAGACAGCACAAGTAATGTACATGGCAATTAATAATCACCTCCCAACTAATATACAAAAAATATTAAAAAAAGAGACAGTGATTATAATTGAGAGGCGACTTTACAAAACCTAAGGTACAAACAACAAAGAAAACTATGTGCATATCTGTCTGTGGGGTGGATTTGTGGAACAGTCTGGAGCTGGAACTGAAACTATGTACAAACAGAAATCTATTCAAAAAAAGGTATAAACATTATTTGGTAAAAGGATATATGTTAGAGGTGTAGTATTAATATATAAGATGCACTAAACTCACTCTGGGACACTCTGGTATGGTAGGTGGGAAGGTACTGTGTATATCTGTGTTGTTTGGGGCTGGGTATAGATGTATGGACAGTATGTACTGTATGTAGGCATGGATCGGTGTCAATGTTATGTATAAAATATAGTTAATTGTCTACTTGGGGTTCTTAATTGAGGTAATATGTATATATTTCACATGGGTTGTATTTAGGGAAAAGAGGAGTTGGAGTAAATAAGTGTTAACTTCTTCCTTCTCCCTTTCGAACACTGTACACAGTCACTTTATTGCATTTATTTGTTTTGTTTTTTGCTATTTTGTACAAAATAAAGTATCTCTCATCTCATCTATCTATCTACCTATCTACTATCGTCTGTCAATACATCTATCTATCTATGCATCTACACATACACTACCGTTCAAAAGTTTGGGGTCACCCAGACAATTATTTTGTGTTTTCCATGAAAAGTCACACTTATTTACCACCATGAGTTGTAAAATGAATAGAAAATATAATCAAGACATTGACAAGGTTAGAAATAATGATTTGTATTTGAAATAATAATTTTTTCCAGATACTCAACCTGCTCAAAGGAAGGTCAGTTTTATAGCTTCTCTAACGAGCTAAACTGTTTTCAGCTGTGCTAACATGATTGCACAAGGGTTTTCTAATCATCCATTAGCCTTCTGACGCAATGAGCAAACACAATGTACCATTAGAACAATGGAGTGATAGTTGCTGGAAATGGGCCTCTATACACCTATGTAGATATTGCACCAAAAACCAGACATTTGCAGCTAGAATAGTCATTTACCGCATTAGCAATGTATATTAGATATTAGAGTGTATTTCTGATTAGTTTAAAGTTATCTTCATTGAAAAAAACAGTGCTTTTCTTTCAAAAATAAGGACATTTCTAAGTGACCCCAAACTTTTGAACGGTAGTGTATATAGATAGGTTCCGGCCGGATCAGAGCTCAACTACAGTGGCGGAGCTGACAGCGGAGGAGCTAATTAAGGCCCCAGCCAGATCAGAGCTCAACTACAGCTGCGGTAAGCGGCGAAGCTAACAGCGGAGGAGCTAACCGAGGCCCCAGCCGGATCGGTGCTCAACTACAGCAGCGGAGACCAGCAGAGGAGCTAACTGAGGCCCCTGCCGGATCCGAGGTTAGCTGGACCAGATACCAGCAGCACTAGCAGAAATTATCCTGCTATTATCAGATACCCGCTACCAGACTACGACCCAAGCTAACGGTCTCCATTATCCACCGGGAGAGCTTCAGATTCACCACCAGATAGGACAACGCTAGCTAGAGGCCTCCATTAGCTACCGAGGGAGCCTTGGCTTCCTCAGCTTCACCGGTAGATTCAGCTACCAGATGACAACACCAGTTAGCGACCTTCACTAGCCATCAGGAGAGCTTCGGCCTCACCACCAGATAACAGCTATAACTAGAAAAGCACTCGGAGAGCGCAGACCTCCGCCAAGCGCCACAGTTCCCCCCATACAGTGTTTGTGTGTACGTTTTCAGATTCCTTGACCATGAAAACATATGACAAGCAATTGGATTGACAATGATAGGATTAGTGGTTCAGTAGTTATTCACGAAAATGGCATTTTGCGTAATGGCGGTTTTCTTGTGGATGGTGATCCAGATCACCACCAAAATCTAATCATCTGTAGGATACCCCATTTCTGACAATCTGGGAAAATTTCATGAAAATCCGTCCATAACTTTTTGAGTTATTTTGCTAACAAACAAACAGACAGACAAACAAACAGACAGACAGATAGACAAACAAACAGACAGACAGACAAACTGCATGCAGCGACCGGCAGCTGGTGAAAAAGTACATCGTCTGTGTGTCTGTTTTTATGTACTTTTATGTTTTTACGAAATCCTCTGTGTCGTTTCTGCCCTGGAGTGTTTGTGGGCTGTATGGCAAAGCGCTCCCTGGTTCGTACAACATGGACTTCCTCCCCTCTTTTGCACTGCTGCTACTTCTCCTCCGACTCTTTGTCTATGAGGTAAACGCGTTCGGCACCATGGCGGGCAGAATACATTATTCCAGGGACATGTTGCTGCATTTAAACATGGTTGATGCAGCGGCTGTGATTGAGCCTAAGCCGCAACTGCCGGACTTTATTTTGAGAGACGGACATAGCGGTGTAAAGAGAGATGGCAGAAGGAAGCGCGGAAGGCGTGGAGGTGTGAAATTGCGCCTGAGGTGACATCAGTTTGGTAACATTTCTCTTCCTTCGATGATTTTTGGGAACGTACAGTCTCTGAGAAACAAGGTGGATGAAATTCAAGGGAATGCACGCTACCAGAAGGACTTTAAGAACTGCTGTGTCATGGCTTTCACGGAATCTTGGCTTACTGCGCATGACCGAGACGCAGACCTGTGGATTGACGGCTTTGGAGCCCCGCTGCGCTCGGATCGGCAGGAAGAGGTAACGGGGAAACGTCAGGGGGGCGGCGTATGTTTATACATTAATAATTAGTACTGCACATCTGTCACGGTCAGAGAGCGCATCTGTACACCCGATGTGGAGCTGCTGTCTGTGTCACTACGCCCCTTTTATTTGCCTCGCGAGTTCCCCCAGCTTTTTATCACAATTGTGTACATTCATCCGAGGGCAGACGCTGACTCCGCCTGCAGCACTATCTTTGATGTGATCCAGCAGCTGCAATCAATTTCTCCAGAGGTGCCAAACTTCATTCTTGGATATTTCAACCATGTTTCTTTAAAGAAGACACTTAAAAACTTTTATCAGTATGTCTCCTGCCCAACCAGGCGAAAAAAGACATTGGACCTGTGCTATGGATCCATAGAGAGGGCCTATAAATCACTCCCCCCTTCCTCCTGTAGGATCCTCAGATCACAACTGTGTACATTTGCTTCCCACATATAAAACTGCTCTCAGAAGAGGCAAGGTAGAGACGAGAGACATTGATGTGTGGACAGAAGATTCAGTGCACAGCCTCCAGGAATGCTTTGACTGTACAGACTGGGAGATGTTCACACTGTCCTGCGGGGATGATTTGGACTCTTCGGTAGACGTCACATGCTCATACATGGCTTTCTGTAAAAATAAGATTGTTCCACGTAAACGTGTCAAAATATATCCCAACAACAAACCATGGGTTACAAAATCAGTTAAATCCTGCTTACAGAGGACAACACTTGCCTTTAAACAGGGGTCTGTTTCTGAGCTACAGGTTGCCACAAAGGAGCTGAAGGCCGAAATTTTAAGAGCAAAACAGAATTATAAATCAGAGTTGGAAAGCAAGATGGCAGCAAAGAAACTTGGTTCAGCCTGGGCCAGTATGAAAACTATTGCAGGCCTTCAGAGCACAGAGCGCAGTAATCGTGTGTTTTTAGATGGTTTTAATTCAGACACAGAGCTGGCTAATGCTCTTAATTGTTTTTATGGTCGTTTTGACTCCTTTGATTTTAGCACTGAAACCCAAGATTTGAAACAGAAACTCAAAGACAATCAGCACTTTAATATTGAGGTGCAGGATGTTAAAAGGGAGTTCTGTGCTGTAAAAGTGAACAAAAGTCATGGCCCTGATAATATATGTGGGCGCTTGGTAAAGTCCTGTGCACATGAACTGAGTCCTATATTTCATTACATTTTCAACAAGTCCTTACAGACACAACATGTGCCTAAGATCTGGAAAGAAGCCGTGGTTGTTCCCATTCCAAAATCCAGCTGTCCTAAAATGGTAAACGACTTTAGACCAGTTGCTCTGACTTCAATTTTAATGAAAATTTTTGAAAAACTGGTCAGATGTGAGGTCCTAAAGCAGACTGAGCATGCATTGGCTCCTCTGCAGTTTGCCTATAGGCCTCACAGAGGAGTGGAGGATGCCACTGTCACTCTGTTTAACATGCTTTTTAAACATCTGGATTTTAATGGGACACATGCCAGACTTTTATTTGTGGACTTTTCCTCCGCCTTCAGTACAATCCAACTTCATATCTTAGTTGAAAGGCTCCTGCAGCAATTTGATTTGAGCAATAATCTGGTGGGTTGGATTCTGGATTTCTTAACCCACAGGACGCAGAGAGTAAAGGTCAATGGTACATTGTCGGACCTAAAGTGCTCTTCTACTGGCTCTTCTCAGGGGTGTGTGTTGTCACCACTACTCTTCATCCTGTACACAAACATGTGTTGGAGCAGACATGATGACAGACACATTATAAAGTATGCTGATGACTCAGTTATTGTCAGTCTCCTCCAGGATGGTGAGAGTGGCCACGGCCCAGTAGTTGATGATTTTGTTCACTGGTGTGAGGATTCCTACCTGCAGCTGAATACGACAAAAACTAAAGACATGATTATTGACTTTAGGAGGAAAAATCCCAGGCACAAAGTCACCGTACTAAAAGGCCAGACCACCGAATGTGTACAATCCTACAAATATCTTGGGACAATTATTGATAGTAATTTAAAGTTTGAAGAGAACTGTGAAAGGGTGTGCAAAAAGGGTCAGCAACATTTGCATTGCTTGAGAAAACTTGCACGCTTTCAAGTTGACCGAACCATAATGACAATGTTTTATCGGGCTTTTATTGAATCTGTTTTATCCTTTTCTTTAGTGTCATGGTTTGGTCAGATAAAACTGAAACAGAGGAAATCCTTGGATCAGGTAGTTAGATGGTCCAGTCGTTTGCTTGGTGAGCCACAGCTGAGCCTGACATCCCTGTACACCAGACAAGTACAGAGGATGGCTACCTCCATTTTAAATGATTATTCCCACCCTTTGCACTGCCACTTTCAGCTTCTTCCCTCAAGACGGAGGTTTGCTGTCCCAAAAAGTAGAACCCAGCGCTACAAAAACAGCTTTGTCCCTGCTGCTGTCAAAGAGTTGAACAAGCTGTAAAAATATATTGCACATAATTTAGGTACCTATTTATTAACTCCATTTTATATTTACTTATTTTTGTAGGATGTCACTTGGGTTCTAAATATTTTATTGGGTTTTAGACATTTGAGTTTTTAACCTCTTTGACTAGTTTTTAACTTTTAATATGACCCTTCTCTCTTACCTCTGGTTTTTCTCCCATCTCTTTGTCTTTTTATACCCTGATTGATGGAGCCTTGAGTATTTTTATCATGTTTATAGTCAGCTTCATATGTGCCTGTGTTTGTGTCTATGTTGAATGTAATTTGTGGCTTGTATATATGGGTGTCACCAGACTGCAAAACATATCTACCTACGGGTACAAATAAAGTAACCTGAACCTGAAGCTGAACCTGAAACCAACACCGATGAAAACATAACCTCCTTGGCGGAGGTAATTAGATGAAAAGCCAGCTGACAGCCTCCTCTAGCCATCGGACGTACTTTGGCTCCTGTTCTAGCCAACAGGTGAGCCTCTCCTCTGATCCCAGTCAGACTAGTCATTATGCCTCCGAAAAAGAATCAGACAAATGGAGAGGAGTTGGAGGAGATCAATCTCTCACTAAATTTTATGTCTGAAGTAATATCAAAGACAGCAAAACAATAAACTCTGCTTATTGGTCTTATGGTACAAGTGCATGAATTAAAGGCTGAAATTATGGAAAAAGACAAGAAAATTAATTTCTTAGAAAGACGTGGATGAATTAGAACAATGTACAAGAATGGATGATGTCATTGTGAGCGGTCTTAACACCAGACACCGCTCCTATGCATTTGTGACAGCTGGAGTTGATAACCAGGATGGGGAGGATGAGACATTGGGAGAGTCACACACTCTTGAGCAGCAAGTATTAATTTTTTTCAACTCTAAAAACATTGTGGACAATAAGACTATTTCGGCTTGCCACACATTACCTAGAAAACACAATAAAGGAAAACCAGCGATTATCATCCGATTTGCCAACAGGAAAGAAAAAACTGATCTTCTGCGACAAGCAAGAAAACTGAGAGAAACGGCTGTCTGTAAACAAACATTTAACAAAAAAGAACTCTGAAATAGCTAGACAAGCCAGGGCTCTCAGAAAACAGGGAAAAATACAATTGACATGGACAAAGAACTGTAAGGTGTGGATAAAACTGCTTGGCACTTCAGAAGAAGCTAAAGTAATAATGATTAGAGATATGGAGGAATTAGACAACTTTAAACCATTGCTTTTATGCCCAAATAACAGTACAGTTAGATTATGAGTGGAAATTTCTGTGGGTTTTTTTTTTTCTTGTTTTGTTTTTTTTCTTTTTGGTGTACATTGTTGACACAACTTATGATCAGCACATTAACCAATCATCCTTCCTCATTTAATAATGGAAGTGTATTAGGTCAAATTGAAGCTGAAACCTTTGTAAATACTGAACAGCAACTACAAGATATTTTAGGTGATACTGGCCCAGATAACAACTACTTTAATCATATTAACAATAAGTGTACTTATTATGATGAACAACAGTTAAATGGAATTATGAACTCAGATCAGACATTGACAGTAATACATATTAATAGTAGGAGTCTCTGTACCAACTTTGATGGTATTAAGGAGTTTTTAAATCAATTTAAGACCCCATTTAGGATTATAGCAATAACTGAAATATAGATTAGTGAAGAAAAAGATGTAAATTTTGAACTACATGGATATGAGATATATACACAAAATAGGAAATGTAAAAATGGTGTGGGGGGGGGGGTAGCACTGTATGTTGATAGAAATTTAAAAAGTAAAAAAGTGGACAGCATGACGTCAACAGTGAATGAAATTATGGAATATTTAACAACTGAAATTACGATGGAAAATAGAAAAGACATAATAGTAAGTTGTATAGTAAGTTGGGGCAGTGCGGTGGTGCAGTGGTTAGCACTACACCAGCACAGCAACTCACCCTTGGCCATGGGATCCCTGGTTCGATCCCAGCCCCTGACCAACAGTGATCTGTGTGGAGTTTGCATGTTCTCCCCATGTCTGCGTGGGTTTACTCCGGGATTTCTCCTGTTTCCTCCCACAGGCCAAAAACATGCAGGTTAGGTTAATTGGAGACTCTAAAATGGCCCTAGGTGTGAATGTGTGTGTGAATGGTTAAGGGATAGCGCCGTGCCGTGGCTGCTTCATCCATCCAGGTGGATGCCCTCAATTTCCCCTCTGGGGATCAATAAAGTATACAAAATAAAAAAAATAAAAAAAATATATAGAGCACTGGGATCTGATATGGAAAAATTTAGAAATGGTATGGAAAAGATATATACGAAAATAAGACAAAAAGATATCTTTATTTGTGGTGACTTTAATATAGATTTAATGAAAACAAAACAACATAAACCAACAGAAGATTTCTTAGATACAGTGTGTAGCTTAACCTTATTTCCAAAGATTACAAAACCTACGAGAATAGCGACACACTGCTACCTTGATAGACAACATTTTTACCACTGTTATTGAATATAATATGGTGAGTGGCATACTAATAAAGGATATTAGTGACCACTTTCCTGTATTTGTTTCTTTAGCTGTTAATTATGGGGTTAATGAGAGTAATAATAATAATAAACCATGTAAAAAGATTATTATAAAAGAATACAAACAGAAGATACAATCAGTGCTTTAAAAGATAACTTAATGTTACAGAATTGGGATGTTGTCTATAGAGAGAAAGAAGTGGACTTGTCATATGATAAATTTATTGATATATTTAAATCATTATATGATAAAAACTGTCCAATTAAAGAAATTAATAAAAAATATAAATACAAAAATTGCCCATGGTTAACCAGGGGGCTACAAAATGCTTGTAAAAAGAAAAATTATCTCTATGAAAATTTCATTAAATTAAGAACTAAAGAACTTGAAAAAAGATATAAAACAAAAATAAATTAGCTGAAATAATACAAACTAGTAAAAAATTATACTATAGGAAAATGTTAAATGAAAATAAGAATAATATAAAAGGAGTCTGGGACATATTAAATAAATTAAGGAAAAATGGACCTAAGAAAATGATATATCCAGAGTATTTTACTGATAATTGTGATAATAATTATGATAAGAACATGGTAGTAAATAGAATGAATAAATTTTTCAGTAAATGATGGACCAGAGTTGGCAGCAAAAATTACAAACCAAGGAAGAGACACCGTGAGTGAAACATTGATTGGAAATAACCCTTGGTCAATCTTTCTCTCAGCGGTGGATGAACTAGAGGTAAAATTTGTTGTTGAAAAGTGTAAAAATAAATTATCTACTGATTGTGATGGTATTGATATGGCAAAAGTAAAAAGAACTGTTGACGGCATATTAAAACCATTTACATATATTTGTCATCTATCATTTCAAACTTGGTCATTCCCGCAGAAAATGAAAATAGCAAAAGTAATACCATTATTCAAGCAAGGAAATAAACACCACTACACAAACCAGACCCTCCAGGAATTCGCGAAGTTGCGATTCTACTAATTCCCGTAACTTCAGTAGGTCCTGCATAATTTGAATTTTGTCCAGTCACCTCAACTTTACCGCAAATTTGGCCAATTGTTGTCAACTTGCGCCAATTTCGCCAGTCAAATTTGTCTCTCAGTAGCGCGCAGATGTGTACGTCATCAGTCTGACCAATCAAATGCGGCGCTGCACTGCATTCACTTCTGTGTTTACAGTGAGAATATACCAAACACATCGGCAAAAAAGAGTGTGTGATTTGAAAAAACACACTCACCTGCGAGTTTTCCCACAACGTTCCTTCATCCGTCTTCTCTGGCCCACCGGTGAACATCTCCTCGAGTTTCCGTAATGGCCGCATGTATGAAGTGCCACTTTTGAGTTGAAAAATGTTCGCCTGCCTGAAAGCACCTCCGTCTCGGGAGTGCATGCACCTAGGCACACCGTAAAACCACACAAAAAACAAGTGAATCTAATTTTACAGCAAGTGTTTTAACAGTTTATATGTCTTTAGAGGTAAAAGTCACTACTACATCTTGTCAGTGAGTTTTAATGTTGGGACTCTCCGAGCTGGACATGAACATGAGCCAATACACAATTCAGGCAATCCCCAAGGAGACCCCCACAACTTACCACAACAATAGAAAAAAAAAAATCCTGCGAAATCCTGGAGGGACTGACAAACTACAGACCAATATCACTCCTCCCACAATTTTCAAAGATTCTGGAAAAACTTTCCAACAACAGAGTAGAAAACATTTTAAATAAACAGGATCTGCTTAATCAGAATCAGTATGGATTTAGAGCAAAGAGTACAACATCATTGGCAATAATGGAAGCAACAGAGGAAATAATAAAAGCATTAGATCAAGGAAAATATGCAGTTGGTATATTTATAGATTTTAGAAAAGCATTTGATACAATAAATCATTCAGTACTTCTTGATAAACTGCAATTGTATGGTATTAAGGGAGTGGCACTGAATTGGGTTACAAGTTATTTATCTGAGAGACAACAGTTTGTGAAGATTGGAGAATATCTGTCTGGATGTATGGGAATTGCCTGTGGGGTCCCCCAGGGGTCAGTATTGGGCCCAAAATTATTTAACATATACAGTATGTAGAAAACATATTGCAAGTTTCTAAATTATTAAAAATAATATTATTTGCTGATGATACCAATATATTTTATTCTGGAAATAATTATAATGAACTAATCCATACTCTAAATAATGAATTAAATAAGCTTAAAAATGGATGGATAGTAATAAATTATCACTAAATATAGATAAAACTAAGGTAATGATATTTGGTAATTGTAAAAATAAAGAAAATATACATATTCATATAGATAATGTAATTATTGAAAATGTTAAGGAGATCAAATCTTTGGGTGTAATACTAGATGATAAAATTAGTTGGAAACCACACGTCAAATACATACAAAACAAAGTCACAAAAAATATTGCAATTATAAATAATATTAAGCAAGTCCTATATCCAGGGCTATATCCAGGACTATATCCAGTCCCATATCCAGGAGGATATGAGTTGTACTCATATCTTCCTGGATATGAGTATAAACTATCTGGTTGCAAAGCTTCTGCTAAAGGACAGAATGAAGTTACCTTGAATTGCAACTACCTCCAGGTCACCCCTGGGAAAGGTGTAGTACCTGTAAGCCTCCCTTGCTGGGGTACAGCTCCATTGCCTTGTGGAAAGAATATTAAGTCAAAGGCTAAGGGACCATACCCTAATAAGAAAAGGCGCATTTGCTGGGGTACAGCAGATGGAGCTCGACAGCCTTGGCAGGCCATCCATCTAGAGAGTTGCTCACCTGAACAACCCACAAAGACTGCTTCAGTGGACCAGGTGGAGAAAATCTCTCTTTGATTCAACAGCTGTGAAGGCATTGCAGCAACGCACTGTGGAGTGCAAAGGGCATGACAGAGCACACAAGACATTACAGCCATCCACTGCAGCCGAAGAAGCCCCCAGACGTAACAATTTTTTCGTACCACTGGACCCAGACTTCTGAGGCCAAGAGAGTGGGATTGTCCCTGTGCAACAACTTTTCCACTATAATATTCTTCACACACAGGTTAAGTTGTGCACTACTCTACTCCACTCATCTCTAAAGTCCTGTGGCGATGGGGGAATGGCGAAGCAACAGGTGGAGGTGACACCATTGGCAGTGGTAGTCATGAACCTGCACATAGGCGGTCAGGGGCAAGTGGTCGCTCTTCTCTCTACCCGGGGCAGTGGAGAAGTTTGGCAGCATCCACGGCGACTGAGCAGCCCTCTTTAGGGACAGCACTGCTCACCCTAGTAAGGGAGGGGCCTCGAAAGGTGGCCTAAAAATTGCCTGTCCTACATGCATCTGGCCAGCTAGCCACGGTTGGCAGATCATCCACAAATGCGGTCGAAAATCATAGCAGAAAAAGAAAAGGAAGAAAGCTCCTTATTGGAACATGGAATATCCATACACTTATGGACCGAGAGAACACTGCAAGACCCCAGAGAAGAACAGCATTAGTTGCCAAGGAGCTGGCATGCTACAACATCGACATCACAGCCTTAAGTGAGACTAGACTTGCAGAAGAAGACTGTCTCACCAAACTTACCAGCGGCTATACCTTCCTCTGGAAAGGGAAGGCACAGGCAGAGGACAGGATTCACGGAGTTAGCCTTGCTGTCAAGACATGTCACGAAACAGCTCCCAGACTTACCCATTGGAATCAATGAAAGGATTATGAAGCTGCGCATACCCCTCAGCCACAAGTGCCACGCAACTATCATCAACTCATATGCCCCGACCCTGACGAGCTCAGAGGAAACAATCAAGCAATTCTATGCCGACCTCAGTTCCGCCCTGGGTGTCGTCGCCACCAGTGACAAGCTCATACTGCTCGGAGACTTCAATGCCCAAACTGGTCACAACCACAGTAGGTGGGAGGGGATACTTGGCAGACACGGCATTGGCAAGATGAATAGTAATGGCCTTTTGTTGTTGAGCAAGTGTGCAGAATATGACCTTGTCATCACCAACACAGTATTCAGAATGGCAGACAAATACAAGACTACTTGGATGCACCCCAGATCCAGACAATGGCACTTGATAGATTATGTCATTGTCCGTCAGCGAGATATCCAGGATGTTCTTGTCACCACAGCCATGCATGGAGCAGAATGCTGGACAGATCACAGACTTGTTTGCTCCACCCTGAAACTGCACATCGCTCCACACTATCCAAAGCGCCCAAAGCTTGTCCGCTCTACCTTCAACACAGCCAAACTCCTGCAGCCTCTCCACCTGCGTAAGTTCCAGGACAGACTGGACGAGAAGCTGTCTGCTGAGAGACCACTGACTGAAGACCCAACCCAGAAGTGGAACCAGATCAGAGAAGTGGTAACAGAGACAGCAAAGTCAGTGCTTGGCTCCAAGCGCCGGACCCATCAGGACTGGTTCGATGACAAACGACAGTGCCATTGAAGACCTACTTACCAAAAAAAACAAGGCATTCATGGAGTGGCAAAACGACCTAGGCTCCATACCCAAGAGTGAGAGGTTCAAATCTTACCAGGTTCTAGCCCAAAGGGAGAGTCGCAGGATGCATGACAAGTAGTGGGAGAAGAAAGCTGAGGAGGTTCAAAGCTTCGCTGACTCCAACAACTCAAAGCAGTTTTTCAACTCCATCAAGTCAGTCTTTGGTCCTTCGAAATCCGGTTCTGTTTCCTTGCTGTCAGCAGACGGATCCACCCTCATTAAGGACAAGGCTGTCATCAACACCAGATGGAAAGAACATTTCAGCCAACTTCTGAACCGCCCTTCTTCAGTTGACCAATCTGCACTGGACCAGATCCCTCAACAGCCATCCATCTAAGAACTTGACAACCCTCCTCCCCTGATCGAAGTCAGGAAGGCTATCAAACAGATGAGCTGTGGCAAAGCTTCTGGCAAGGACAGCATTCCCACAGAAGTGTACAAGGCACTTAGCAAAGAGGCTCTACAGGCATTTCATACTGTTCTTACCAGTGTCTGGGAAGAGGAGGCAATGCCAGCAGACCTGCGTGACGCAATGATTGTTGCCCTGTACAAAAACAAAGGCTCCAGAACAGACTGTGGGAATTACAGAGGCATATCCTTATCCTTAGAGGTTACCCTCTCCACTGCTGGAAAAATCCTTGCCCACGTCATCCTGAACGGGCTGATCTCGACAGTCTCAGAAAAGAGTCTGAACAGAAACCACACTGTGACTCTTCCTGAGTCACAGTGTGGTTTCTGCCCTGATCACAGCACTGTTGACATGATCTTTGCAGTGAGACAGATTCAGGAGAAATGTTTGGAGCAGAACATGAACCTCTACGCAGTCTTCATTGATCTAACGAAGGCATTCGACACTGTCAACAGAGACGCACTATGAATCATTCTGGGAAAACTCAGCTGCCCAGTGAAGCTCACCATGCTCATCCGGCTGTTTCACGACAACATGACAGAAGTTCTGTCAGACGGTGAACCATCTGAGAAATTCAGCATTTCCAATGGTGTGAAACAGGATTGCGTCCTTGCACATGCATTGTTCAATCTCTTCTTCACGCAAGTGCTGTTGCGAGCTGGGTATCTACATCAGATACTGTTTGGACGGATCACTGTTTGACCTGAGGTGCCTTACGGCAAAGACCAGGACACTGGAGAGGCTTATAACAGAAGCTCTGTTTGCTGACGACTGTGCTCTGATGGCCCACGAGGAAAACCATCTACAGTTAATTGTAGATAAGTTCTCCAAAGTATCTAAGATGTTCGGCCTGGCAATCAGCCTCAGCAAGACAGAAGTCCTCTTCCAGCCCTCACCATGCAGTGACCCCCAACAGCCAAGCATCACCATAGATGGCAATTTGATGAAGAATGTTGACAACTTCAAGTACCTGGGCAGCACCATCTCATGCGATGGATCCCTGGACAGCGAAATATCAGCAAGGATCCAGAAAGCAAGCCAGGCAATTGGCAGACTCCGTACAAAAGTCTTGCAGCACAAAGACATCTGTCTTTCCACCAAGCTAAAGGTGTATAGTGCTGTGGTCCTATCATCACTGCTGTATGGCTACGAGACATGGACCCTGTACCGCAGACACATCAAATGATTGGAACAGTTCCACACACGCTCTCTGTGGTCAATCATGCAGATACTTTGGCAGGACCGCATTACCAACCAAGAGGTCCTCGACCGAGCAGGCCTTACAAGCATCGACGCCAAGATCCTCCAGGCCCAGCTTCGATGGTCTGGTCATGTCATCCGCATGGAAGAGTCCCAAATCCCCAGACAGCTCTTCTACAGAGAACTGGCACAGGGCAGTGGCAACCAGGGTTGCCCAAAAAAGAGGTTCAAGGACAACCTCAAGGCAAATCTCAAGTGGGCAGACCTCCAGCTGCGAGAACTTGAGGCCACTGCAGCTGACAGAACTGCTTGGTGTGCTGTGACAAGGAGGTCTGTAACAGTATTTGAAGATGACTGCCGCCAATGGCTTGCAGCAGCACATGATCAACAACAAAGAACGTCTTCCATCGTCCTGACAGCCGGCATTCCATGCCCGACCTGCAACCAACTGCGCACTTTGGACTTCGGCCTCCGAAGCCACATGCGTGCCCATAGATGACTGCACAACATTTCATTCTTGGCTCCCGAGAGACTGCCAAGAAGACTTCCATACTTGACCTATCGTACAGGGGTCTTGGGTAACAATTATAAAAGTACACTTAATTCATTGCTAATATTACAAAAAAGCGCAGTCCGTGTTATACACAAAGTCGGGTATCTTGAACATACTAATTTATTGTTTTTACATTCAAAGTTATTGAAACTACAGGATCTGGTTGATTATTATACAGTACAGTTAATGTTTAAAGTCAGTAAAAAACTTTTTGCCACACAATATACAAAATCTTTTTAGTCAGAGAGAAGGGAAGTACAATTTACGGGGCAATACAAAATTCAAAATGCACCTAATAAGATATACTAGGAAAAATTTTTGTGTGTCTGTGTGTGGGGTAAAATTGTGGAATGGGTTGGGAGAGAAACACAGGCAATGTCCAAACATCCATATATTTAAATCAACATATAAAGAAATGGTTTTTGAACAATATAAAAATAAAGGACAGTAATATTACAATGTGTCTTCAATGAAGAAAGGTTGTTATTGTTGAATATATATATGCTGAGTTATTGTTGAATATATATGCTGCGTACTTTTATTATCGATATCATTATTACTAGATTATTACAATGGTATTACAGTACAACGGTAGTATTATGATTGCTGTTTAGGATGGAATTATTTGAAGTATTATATAGGCCAGGTGGTATTATTATTATTATTATTGTTATTGTAACTACTATATGGCTACCTATTATTATAGATAGATAGATGGTTATTATTATTATATGGTTACTTATTGTGTGTCATGTGCGGGGTTGTTCTCAACCCCGCCCATGATCTGTGGCTGTAGATCTTTGATTGTTGCTTATTAATTCCAGCTGGCAAATTATTTGATCACTGCTCTCTGCCAGCCCTACGTCCACGCCTCCTCCTCTCGCTCTTCCTCCGTGCCAGACATTCACCAGCTGTGTGCCATCACCACTCATATGCACGCACGCACGCATGCGCACATTCAGCACACACACATACGCACATTCAGTCATGCACTTGCTTGCCACACTGCTGTGTCCACTTGCCCTCATTAGTGATCTGTGTACTTATGTGAGGCAGTGTGATCAGTCAGTGTGGCGGCTTAGTCAACACTGGACATCCAGGCTCGCTTATTGTTGGCTCCCTTCCTTGACTGAACGGTGTTGTGTATTCCAGAGCTTTCTTGCTCCAACACTCATGTAAGTCTTCCTAATTTTTGCCCTTCCTCTCCGCTCCTGTTCTTCCTGGAGTGCGTATGGCATCTCACCCTAGCTGACACAGTTTGTAGCCGGTTGTCTCATCATTTCTCATTGTGGACTGTTACATGGACATTTTGTGTTACTCCCTGTCTGTTAATAAACACGTTTACATTACTGCACTTTGGGCTCGAACGAATTCATTTGTTCGCTGCACAATTACGCAGCGGACATGACATTATGCCTAGGTATTGTGAGCCATGTGGGGGTATATGGTGGTATACTGTATATGGTGATTACGATGATGATAATATTGTCTATAATTATATTAAACATACCAGAAGTATGTATTTATTATTATTACAATTATTATAAGATGTTGGTATTATTGTCACTATAAACTATCGTTGTATTATTTGTATTGCATAATTTAATTATAAGATGCATTATACGTATATTATGGTATTGTATAATGAATGTAACTATGGGATGGATAATGACCAGAATTATATTGTAATTTATTGGGTATGGAGAAGGGGTGGGACTATATAAGTGCTGGATTCTTGCCACTCCTTTTGAACAAGGATATTTTTTTTTTATTTTATTTTTTTTGGTTTTGATTTCTTGTTTTGATTTTTTTTTTCTTCATGTTCAAATAAATAAAATCAATCAATCAATCAATACATACCCTGAGCATGGGTGGGTGCCGTGCTCAGTGTCCAGTTTGAGTTTAGTCCTTCTTTGTTTATGTTGCAGGCATTATGGTATTGTGTTTGGGCTGTGTTTATTTATGAAGTGTTTGTATTCTTAGTTTTGCCCTTAGTCCTGTCTATTTATCGTGTGTCATTGTGTATTTATGGTAGTATTTATATCTTTTGGGGTTGTTATCATATTCTTGTATTTTTACTTTGTGTCCAGTCTGTGCTTTTATTTTGACAGTGCTGTGCAGCCTCCGGCTGTCAAACTCTGCTTTGTGGGCTGCACTGTCACTTGTTGTGATCATTTCCTCATTCATGTACCAACACTTGTCATTCATCACTGGCCCATTTACCTAGTTAAGGATACGGCAACATTCCCCCATTGCCGTGTCCTACTGTTAGCCTCCTCAGAGGATTCAGTTAAACTCTGAGTGAGCGTGGTTTTGCGCCGAGGTGAACAGGTGTGCTCCGTGCAGGTAATATTTGTCTCTTTTGTCTTATCCCCATCCGTGAGCCCCGTTTCCTTTTGGGTGTGACTCCAGATGGGTTTAATCTCTTTTTGCCCAGCATTCCCACACACCTCAGCCTGTGTTTCTACCAGGTTGTTTTTTCCTCCTGTAGACGTGAAGCCCCGTTCTCCTCCTGCGCCTTCATTACTTCATTATATGTAAGAGTAATGTTGTATGTAACATTTGTGTTTATGTTAATAAATGTTGCAAACTCACAGATGGCATCTGGTGTCTTATGCAGCCCTTGAAAAGGGCAATTTATGACTATCTATCTATCTATCTATCCTTGATCATCAATTACAGCTTGACAACGACGTTTCATGCTATTCACAAGCCGACATTGTCTGCTGAGGCATGGCATTCCACTCTTCCTGAAGGGCAGCCCTCAGGTTATTGAGGTTGTGGGGTGCAGGGTTACGAGTCTCTACGCAGCGACTCAGCTGATCCCATCCATTTTCTATGGGATTCAGGCTGGAGAAAGTGCAGGCCACTCCATTTGAGGTACCCCAGCCTCCAGCAGCCATTCCCAAAGGATGCGACCTCGATGAACTTGGAGTGTTGTCGGCCATGAAGATGAAATTAGGCCTGTGTTGTTCATGCATGGGCACAATGACTGGATTAATGGTGTTAATCAGGTAGTACTGGCTTGTCACTGTACCATTCACAAGGTGTAGGGCAGCTCTGTATTGACTAGACACACCTGCCCAGACTGTAACATGGTGACAACAGTGACTAATGCATAGCGCTCTCCTTGACGTCTCCACCATTGTTGGCAGCCATCATTTCTGCTCAGTGTGAATCGACTTTCATCAGAGAACAGCACTGACACCCACTGGTCCCTTGTCCAGCGTAAATGCTCCCTGGCCCACGCAAACAAAGATGCCTGTGCCTGATGGTGTGGTCAGGTATCCTTGCATGTTGTCTAGCACGCAGACCAAACTGATGTAAATGGTTTTGAAAGGGTCTGATGTGACACTTGGCTGCCTCTCACCTCCTTTAAATGTGCTTGGAGTTGAATGGCATTCATCATCCTGTTCCGCAGGGCACTGTTCACAATGAAGCGGTCATCAGCGTGGGATGTGGCCAAAGGACGTCCACTTCTATGCCTTTCTGTGACTCTTCCAGTCTCTCTGTATCTCTTTTGCAACCTGCTGATGACACTCTGTGACACTTGATGCTCAGTGGCCACTTTCCTCTGAGAACATCATGTTTGAAACTTTGTAATGGTGAGGTACTGTTGATCAATTGCTAGGTGTTGTCTTGGTCTCATGATGTCAAAATGTGAACTGCATGATGAAGAGGACTATTTAAATAGCAATTCTAATTGAACCAGAAAATTTATTGGTTGATTCATGGATCAAACACCTGTTGTGAATTTTGTCATTAAGCACTTTGTTAGAGAACAGCAAGTTACGCAAAAAGTACTGAAACATTGAATAGTTTGACATGTGCATTCAAAAGGTGAGACAAGGTCAAATTAAGTTCACCTGTAAAGGTTTTTGTGTGGTGGTACGGGTGGGGGATTCTCCACCCAGAGAAGGCAGCTGGAGAAAAGGGGAACAATAGACTGAAGGAGGAAGTGTCACTGGGGGGTCTCAGTCGGGACAGTAAGGACTATTCACTACCCCCCCCCATCCCCCCGGGGAGAGGAGAGAACGCCAGAGCCGCTGGAAGAAGAAGGGTTTGAGTAGTGGTGCCGGCGTGATGTTAATGTGCCACACAGGACTTTGTTCCAAACAATGTATTATGGCCGGAAGTTCCAGGTCTCAATGCAATTGGAATTAAAGGTATAAAAGGAGAATGCACAGAGAACCGGGTGAGCTTTTTTCTGTACTGAATGTTGGAGAAGGAATAAAGTTCTTGTGTTTGTCAGCTCGTTGCCTCGCCTGCTTCCTTTCTCCACATTGGTGACCTCAAGACGTGCCATGGACAGCGAGCCAAGTACCACCCCGGAGACTACCTGGAGGGACAGCACCAGCGCCGCGTGTGCTGTCTCAGTCAAGCTCCCAGACTGAGGCGTGGTTCCTGCACATAAAAGCCCAGTTCGCACTCCGTGGGATAACAATGGATGAGACAAAATATTACTATGTGGTCACTGCGCTGGATGCGCATGCCATGCAACAGGTGACGAGCCTGCTCCAGGAGCCGCCGGCCCAGGGGAAATATGAAGCGCTTAAGCTGATGCTACTCCAGCGCTATACCCTGTCTGACAGTGAGAGGTCAGAGAGACTCCTAACACGTTCAGAGTTAGGTGACAGGTCAGCCAGGGAACTCAGGGAGAGCATGTTGGCGCTGAGGGAGAAGAACGACGAATCTTTCCTGTTCACCCACTTGTTCTTCAGGAACCTACCTGCTTCAGCAAGGACAGTCCTGTCCAACTCGCCGCTGCTGGTGACCAAGGACTACCGCACCCTGGTGCAGGAAGCGGACTGCATCATTTTAGCAACCAGAGCTCTCAGCGTGCATTCAGCGGCACCGGCATCCATGAGGAACTCCAGCGAGATCGAGGAGCCGTTGGTGGTAGCTGGGACGGACACCAAAGGATGCAGGAACGGGGCGATCTGTTCCTATCTTCGCTGTTTCGGCTAAGATGCCCAACGCCGAGAAAAGCCTCATCCTGCCGGTCAATGCAGACAGGGTGGCAGGACGCAGCGGTCCCGAGCTCACGACCCCCAACAGATCCACCATCAGGACTTTTGGCGAATGGACACTGACGGTATGCTTGCACGGATGGAATTTTCAGTGGGACTTTGTGGTAGCTGCATGTTCTGCCCCCATTTTAGACGCAGATTTTTTTATGTGCTCATGGGTTGTTAGTCGATGTTGCTAATAGGCGATTAGTGGATGCTGTCGCTTTAACCTCACTGCCCTGCACAGCTCGGGGAGCTGGGTCAGCAACACTGGCTAACATTATAGCTCCAGGGGGTAAGTACCATCATTTACTCACACAGTTCCCAACACTCACGGTCCCGACTTTTTCAGCTACAATAACAAAACACAGAGTCGAACATTTTATAACTACAAAAGGTCCGCCGGTGTTCGTGTGACCTTGGTGCCTGGATGCGGCTAAACTGGCCAGCGCATGTGAGGAGTTTGCCAACTTAGAAGAGTTGAGCATCGTCAGGTGCTCCAACAGCCCGTGGGCATCCCCGCTTCACATGGTGCCTAAAGCTGAGGGGTTGTGGTGACCGTGCGGCGATTTCCGGCGCTTGATCAACACCACAGAACACGATCGGTATCCTATCCCTCACATCCAGGATTTTCCATGCACCTGGCCAGGGCACATGTTTTTTCCAAAGTGGATCTGGTCTGCGGTTACCCCCAGGTCCCAGTGTGCGCAGAAGATGTTCTGAAAACAGCGGTAACAACTCCTTTCGGCCTTCCCGAGTTTTTACACATGCCATTCGGATTAAAAGGCACGGTGCAGATTTTCCAGAGAATGATGGATGCAGTTCTTCGTGACTTGTTCTTCGTTTTTGTCTACTTAGACGACATTCTGGTAGCTACCGTGTCCGAGGAGGAGCACATCGCCCATTTCAAAATGGTTTTCTAGAGGTTGGAAGCACACAGGCTGATAGTTAGCCCAGCGAAG
Source organism: Pholidichthys leucotaenia (assembly GCA_020510985.1). Lineage (NCBI taxonomy): Eukaryota > Metazoa > Chordata > Actinopteri > Cichliformes > Pholidichthyidae > Pholidichthys > Pholidichthys leucotaenia. Next base: position 208,865,753 of record CM035848.1, read on the forward strand.
TGCCAGTTCAGTGTGCCAGTGATTGATTTTTTGGGCCACCGCATTTCGCCAGAGGGTGTGATTCCGTTACCGGGTAAGGTGCACACTGTGTCGGATTTTCCGCGTCTGCAGACTGTGAGGGCTAGTCAATTCGGCGAAGTGCCAGTTCGATGTGCCAGTGATTGATTTTTTGGTCCACTGCATTTCGCTGGAGGGCGCGATCCCATTACCGGATAACGTGAGCGCAGTGTCGGATTTTCTGTGTCCGCAGACTGTGAAAGCACTACACAAGTTTGTGGGAATGGTTAATTTTTATAACCGTTTCCTTCCCTGAGCAGCCCAACTGATGTAGCCGTTGTATGCCGCGCTAAAAAAAAGAAGCCCACGGAAATCATCAACTGGACTCCTGAGCGAGTCCAGGCTTTCACAAACGCCAAAACAGTGCTGGCGGATGCCGCGTTGCTAGCCCACCCGGATCCATTGGCATGGATAGTGCTCACTACGGATGCGTCTGATGTTGCCATAGGAGCAGTGGTGGAACAGTACATCTCCGGTGTGTGGCAGCTGCTTGCATTTTTCAGTCGAACTTTGAGCAATAACAAACGCAAATACAGCACGTTCGACAGAGAGTTGTTGGCTCTCCACTTGGCGACGCGCCATTTCCAGTTTTGGCTAGAGGGGTGTGAGTTCACTGTGTTTGTGGACCATAAGCCGCTGACGTATGCAATGGCCAAGGTCTCGGAACCGTGCATGGCCCGGCAGCAACACATTTGGCCCCGATCTTGGAGTTTATGACCGACATTCAACACATTGCGATAAGCTCAACATCGTGGCTGATTGTCTGTCACGCGCATTCGTCTCCACGGTCTACATGGGAACAGATTTCCCTGCTTTGGGCGCGGACAAAGCCGGGGACACGGACATTTGCACCCTCCAGTCGACACTTACTGGGATAAGGCTGGAGAGCAGGGTGGTGCAAGAAGGGTGCCCTCCCTTGCTCTGCGACATCTCCACCGGCCTCCCGCGCCCAGTGGTTCCGAGCTCTTGGTGCCGTTGCGTTTTTGAGTCAGTCCATTCTCTTTCACATCCGGGCGTGCTTGCTTTGGTGAAGCTAGTGGGGGTGAAATTTGTCTGGCCGCGCTTGCGCAAGGACATAAAAGAGTGGGCTGCAGCTTGTGTCGCGTGCCAGTGGGCCAAAGTGCACAAGCACATCAGAGGCCCCCTTGAGCCCTTCCAAATCACGGACAGGGGGTTCGACCGCGTCCACGTGGATTTGATGGGACCCCTCCCACCGTTGCAAGGTTTCTCGCACCTTTTGACTATCGTGGACTGCACCATGCGTTAGCTTGAAGTGGTTCCACTGGCTTCTACCATATCTGTGAAAGTACCTCGTGCCTTTTTGTCAGCTTGGGTTGCATGGATCGGATCCCCGTTGGACATCACTTCTGACAGGGGCCCGCAATTCATTTCGGAACTCTGGTCCATGATGGCCCAGAGCCTGGGGGTCAAAATTCACCACATTACCATGTACAACCCCCAAGCTAACGGGTTATGCAAGCGTTTTCATAGGTTGTTCAAGGCAGCGCTCTTTTGGGGTTGCCGTCCACACCTACGGAGGATTTGGCAGCCTCCCTGGCAGAACTTGTTTTTTCTCAGCCACTGCGGAGCCCCGGAGAGTTTTTACCAGAAAACTCTGCACCCAAAGCTGATCCGCCCACACAATTTTTGCACAGCACTGAGGCATTTAACATACCGGGCCTGGCCCACTCTTGTTTTCCCCACACTTTCGTCCCCAAGAGTTTACAGAATGCCAGCTTTGTTTTTCTCAGGCACGATGCACACCGGCCCCCACTGCGCCCACTGTATGACAACTGTTCAGGGTGTTGGAACCTGGGGCGAAGCATTTTGTGTTAGACTTGGGGGGGGGGGGGGGGGGCGTAGGGAGACCATCTGCATCGACAGGCTGAAGCCCGCTTTTGTGTTGGCAGATGAGCAGGTGGTGTTGGCCCAGGCTCCCCGGCGCAGACGCCCGCCATTGGTGTTCCCTCAGTAGGGTCCTGTGCCCGCAAAGCTGATGTGTCCCTCCCTCCCTTTTTCCCTCCACAGACTGATGTGCCCTCCTGTACACCTCGCCAGCAGGGTGTTTGGACTGGATTGGCAACCACCCGCTACAGCCGCTATGGGCACCGGCTCAAGCCCAAAGGACGGGGGGGTTAGTGCCCCTTCTGGATGTTCGGGGGGGGGGGTGCTGTTTGGTGGTACGGGTGGGGGATTCTCCACCCAGAGAAGGCAGCTGGGGAAAAGGGGAACAATGGACTGAAGGAGGAAGTGTCACCGGGGGGTCTCAATTGGGACAGTAAGGACTATTCACCCCCCGGGGAGAGGAGAGAATGCCAGAGCTGCTGGAAAAAGAGGGGTGTGAGAAGTGGGGCCGATGTGATGTTATGTTAATGTCCCACACAGGTCTTTGTTCCAAACAATGTATTATGGTCGGAAGTTCCAGGTCTCAATGCATGGAATTAAAGGTATAAAAGGAGAATGCACAGAGACCCGGGTGAGCTTTTTCTGTACTGAATGTTGGAGAAGGAATAAAGTTCTTGTGTTTGTCAGCTCGTTGCCTCGCCTGCATCCTTTCTCCACAATAGTGCATTTTAGGTGCATCCTGAAATTTCACTCAAAAGCCGAATATCCCTAACTTTTTGTGAGTTGTCTATGTATCATATGTATGCACACATTTCCTTTTTGTTGGTCCATCTGTCTTCATGCAGCTGTGTTAGGCCCAAGCGATGAACAGATGTTTTTCAAGTGTTGTTGGTGTGAAGATTGAAAGATGATGAGAAGGTTAGGAGATCATTGATGCTAGAATAAACACTGATTAAAAAGAAACACACACACACACACACACACACACACACACACACAATTTGTTTAACATTGATGTTAAACCTTCTTGTGAGAGATTTAAAAAAAAAAAAAAAACAACAGCAGGAAGGCTGAAAAAAGAGCAAGACAGATTTCTGGATTGTTTTCAGGAGTTTAATATGCAGATGATAATGGTTCATCCAAAGCATGTGTGTGGTCAGGTGGTCACACACACACACTGCTATGCCCACACACGTACTCAAATCACATAGACATACACACACTTGCAATGACTACGATTTGGAGTCTTTGGTCTTCATCGGGTCAATCAGCGGAACCATGAGACCTGGAGGCTGTGAGGCTGGGTGTCCTTCTGTTTCAGTGTGGCCTGTTCCAGTAACTTCTGAGCAAATACAGACCATCAGTGTGTGTGTGTCTGTGTGTGTGTGCTTGCATGTGTGCTTAAGTGTGGGAGAGAGCGAACAGCAGTAATATAAGTAGGAGTTGGGAACTAGCTCTGTGTGGGGTACAAAATGAAAATTAGGGGGTATGACCGAATTGTCATTTACTGTAACACACATTACACATTATCCCTCCTGGTCATTAGCACAGCCATCAGCTTTGAGGCCCTCATAATGCTTCGGAGTGTGCCTGAACATTAGGTAAAGATGTGTATGTGAAGTTAATGTGATCAGTAGCTGGGAATATACGTCAGGACATGTCTGTTGTTGCTATCACAATGTGGGCCCACCTGCAACTCTACAGTATGTGAACATGTGTATCGTGTATCTGCTTGCTTCATATACACACTTAAGTGAAGCCCACCACAGGCAGAGCCCACCACAGAAGGTGAGCAGATGTGCTCCTGGCTGCAAGCAGAGGTAGGTCTAGCACTCAAAAACGATAGCTTTCATTTGGCATATGGCAGTAGTAGTGAAATCTGACATCATTTCCATTCTGAAATATACAACCAGAGATGGAAGACAGATTGTAAACCTGGTTAGTGCAAAATGAATATTCATGACCATGGGGGGAAATAGTTTGGTTTTGTAAAGACTGATAAGGAAAGTGCATAATCAGGGAGTTCCACTTGTGTGACAGCTGGTGATTGATTGTGTTTGTATTGAGACTTTCTAAAAAAAAATATGTTTAGCCTAGATTCAAGACCTCATCAATTGAAGACCACCATCCCATTCCTTCACTTGAAGGTTAACACATTTCTCTCCTCTACACAGACTTATTTCAGTTTGAAGCTTTGTAATGCATGCAGGAGGTGTGATAATAAAGAAATGAGACTCTGGTAGGCATGTTCAACTTACGCCAATGTCTAGCCAATGTGCAAACAAATCAAATCAAATCAAATCAAACTTTATTGTCATATTGCTGTACATACAACTGTAGTGCAGGCAAGATGAAATTGCGTTTCTCTCGGCATCCATATAAATAGAAGCAGCATGATTTAAGACACACTCACACATAGCTTCACCCCCTCCACCCCCACCCCCCCATCCATTCACACATCCCTGAGACATACTTGGGAAAAAACCAACTATAATATACAAATAATATACAAAAATGTCCGTAGGTGCAGTAGTGTGTATGAGAGATTCCGGGTCAAGTGTTCAGCATCCTGACAGCTTGTGGAAGGAAGCTGTTGATCAGTGGTTCTGCCTCTGATGCTCCGGAATCATTTACCAGATGGAAGAAGTTCAAAGTGTTTATGCAGAGGGTGAGAACGGTCCTTGACAATGTTCAGTGCCCTGCTCCTACAATGGTTCTGAAAAAGTTCTTGGACAGAGGGGAGGGAGACTCCAATTACTCTCTCAGCCCCCTTGACTATCCTCTGCAGGGCTTTTTTGTCTGACATACTGCAGCTGGAGTACCATGTAGCAATGCAGTACGTCAGGTGTGGTGGAGAGTGCTCCACCACACCTCTGTAGAAGGTCCTGAGGATGCAGATGGGGAGAGAGGCCTGTTTGAGTTTCCTCAAGAAGTGCAGTCTCTGCTGAGCCCGCTTCCTGATCTCCAAGGAATTCTTGCTCCAGGTCAGGTCCTGCGAGATCTGCACTCCGAGGAACTTGATGTTCTCCACTCTCTCCACTAAACGGCCGCCGATGCTGAGGGGGACATGCTCAGGCTGTGACCGCCGGAAGTCAATAATCATCTCTTTCATTTTGTCCACGTTGAGCACCAGATTGTTCTCCCTGCACCAGCCCTCCAGGTCTCTCCCTTCTTCCCTGTACATTGATTCCTCATCCCTCTGAATAAGTCCCACCACTGTGGTGTCGTCTGCAAACTTAATAATCTGGTTCCCCTTGTGTCTGGATACACAGTCATGTGTTAGAAGTGTAAACAACAGTGGACTGAGTACACAGCCTTGAGGGGATTCGGTGCTCAGAGTGACAGAGTTGGAGATGTTGTTTCCAACCCGGACAGACTGAGGTCTCTCAGTCAGGAAATCCAGGATCCAGAGACGTGTGGCGGTGTTCAGACCAAGAAGGAGTAATTTCTCCATCAGTCTCTGGGGAATAATGGTGGTGAATGCTGAAATGAAATCAATGTACAGGAGTCTGGCGTAGGTGTCTTTCTGGTCCAGGTGGGTGATGACAGAGTGTAGGGTGGTGACTATAGCATCCTCCGTGGAGCGGTTTGAACAATATGCAAACTGGAGCGGGTCGTGTGATGCAGGGAGGCAGGCTGTAATGTGTGGTTTGACAAGCCGTTCAAAACACTTCATCACAATTGGTGTCAGTGCAACAGGACGTTAGTCATTCAAACAGGACACAACTGGTTTCTTTGCCACCGGTACAATGATAGAGGTCTTGAAGCATCTGGGAACGATGGCCTGACTCAGGGAGATGTTATAAATGTCAGTCAGGACATCTGCCAACTCGCTCGTGCAGTCTCGGAGCACACGTCCCGGGATGTTGTCCGGACCTGCAGCTGTACGTGGGTTGACTCTGGTTAGGGTCCTCCGTGTGTCCGCTGTGTTGATGGTAAAAGCTGGTCCGACCGATGGTGGGGGTGGGCCAGCCCTCCCTCTGATTGTCGAGTTTGATGCTTCAAAATGTGCAAAGAAGTCGTTGAGCATGTCTGGAAGCGAAGCGTCGTCATCATCGACCCCCTGCCTAGACTTATAGCCCGTCAGTGTCCGAACTCCCTGCCACATCTGCTTGGTGTTCCTAGTGTCACAGAGGTGTCCCTGGATTTTCTCCGCATAGGCGCGCTTCGCTGCCTTAATTCCCTTTGAGAGCGCAGACCTGGCTGAGCGGAGGGCGATCCTGTCCTGACATCCTCTGTGCACTTTGCAATGTAGCTGGTGACCGTTTCAGCATACTCCTCCACATCTGTCTTGTCTTCCTGGGAGGCTGCTATTTTGAAGACCTTCCAGTCTGTGTGCAGAAAACAGTCTTTCAGTGCAGAGGTTGCACTCTCTGGCCAAATCCTGATTTGTTTCACTGCCGGCCTGCTGCGCTTCAATAAAGGTTTGTAGACAGGCAGCAGCATCACGGATATGTGGTCAGAAAGGCCAAGGTGGGGGCGAGGTATAGCCTCATATGCATCTGTGTTTGTGTACACTAAGTCCAACATATTCTCTCCTCTGGTCTTAAAGTCTACACATTGTTTAAACTTGGGGAGCACAGTCTTTAAGCTGGTGTGGTTAAAATCCCCCGCAACCACCACAAAACTGTCCGGGTGTGAAGTTTGGATTTCACTAATCGCATTGTGCAGTTTCCCGAGTGCCTTCTTAGCATTAGCGTTAGCGTTAGCGCTCGGCGCTATGTAAACAGCCGCTACAAACATGTTGCTGAATTCCCTCGGCAGATAATATGGCCGACAATTTACAATAAGGAACTCCGCCAACGGAGAGCAGTGTTTAGACACTAACGTGGCATTAACGCACCAGTTCTTGTTAACATAGATGCATAGCCCACCCCCTCGGCTCTTACCGGAGCTCGCCGTTTCCCTGTCGGCACGGAACATCGCCATATCTTCCAGTTGAATGGCCTTGTCAGGGATGTTGTCATGGAGCCATCTCTCCGTGAACACAAGCACACAGCAGTCTCTCCACTCTCTCCAGGTTTCTCTCAGCAGACGCAGCTCGTCTAGCTTGTTGTCGAGGGAGTGGACGTTAGAGAGAATGAGCGACGGTACCGCTGGTCTGGAGGGGTTAGCCTTTAGCCTAGCATGGATCCCGGCCCTTTTTCCACGCTTTTGCTTGCGTTCACTCCACTTACGCCGCCTCCTCTCTCGGGTAGCTTCCAGCGGGGACTCTGCCAGAATTCCATGCTGGCGTAGAATGTCCAAATCACAACCGATCGCCGCGATTCTTGCAGCGTGCAGTACCTTGATGTTTAGTAAGGTCTCACGGTTGTAAGTTTTACAGAATGTACGTCTGGGATGATCAAAACACTCAAAACTCTCACACTCGCTGATGCCAAGAGGGGCCGCTGTGTCCATGCGCTCTGCCGCCATCCTAAAAGCATCCTAACAACCTCTATAAGATGTATTCCTGATGCACACTTGCTGATATTGGCCCAACGTATGCTTGCTGTTGGGATATATTTATATGTGTGTGTGTGTGTGTGTGAGAGAGAGAGAGAGACGGATGGATGGATGGATGGATGGATGGATAGATCGATAGATAGATTGATAGATAGATGGAGAAAGAAGGCAGGTGAGGCAACAAGCTAGACGACACAAACTTTTTTCTTCCTCCAACATAACTTACAGCAAAAGAGAATCCAGGTCTCTGTGCATTCCTCTTTTATATCTTGATTTCCATACATCGAGACCCGGCACTTCCGACCATAATACATTGTTGTTTGAACAAAGAATTGTGTGGCACATTAACATGACATAACGCTGGTGCCACTCAAACACCCTTCTTCCCTCAGCGGCTGGAGCATCTCTTACTCTCCCCGGGGGGTGCATAGACCCAACAGTCCCGTCTGATACCCCCCGGTGGCACCTCCTCCTTCGGTCCATTGTTCTCCTCTTCCCCCTGCCTTCTCTGGGTCGAGAACCCCCCACACCATGCCCCCACAATATATAGAAATTTTATATATATATACATATATATTCAGGTTCAGGTTACTTTATTTGTACCCGTAGGTAGATTTGTTTTGCAGTCTGGTGACATCCATATTTACAAACCACAATTACATTCAACATAAACACAAACACAGGCACACATGAAGCTGACTATAAACATGATAAAAAATACTCAAGGCTCCATCAATCAGGATATAAAGACAAAGAGATGAGAGAAAAACCAGAGATAAGAGAGAAGGGTCATATTAAAAAGTTAAAGACTAGTCAAAGAGGTTAAAAACTCAAAGGTCTAAAACCCAATAAAAGATTTAGAACCCAAATAAAAATCCTACAAAAATAAGTAAATATAAAATGGAGTTAATAAATAGGTAACTAAATTATGTTCAATATATTGTTACAACTTGTTCAACTCTTTGACAGCAGCAGGAACAAAGCTGTTTTTGTAGCGCTGGGTTCTACTTTTTGGGACAGCAAACCTCCGTCTTGAGGGAAGAAGCTGAAAGTGGCAGTGCAAAGGGTGGGAGTCATCATTTAAAATGGAGGTAGCAATCCTCTGTACCTTTCTGGTGTACAAGGACGTCAGGCTCAGCTGTGACTCACCAAGCAAACGACTGGACCATCTAACTACCTGATCCAAGGATTTCCTCTGTTTCAGTTTTATCTGACCAAACCATGACACTAAAGAAAAGGATAAAACAGATTCAATAAAAGCCTGATAAAACATTGTCATTATGGTTCGGTAAATTTGGAAGCGTGGAAGTTTCCTCAAACAATGCAAATGTTGCCGACCCTTTTTGCACACCCTTTCACAGTTCTCTTCAAACTTTAAATTACTATTGTGGGACACATGTGTATAACTTTAAGCTTCACATCTCAGAGTAGAACAAAGAACTGGGTCTCCTTGGAGATAACAGGAGGATGTGAAAATTTAGTCTTTGGTATGCAAGAGACGGCCTTGGGGGATTTCCTGGTCTGCCAGAGACTATGAGGAGGATGTTATAGGATTTAAGAGAAGATGCATTGTTACTTGTGATTAAAGGCAATGTGACTGTGAGCTTTGAAGGTCCTGGATATATAAAGGACGAATGTCTGTGTTTTTCCTCTTACTGCTTTGCTGATGTTGGAAGATGTGAATAAACCTGACTCGTGAGATAAACTCTGCCTCGTCATTTTCACATTTCCACACTGGTGACCCTAAGACGTATCGTGGATGAAAGAAATTCCCCCGGGCCAGCCGAGTCAGGAGCTCCCAACCAAGTGTATGCCGCTACCGTCCAGCTACCGGACTTTTGGCAAGACAACCCGTGCTCCTGGTTCCACTTGGTCGAAGCACAGTTCGCCCTCCGGGGGATAACGGTAGATGACACGAAGTTCTACCATGTGATTGCAAAGCTCAACAACCGCACGGCTCGGCATGTGTAGAGCCTATTGGAGCGGCCACTGGCCAACGACAAATACGGCGGGTTGAAGGCTGCGCTTATCCAGCCCTTCACTCTCTCAGTCGAGGAGAGAGCGGAGAGGCTCCTGACTCTGAACGACTTGGGAGATAGCACGCCCATTGACCTGATGGAGAACATGCTGAGGTTGAGGGGCTCAGACAACGATGACTTCATCTTCACCCACATTTTCCTCAGGCCACGAGAGCGACCCTGGCCAGTTCGCCGTTGTTGGCCCAGCGGGACTTCTGCGCGCTGGCCCAGGAGGCGCACCGGATTCTCAACGCCAGCAAACAGCGCGCAGCCACCGCAGCGGCGACGGAGTTCGGCGCGACGGCCGGAGATGGCGGGGGGCCAGAGACGGCGGTAGCAGAACCACCGATGGCGGCGGCGGCGGGGGCCAAGGATCGCGGAGGAGACACCCTCTGTTTCTACCATCACCGCTTTGCAGAGAAGGCACGCAAATGTATACCACCGTGCCAGTTCAAGCGCTCGGGAAACGCCAAGACCAGGAGTCGGTAGCAGCTGCGGCCCTCAGGGAGGAGAACAAGCTGCTCTACTTGAAGGATGCGCGCTCGGGGAGGCATTTCCTCGTGGACACAGACTCCCAGTTGAGTTTCATCACACCTTCCTCCGCTGACTGGCTGGCGGTTTCCAAAGGTCCAGGGGTGTCAGCAGCGAACGGCTCGGAGATTAAGACCTTTGGTGAGAGGACTCTGCTTCTGTCCCTACATGGCCGTACATTTGAGTGGACTTTTGTCATAGCTGCAGTGAATTTCAATATGTTGGGGGCTGATTTTCTGTGCTCACATGGTTTGTTGGTTGATCTTGCTAACAGGCGCCTGGTTAATGCACTTTCTTTTTATTCTATTCCCTGTGCAGCCCGAGTGGCCTCGCCAACAGCACAAGCCAACGTCACAGCTCCAAGCGGTAAGTTCCACACACTGCTCACTCAGTTCCCAGCACTCACGGTCCCCACATTTTCAACGGCCGTCGCCAAACACGGGGTGGAACATTTTATTACTACCACCGGACCGCCCGTTTTTGCAAAAGCTCGGCACTTGGATTCAGCTAAACTGACCATAGCACGCGAGGAGTTCGCCAACCTGGAAAGGTTGGGCATCATCAGGTGTTCGAACAGCCCATGGGCTTCCCCGCTCCACATGGTCCCGAAAGCTGACGGCTCGTGGCGACCTTGCAGAGATTTCCGCAGGTTGAACAACGCCACAGCGCATGACCACTACCCAATCCCGCATGTCCAAGACTTTTCCGTTCATTTGGTGGGGGCGCGCGTTTTTTCTAAGATAGACTTGGTCCGCGGTTACCACCAAGTCCCAGTGCGCGCTAAGGACATACCAAAAACAGCGGTAATAACTCCATTTGGCCTATTCGAGTTTTTGTGCATGCCATTTGGGCTTAAAGGTGCTGCGCAGACGTCCATATTCGTCTACCTGGACGACATCTTAGTAGCCACCGCATCCGAAGACGAACACGAAAACCACCTCACGGCAGTTTTCCGGAGGTTGGGAGAGCACGGTTTAATAATCAACCCAGCGAAGTGTCAGTTCGGGGTGACGCAGATTGATTTTTTGGGGCATCGCATCTCTCCAGAAGGAGCGGTTCCGCTGCCTGACAAAGTGCGCGCGGTAGCAAATTTTCCCCAGCCACAAACGGTCAAGGCGTTACAGGAGTTTTTGGGTATGGTGAATTTTTATAACCGTTTCCTCCCCCGCGCAGCGCAGCTCATGCAACCATTGTATGCCGCACTCAAAAAACAAAAACCCACAAATAAGATCGAATGGTCTCCGGAGCGAGAGCGAGCATTCTCGGAGGTCAAAACAGCCCTAGCAAACGCTGCGTTGTTAGCACATCCAGACCCAACGGCCCACATAGCGCTCACTGCTGACACGTCAGATGTGGCCATAGGGGCAGTCGTGGAGCAGCATGTAGCTGGGGCTTGGCAGCCGCTCGCCTTTTTCAGCAGGACTTTGCGCGATAGTGAACGAAAATACAGCGCATTCGACAGGGAGTTGTTAGCTCTCCACTTGGCCATTCGCCACTTCCAGTTCTGGCAGGAGGGATGCCGTTTCACCGCGTTCGTTGACCACAAGCCGCTGATATTCGCGATGGCCAAGGTTTCAGAACCGTGGTCAGGCCGGCAGCAAAGACAGCTGGCCGCTATCTCAGAGTTTACTACCGATATTCAGCATGTGGCGGGTAAACTGAATGTAGTGGCAGACTGTCTCTTGTGCGCCATGGCGGCCCCAGTCCGCGTAGGGATAGATTATGCAGCCATGGCCGCGGATCAGGTTAGCGACGCGGACGTGCGCGCGCTCCAGTCTGGACCAACAGGGTTAAGGCTGGAGAACAGGGTGCTGCGAGACGGTATGCCCCCCCTAATCTGCGATGTCTCCACTGGGCGACCGCGTCCTGTGGTACCGGCCGCGTGGCGCCGCCACGTTTTTGACTCGATTCATTCTCTGGCGCACCAGGGAGTGCGCGCGTCGGTCAAAATGGTAGGAGAGAAATTTGTATGGCCGAGCCTGCGCAAACAAGTTAAGGAGTGGGCAGCAGCCTGCATGGCTTGTCAACGAGCTAAGGTACACAAACACACGAGAGCTCCCTTGGAGCTGTTTCACATCCCGGCTAAGAGGTTCGATCATGTTCACGTGGACCTCGTAGGCCCCCTCCCGCTGTCACAGGGGTGCACACACCTTCTGACAATGGTGGACCGCACCACGCGCTGGCCGGAAGTGGTCCCACTGGCGTCAACCACAGCCGAGGAGGTGGCGCGCGCGTTTTTAACAGCATGGGTAGTGCGCTTTGGAGTCCCATCGGACATTACGTCCAACAGAGGTCCTCAGTTTGTTTCCGAACTTTGGTCAGAAATGGCCCGCAGCCTGGGGGTAACGATCCACCGCACAACCGCGTACAATCCGCAGGCTAATGGGTTATGCGAACGTTTCCATAGGTCATTGAAAGCGGCTCTCAGAGCGTCGCTGACGGATGCAAATTGGGTAGACAGGCTACCGTGGGTTTTATTGGGGTTGCGTTCTGCACCTAAAGAAGACTTAGAAGCCTCCCCGGCTGAGCTAGTTTTTGCGCAGCCTCTTCGGCTGCCCGGGGAGTTTCTCCCAGACAATCCTGCGCCAGATAGCTCCCCGTCTCAGCGGTTGCAGCGTGGCACGGAATTGGGCACGCTGCCTGGCCCCGTTCACCACAGTTTTCTGCGCGTTTTTGTGCCTAAGGCTGAAAAACGTGGAGTTTGTTTTTGTCAGACACGATGCCCATCGCCCACCGCTGCGACCACCTTATGATGGACCATTTAGAGTGCTGGAAACAGGGGACAAACATTTTTTGCTAGATTTGGGGGGCAGGAAGGAAAAGATTGGCATAAACAGGCTCAAACCCGCCTTTGTGGTGGCGGACGAGGATGTGTTGTTGGCTAGGGCTCCTTGGCGCGGCAGACCCCCTCGGGGACATTCCCCAGAACACCCACATGGAGTGACAAACAGTTCTCACCCCCAGACAGCAGCTCCCCAGCAGGATGGCGCCGCAGAAGTGGCGAAGCCCGCTTACAGCAGATACAGGAGGAGACTGAGGCCCAAGCAGCACGTGGGTTAATGTGTAATGATTTTATCATGACATGCAGACTGTTATTCTGTTGTGCCATCTTAGATGTTTGGGGGGGGGGGGGTCATGTGGGACACATGTGTATCACTTTAAGCTTCACATCTCAGAGTAGAACAAAGAACTGGGTCTCCTTGGAGATAACAGGAGGATGTGAAAATTTAGTCTTTGGTATGCAAGAGACAGCCTTGGGGGATTTCCTGGTTCTGCCAGAGACTATGAGGAGGATGTTATAGGATTTAAGAGAAGATGCATTGTTACTTGTGATTAAAGGCAATGTGACTGTGAGCTTTGAAGGTCCTGGATATATAAAGGACGAATGTCTGTGTTTTTCCTCTTTCTGCTTTGCTGGTGCTGGAAGATGTGAATAAACCTGACTCGTGAGATAAACTCTGCCTCGTCATTTTCACATTTCCACACTATCAATAATCGTCCCAAGATATTTGTAGGATTGTACACATTCAGTGGTCTGGCCTTTTAGTACGGTGACTTTGTGCCTGGGAGTTTTCCTCCTAAAGTCGATAATCATATCTTTAGTTTTTGTCGTATTCAGCTGCAGGTAGGAATCCTCACACCAGTGAACAAAATCATCAACTACTGGGCCGTGGCCACTCTCACCATCCTGGAGGAGACTGACAATAACTGAATCATCAGCATACTTTATAATGTGTCTGTTGTTATGTCTGCTCCGACACATGTTTGTGTACAGGATGAAGAGTAGTGGTGACAACACACACCCCTGAGGAGAGCCAGTAGAAGAACACTTTTGGTCCGACAATGTACCATTGACCCTTACTGTCTGTGTCCTGTTGGTTAAGAAATCCAGAATCCAACCCACCAGATTATTGCTCAAATCAAATTGTTGCAGGAGCCTTTCAACTAAAATATGAGGTTGGATTGTATTAAAGGTGGAGGAAAAGTCCACAAATAAAAGCCTGGCGTGTGTCCCATTAAAATCCAGATGTTTAAAAAGCATGTTAAACAGAGTGACAGTGGCGTCCTCCACTCCTTTGCGAGGCCTATATGCAAACTGCAAAGGATCCAATGCATGTTCAGTCTGCTTTGGGACCTCAAATCTGACCAGTTTTTCAAAAATTTTCATTAAAATTGAAGTCAAAGCAACTGGTCTAAAGTCGTTTACCATTTTAGGACAGCTGGATTTTGGAACGGGAACAACCACAGCATCTTTCCAGATCTTGGGCACGTGTCTGTAAGGACTTATTGAAAATGTAATGAAATACAGGACTCAGTTCATGTGCACAGGATTTTACCAGTCGCCCACATATATTATCAGGGCCCTGACTTTTGTTCACTTTTACAGCACAGAACTCCCTTTTAATATCCTGCACCTCAATATTAAAGTGCTGATTGTCTTTGAGTTTCTGTTTCAAACCTTGGGTTTCTGTGCTAAAATCAAAGGAGTCAAAACGACCATAAAAACAATTAAGAGCATTAGCCAGCTCTGTGTCTGAATTAAAACCATCTAAAAACACACGATTACTGCGCTCTGTGCTCTGAAGGCCTGCAATAGTTTTCATACTGGCCCAGGCTGAACCAAGTTTCTTTGTTGCCATCTTGCTTTCCAATTCTGATTTATAATTCTGTTTTGCTCTTAAAATTTCGGACTTCAGCTCTTTTGTGGCAACCTGTAGCTCAGAAACAGACCCCTGTTTAAAGGCAAGTGTTGTCCTCTGTAAGCAGGATTTAACTGATTTTGTAACCCATGGCTTGTTGTTGGGATATATTTTGACACGTTTACGTGGAACGATCATATTTTTACAGAAAGCCATGTATGAGCATGTGACGTCTACCAAAGAGTCCAAATCATCCCCGCAGGACAGTGTGAACATCTCCCAGTCCGTACAGTTAAAGCATTCCTGGAGGCAGTGCACTGAATCCTCTGTCCACATATCTATGTCACTGGTCTTCGCCTTGCCACTTCTGAGAGCAGTTTTATACGTGGGCAGCAAATGTACACAGTTGTGATCTGAGGATCCTAAAGCAGGAAGAAGAAGTGATTTATAGGCCCTCTCAATGGATCCATAGCACAGGTCCAATGTCTTTTTTCGCCGGGTTGGGCAGGAGACATACTGATAAAAGTTTTTAAGTGTCTTCTTTAAAGAAACATGGTTAAAATCCCCAAGAATAAAGTTTGGAGCCTCTGGAGAAATTGACTGCAGCCGCTGTACCACATCAAAGATGGTGCTGGAGGCGGAGTCAGCATCTGCCCTCGGGTGAATGTACACAGTCGTGATGAAAAGTTGGGGGAACTCGCGGGGCAGATAAAAGGGGTGTAGCGATACGGACAGAAGCTCCACATCAGGTGTACAGATGCACTCTCTGACCGTGACAGATGTGCAGTACTGTTTATTAATATATAAACATACGCCGCCCCCCTGACGTTTTCCCGTTACCTCTTCCTGCCGATGCGAGCGAAGTGGGGCTCCAAAGCCGTCAATCCACAGGTCCGCATCCGGGTCTTGCGCTGTAAGCCACGTCTCCGTGTTAGCCATGACACAGCAGTTCTTGAAGTCCTTCTGGTAGTGTACATTCCCTTGAATTTCATCTACTTTATTTCTCAGGGATTGTACGTTCCCCAAAATCATGGAAGGAAGAGGAATGCTGTTAAACTGACGTCTCCTCAGGCTTAATTTCACACCTCCACGCTTTCCGCGTTTCTTCCTCTTGTCTCTCTTTTCATCGCTGTGTCCATGAAAGTCTCTTAAAATAAAGTCCGGCAGTTGCGGCATAGACTCAAACACAGATGCTGCATTATCCGTGTTTAAATGCAGTAACATGCATATATATATATAATCAGCCTCGGGCACAGGGTTTTCCAGTAAAAACTCTCCAGGGATCCACAGTGGCTGAGAAAAAAATGAGTTCTGCCGGGGAGGCTGCCAAATCCTCTTTAGGTGCGGAGCGCAACCCTTAAACAACCCAGGGCAGGCGGTCGACCCAATTTGTGTCTGTGGGGGAAGTGCTGAGCACTGCTTTAAGCGACCTATGAAAACGCTTGCATAACCCGTTAGCCTGG
The DNA here is from genome assembly GCA_020510985.1 of Pholidichthys leucotaenia. Taxonomy (NCBI): domain Eukaryota; kingdom Metazoa; phylum Chordata; class Actinopteri; order Cichliformes; family Pholidichthyidae; genus Pholidichthys; species Pholidichthys leucotaenia. The sequence goes on from CM035848.1 coordinate 208,881,752, forward strand.
GGTTGTACATGGTAGTGCAGACCCCCAGGTTCTGGGCCTTAGCAGACCAGAATTCTGAAACGAATTGTGGACCCCTGTCGGACGTGGAGTCCGATGGAGATCCGAAATGTGCAACCTAAGCCAACAAAAAAGCATGAGCCACTTCTGCCTTCGGCCTTTTTCGAAAAGGCCGAAAAGAGTTATTAGCGCTGTTTTTGGAACGTCTTCTGTGCGCACCGGGACCCGATGGTGTCCGCAGACCAGATCCACTTTGAATTCAATTCAATTCAATTCAATTCAACTTTATTTATATAGCGCCATTTCACAACAACAGTCATCTCATAGCACTACCAACTGTAGGGAGGACCCCCACAGTTGCAGAAAGACCCCAGCAATCAGGCGATCCCCTGTGAGCAAGCACTTGGCGACGGTGGAGAGGAAAAACTCCCTTTTAACAGGAAGAAACCTCCAGCAGAACCAGGCTCAGGGAGGGGCAGTCATCTGCTGCGACTGGCTGGGGGGTGAGGGGATAGAGAAGAAGAAAAGAACAGACATGTAGAGAGCAAACAGCACGATGGGGACTCAATCTATGGGAGAGAACAAACAAATGTTAATGACCAGCAAAAAAAAAATATTTCATAGAGAGTGAGGAAAGGAGTGAGGCCCAGTGCATTACTGGAGGTCCCCTGGCTGACTAAACCTATTAGCAGCATAACTAAGGGAGGGTTCAGAAAACACATGATCCCTCCCTAATTGTAGGCTATATCAAAAAGGTAGGTTTTAGCCCTATTCTTAAAAACAGAGATCGAGTCTGACTCCCGAATCCAGATTGGCAGCTGATTCCACAGGAGAGGAGCTTGATAACTGAAGGCTCTGCCTCCCATTGTACTTTTGGAGATTCTAGGTATTACAAGTAAACCTGCATTTTGGGAGCGTAGTGCTCTGTTAGGATGATACGGTAGTATCAGATCTTTTAAATAAAAAGGAGCCTGATTGTTTAGAGCTTTGTAAGTAAGAAGAAGGATTTTAAACTTAATTCTAAACTCTATGGGAAGCCAATGAAGGGAGGCCAGAACCGGAGAGATATGATCTCTCTTTCTAGTACCTGTTAAAACTCTTGCTGCAGCATTTTGGATCAGCTGAAGACTTTTTAAAGATGTTTTAGGACAACCTGATAATAAAGAATTACAATAATCTAATCTCGAGCTAACAAAAGCGTGGATCAGCTTCTCAGCATCACTCTGAGACAAGATGCTCCTAATCTTGGCAATATTACGCAAATGATAGAAGGCAGTCTTAGAAACAAATTTAATATGTGAATTGAAGGACAAATCCTGATCAAAAATAACTCCAAGGTTCCTCACAGAGCTATTAAGAGAAAGAGTAACTGCATCCAAACTGAAAGTTTGATTTGGAAAGGAATTTCTAAGGTTTTTTGGACCAACAAGAATGACTTCAGTCTTATCTGAATTTAATAGCAGGAAATTACAAGTCATCCAAACTTTGATTTCCTTAAGACAGGCTTCTAACTTGGCTAATTGATTAGTATCATCTGGCTTCATTGACAGGTATAATTGTGTGTCATCTGCATAACAGTGAAAATGTATACAGTGCTTTCTAATAATGTTGCCTAACGGAAGCATATATAAACTAAAAAGAGTAGGGCCTAGCACAGATCCCTGTGGAACTCCATGACTAAGCTTTGAGCTGAGAGAAAACTCATCATTTACATGAACAAACTGGAACCTATCAGATAAATAAGATCTAAACCACTGCAACGAAGTTCCATTAAGTCCAACATAGTGTTCTAATCTATCAAGTAGAATATTATGATCAATAGTATCAAAAGCTGCACTAAGATCTAAAAGGACAAGTACAGAAACTAGTCCATTATCAGATGCAATGAGGAGGTCGTTAGTGACCTTCGCCAAGGCTGTTTCAGTGCTATGATGGATTCTAAACCCAGATTGAAACTCCTCAAATAAACCATTTCCCTGCAGGTGGTCAAATAATTGCATAGCAACAACTCTTTCTAAGATTTTTGAAATGAAAGGGAGATTAGAGATTGGTCTATAGTTAGCTAAAGCTCCTGGATCTAGCGTTGGCTTTTTGAGTAAGGGTTTAATTACAGCCGTTTTAAAAGCCTGCGGTACATGGCCTAAAGTTAATGAAGAATTGATTATATGAAGAATAAAGCTACCAATAAGTGGGAAGACTTCTTTAAATAACCTGGTAGGAATAGGGTCTAAAAGACAAGTTGAAGGTTTGGATGAGGAAACTATTTTGTCTAACTCACAAAGGTCGATTGGAGTAAACTCATCAAGACAGACATCAATAGAAGGAGTTGTAGTAGTTACAGTATTTAAGTTAACTGTGGGAAGAATCTGATTGATTTTATCTCTGATGGATGAAATTTTATTATTGAAAAAGTTCATAAAGTCCTGACTAGTAAGCTCTAAGGGGATGCTAGGATTGACAGAGTCCTGACTCTTTGTCAACCTGGCTACAGTACTGAAAAGAAACCTGGGATTATTCTTGTTCTCTTCTATTAATGCAGAGTAATAACTCGTTCTAGCTTTTCTAAGAGATTTTTTATAAATTAAAAGATGATTTCTCCAAGCTAAATAGATTTCATCTAAATTAGTAGAGCGCCATTTTCTTTCTAATTGACGAGTCTTCTGTTTTAAGCTACGAGTTTCTGTGTTGAACCAAGGAGTTAAAAATCTCTGATTAGACTTTTTCTTTTTTAAGGGGGCCACCAAGTCTAGAGCCTGATGTAGAGAAGCTGAAACACTATCCACCATGTTATCAATTACAGAAGGAGCAAGCTGTCTATAGCTTATTTCCGTTGTGTTGACACATGGCATAGAGGAAACAATCTGCATAAATTTGGAAACAGCATCATCTGAGAGGCATCTACTGTGATAATATTTTTCTTTAGGAGCCAAATAGTCAGAAATAGTAAAATCAAAGGTTAACAGACAATGGTCTGACAGTACAGGGTTATGAGGAGACACTACCAGATTTTCTATTTCTATGCCATATGTCAGAACAAGGTCCAATGTATGGTGGAGGTAATGAGTAGAATTTCCTACTTTCTGAGAAAACCCAATCGAGTCTAATATTGAATTAAAAGCCACATTAAGGCAGTCACTATCTACATCCACATGTATATTAAAGTCCCCTACTATAATTATTCTATCAGATTTCAGCACTAAATCAGCTAAGAAATCAGGAAATTCGGATAAAAATTCTGAATAGGTTGATGGGGGACGATAAACTATGGCAAATAAAATTGGGTTTAACCTGGAATTGCTAAAGTGCCCAATACTGAGGACCAGGCCCTCAAAGGAATTATAACATGTTTTTTGCTTTACATTAACTAGTAATTTGGAATGGTAAATTGCTGCTACTCCTCCTCCACGACCAGAACTTCTGGGATTTTGACAGTTTAAATAACCAGAGGGAGATGATTCATTTAAACCAACATAATCCTCTTGTCCTAACCAAGTCTCTGTAAGGGAAATTAAATCAATCTGATGATCAATTAACAGATCATGGACTAACAGAGACTTGGGAGTTAGAGACCTAATATTTATCCATCCATCCATCCATCTTCTACCGCTTTTCCGGAGGTCCGGGTCGCGGAGGCAGCAGTTCAAGCAGAGAAGCCCAGACTTCCCTCTCCCCAGCCACCTGCTCCAGCTCTTCAGAGGGGATACCAAGGCGTTCCCAGACTAGCTGGGAGACATAGTCTCTCCACCGAGTCCTGGGTCTGCCCCGGGGTCTCCTCCCAGTGGGACGTGCCTGAAACACCTCAAGTGGGAGGCGTCCAGGAGGCATCCTAATCAGATGCCCATACCACCTCAACTGACTCCTTTCAATGTGGAGGAGCAGCGGTTCTACTCTGAGCCTCTCCCGGATGACTGAGCTCCTCACCCTATCTCTGAGGGTGAGTCCAGCAATCCTACGGAGAAAGCTCATTTCAGCCGCTTGTATCCGCGATCTCGTTCTTTCGGTCATTACCCAAAGCTCGTGACCATAGGTGAGAGTAGGAACGTAGATTGACTGGTAAATCGACAGCTTTGCCTTAGAACTAAGCTCCCTCTTCACCACAACAGACCGGTACAACGTCCGCATCACTGCAGATGCTGCTCCAATCCGTCTGTCGATCTCTCGCTCCATTTTCCCCTCACTCGTGAACAAGACCCCAAGATACTTAAACTCCTCCACTTGGGGCAGGAGCCTGTCCCCAACCCGGAGAGGACAATCCACCTTTTTCCGGCTGAGGACCATGGACTCGGACTTGGAGGTGCTGATTCTCATCCCAGCCGCTTCACACTCAGCGGCAAACCGTCCCAGCAAGAGCTGTAGGTCATTGCTGGATGAAGCCAACAGGACAACATCATCTGCAAACAACAGAGATGAGATCCTGTGGTCACCAAGCATGACACCCTCCATTCCCTGGCTGCGCCTAGAAATCCTGTCCATAAAAATTATGAACAGGACCGGTGACAAAGGGCAGCCCTGGCGGAGTCCAACTCTCACTGGGAATGACTCCGACCGAGTGTTGGCAATGCGAACTAAACTCTCACAACGGTCGTACAGAGACCGAATAGCTCGTAACAACAAGCCCGATACCCCATACTCCCGAAGCACCCCCCACAAAAATCCACGAGGGACGCGGTCAAATGCCTTCTCCAAGTCCACAAAACACATGTAAACTGGTTGGGCAAACTCCCACGAACCCTCAAGAATTCTCGAGAGGGTAAAGAGCTGGTCCGATGTGCCACGGCCAGGACGAAAACCACATTGCTCCTCCTGAATCCGAGGTTCGACCAACGGCCGGACTCTCCTCTCCAATACCTTGGCATAGACCTTCCCAGGGAGGCTGAGGAGTGTGATCCCTCTAAAGTTGGAGCACACCCTCCGGTCCCCTTTTTTGAAGAGAGGAACCACCACCCCGGTTTGCCATGCCAAAGGCACTGCCCCCGACCTCCACGCAATGTTGCAGAGGCGTGTCAACCATGACAACCCAACAACATCCAGGGCCTTGAGGTACTCGGGGCGAATCTCGTCCACCCCCGGGGCCCGGCCACCAAGGAGATTTTTAACCACCTTGGCGACCTCAGCCCCTGTGATAGGCGAGTCATCCCCCTCGTCCCCAAACCCTGCTTCCTCTGTGGAAGGCGTATCAGTGGGATTGAGGAGATCCTCGAAGTATTCCTTCCACCGCCCGACGATATCCCCAGTTGAAGTCAACAGTGTCCCATCCGCACCATACACAGTGTGGACGGGGAGCTGCTTTCCCCTCCTGAGCCGCCGAACAGTTTGCCAGAATCTCTTTGAAGCCGACCGAAAGTCTTGTTCCATGGCCTCACCGAACTCCTCCCATACCCGGGTTTTTGCTTCAGCAACCACCCGAGCTGCACTCCGCTTGGCCTGCCGGTACACCTCAGCTGCTTCGGGAGTCCCACAAGCCAACCAAGCTTGATAGGACTCCTTCTTCAGCTTAATGGCCCCCCTCACCACTGGTGTCCACCACTTGGTTCGGGGGTTGCCACCACGAGATGCACCGACCACCTTGCGGCCGCAGCTCTGGGCTGCCGCTTCAACAACAGAGGTGGAGAACATGGCCCATTCAGACTCCATGTCTCCAGACTCCCTCGGAATGTGGTTGAAGTTCTTCCGGAGGTGGGAGTTGAAGACCTCCCGGACAGGGGCCTCAGCCAGACGCTCCCAGCACACCCTCACTATACGTTTGGGTCTACCAGGTCTGAATGGCTTCCTCCCCTGCCATCGGATCCAACTCACCACCAGGTGGTGATCAGTTGACAGCTCTGCACCTCTCTTTACTCGGGTGTCCAAGACATACGGTCGCAGGTCTGATGATACGATAACAAAATCGATCATCGACCTGCGGCCTAGGGTGTCCTGGTGCCAGGTGCACATATGGACACCCTTATGCTTGAACATGGTGTTCGTTATAGACAGACTGTGGTTAGCACAGAAGTCCAATAACTGAACACCACTCGGGTTCAGATCGGGCAGGCCGTTCCTCCCAATCACCCCCCTCCAGGTTTCACTGTCGTTGCCCACGTGCGCATTGAAGTCCCCCAGTAGGACAATGGAGTCTCCAGGAGGAGCACCCTCCAGCACCCCAGTCACAGACTCCAAAAAGGGTGGGTACTCTGAAACATCATTTGGTGCATAGGCACAAATGATGGTCAGGACCCGTTTCCCAACCCGAAGGCGCAGGGAAGCAACCCTTTCGTCCACCGGGGAAAACTCCAATATAGAGGCAGCAAGGTGGGGCGATACAAGAATACCTACCCCTGCTCGTCGCCTCTCGCCCGGGGCAACTCCAGAAAAGGCCAAGCTCCAGCCCCTCTCCAGGAGACTGGTTCCGGAACCGGAGCTGTGTGTTGAGGTGAGGCCAACTATATCTAGCCGGTATCGCTCAATCTCGTACACCAGCTCAGGCTCCTTCCCCACCAGAGAGGTGACATTCCACGTACCAAAAGCCAGTTTAGAAAGCTTGGGATCAGTCCGCCAAGGTCTCCGCCTTTGACTGCCACCTAATCCACATAGCACCGGACTTCCATGATCCCTCCTGCAGGTGGTGAACCTACTGGAGGGCGGACCCATGTAACTCCTTCGGGCTGAGCCCGGCCGGGTCCCATGGGTGGAAACCCGGCCACCAGACGCTAGCCTTCGAGCCCCTCCCCCAGGCCTGGCTCCAGGGTGGGGCCCCGGTAACCCCATACCGGGCGGGGTACACTGAATCCTTGATATACAATTTATCATGAGAGTCTGTTGGATCGTTCTTCGTCTGGCCCTTCACCCAGGACCAGTTTGTCTTGGGAGACCCTATCAGAGGCAAATTGCCCCGGACAACATAGCTCCTGGGATCACTGGGGCACGCAAACCCCCCCCACCACGATAAGGTGACGATCCATGAGGGGGGACCTAATATTTAATAATTAAATGTTATTAAAAAATTAAAAAAATTAAATGCGGTTTATTAAATAATTAAAACCTAATATTTAATAAACCGCATTTAATTTTTAAATTATGAGGAGGAACAGAGGCCAAATCATTCAATTTAGAGGCTTTATGTTTAATTTGAGTTTTACCAATATTTTGCTTTATCACTTTGGGATGCTTATGCATTATATTTTTATTTACTTTGGAGGGAGCAGACAACGATTCTCTGATGGGGAAGACAGGGGCTAAGCTGAGGGGTGGCGGATGAAGAGGAGCTGCAGAGAGGCGTGTAAGACTGTGACTCTGCTTCCTGGTCCCAACTCTGAGTAGTCATGGTTTTGGAAATTTGGATAAAAAAGATGCCAGATTGTTAGATAAATGAGAAGCACCATCCAAAGTGGGATGAATGCTGTCTCGTCTCATAAGACCAGGTTTTCCCCAAAAAGAGCTCCAATTGTCAATGTAGCCCACGTCATTTTTAGGACACCACACAGACAGCCAGCGGTTCAAGGATGACGAGCGGCTGAACATGTCATCACTGGTCAGATTGGGGAGGGGCCCAGAGAATACTACAGTGGCTGACATCGTTTTTGCAAAGTCACACACCGATTCTACATTAAGTTTCGTGACTTCCGACTGCCGGAGACGGATGTCATTAATGCCGGCGTGAATAACAATTGTGGAGTATTTACAGTTACTTTTAGCCAGCATTTTCAAATTTGACTCGATGTCGCCTGCTCTGGCCCCAGGAATGCATGTGACTATGGCCGCTGGAGTCTCTAGGTTCACGTTTCTGACTACAGAGTCGCCAATGATCAGAGTTTTTTCCTCAGCGGGTGTGTCGCTGAGCGGGGAAAAACGATTAGAAACGTGAACAGGTTGGTGGTGAACCGGGGCTTTGCGACTAGGCTTCCTTCTCACCGTCACCCACCCAGTCTCCTCGCTGCAGAGGAGAGCCGGGGAACCGGTGACAGGGGGACCTAAGCTAGCTAGCTCCGCTGCAGCTAATGGGCGTCCGTCGAGATTAACTGGCGCAGACGGTGTTTCAATGCAGCGGAGCCGGGATTCCAAATCAGACAACCTCGCCTCGAGCGCCTCAAAAAGACAACATTTATTACATTTACCGTTATCACTAAAAGAGGCAGAGGTGTAGCTAAACATCTGACAGAGAGAGCACACCAGAGGAGGAGAGGAAAGAGAGCTAGTAGCCATAGCTAGTGGCTCGAGAGCTGGAGAGCAAACCACACAGGCAGACAGCAAAACAGGAAGTGACGATACGTTACCACAAGGAAGTGACGGAAACTTTGGAAAAAACACGTGCCCCTGCCAGGTGCACGGACAAATCCTGGATGTGCAGAATGGGATAACAATTGTGTTCCGTGGCGTTATTGAAGCGCCGGAAATCACCGCATGGTCACCACGACCCGTCGGCTTTAGGCACCATGTGTAGCGGGGATGCCCATGGGCTGTTGGAGCGCCTGACGATGCCCAACTGCTCTAAGTTGGCAAACTCCTCTTGCGCACTGGCCAGTTTAGCTGCGTCCAAACGCTGAGGTTACGCAAACACCGGTGGACCTTTTGTCGTTATAAAGTGCTTGACGCCGTGTTTCATTACCGTAGCCGAAAAAGTCGGGACCATGAGTGCTGGGAACTGTATGAGTAACTGTTGATACTTACCCCCTGGAGCTGGAATGTTAGCCAGTGTTGTTGACCCAGCTCCCTGGGCTGTACAGGGCAGTGAGGTGAAAGAGATTGCATCCACTAATTGCCTATTAGCAACATCAACTAACAACCCATAAGCACATAAAAAATCTGTGCCTAAAATGAGGCTGGAACATGCAGCTATCACAAAGTCCCACTGAAAATTGCATCCGTGTAAGCATATCGTCAGTGTCTGCTCACCAAATGTCCTGATGGTGGATCCGTTGGCAGCCATGAGCTCGGGACCGCTGCGTCCTGCCACCCTGTCTGCATTGACCGGCAAGATGAAGCTCTTCTGGGAGCGGGAGTCCACCAGAAACCGTCTCCCCCAATGTGTGTCCATGACATAAAGCAGCTTGTTCTGTCACCAGTGGTGCAGCTGCAACTGAGTGCCGATCGTGTCGCCTTCCCGGCTTCTTGAATTGGCATGGCAACAGGCAGCATTGGGTGTTCGAGCCGAAACGGTGATGATAAAAATGGATCACCCTGCTCCTTCATCTTCTGGAGTCCGTCCCGGCTACCACGAATGGCTCCTCAACCTTGCTGAAGTCTCTCATGGATGCCAGTGCCACTGTCTGCACGCTGAGAGTTCTGGTCGACAAAATGATGTGGTCCGTTTCCTGTGCCAGGGTGCGGTAGTCCTTGGCAACCAACCACGGCGTTGACCAGGATCGCACTCGCTGTAGCCGGTAGGTTCCTGAGGAACAAGTGGGCAAACAGGAGGGATTCGTCGTCCTTCCCCCTCAGTGCCAACATGCTCTCCATGAGCTCCACTGCGGATCTGTCCCTCACTCCGAACACGTTAGGAGTCTCTCTGCCCTCTCACTGTCAGAAAGGGTATAGCGCTGGAGACGCATCCTCTTGAGCACTTCATATTTTCCTTGGGCCGCCGACTCCTGGAGTAAGCTCGTCACCTGTTGTGTGGTGCACACATCCAGCGCAGTGACCACGTAGTAATACCTGGCATCATCTGTTGTTTTCCTGTGGAGTGCGAACTGGGCTTCAAAGTGCAAGAACCACGCGGTCGGGTTGTGAAGCTAGAAGTCTGGGAGCTCGACTGAGACCACGCACATGACGCTGGTGTTCTCTCTCTAGGCAGTCTCTGGGGCGGTGCTCGGCTCGCTTTCCATGGCACGTCTTAGGGTCACCAGTGTGAAGAAAGGAGGCAGTCGAGGCAACGAGCTAGACAACACAGAAACTTTATTCTTCCTCCAACATAATTTACAGCAAAAGAGAATCCTGGGTCTCTCTGCATTCCTCTTTTATATCTTTATTTCCATGCATCGAGACCCAGAACTTCCGACCATAATACATTGTTGTTTGAACAAAGAATTTTGTGGCACATTAACATGACATAACGCCAGCGCCGCTCCAACACCCTTCTTCCCTCTGGCTCCGGCATCCTTACTTTCCTCAGGGGCATAGACCCAACAGTCCCATCTGGTACCCCCCAGTGACACCTCTTCCTTCGGTCCATTGTTCTCCTCTCCCCTCTGCCTTCTCTAGGTCGAGAAACCCCCACACCATGCCCCCACAATATATATATAAGTGATGTTGGATGATTAAAAATTTTTAATTGCGATTAATCTTTTGGAATATTGAGTTAATCATGAGTAATAATGTGTTAATCGTGTTTTTCCATACAGATACAGTGTACCTTAAGTCGGTAATTTTTCAAGTTTGTAATACTGCTATGAATATGGGAGTAAACAAATATGCTTGCTGTCTTCACCTGCAGGTTTATTAAAGCTCTCAACATATCCAAAATGAAACTATCCAGAATATTCTCCAGAAAATTCTCAAAAGTACTACTACATGTGCAAACAACAGAATGCCAAGGCTCAATAATGTCACTGAACAACAACAACCAGCCGGCCACAAAAGGAGCTTGTTCTTGCTCCCATCGTATACACTAGTCTAGTGCATACCTGTGCATGCCCATGCATGCCTGTAGAAACCAAGTATAAGCATATATTTCTGCATGCCCATGGAAAGCAGGTGTAAGCAAGGGTGTAAGCAAGCACGTCAGCACTCGTTCAATGATGCCTGCCTTTGATCTTTGATGGTGTCATCGTGAGTCCTATGATCTTTGATGATGTCATAGCGAGACCTATGATCGTGAGTGATGACTGCCTTTGATCTTTGATGATGTCATAGTGAGTCCTATGATCTTTGATGATGTCATAGTGAATCCTGTGATCGTGATGCCTATATAGACATCATGTAGAGATCATAGGAACAGGTGAGTGATGCCTGCCTTTGATCTTTGTGATGTCATAGTGAGTCCTATGATCATAAGTGAGGCCTGCCTTTGATCTTTGATGATGTCACAGAAAGTCCTATGATCTTTTAGCGAGTCCTATGATCGTGACATCATGACAGAGATTTGATAATGATGTGATGTGTGTGTGTGTGTGTGTATATACTGTATATATACAGTATATACTGTATACAGTATATGTGTGTGTGTGTGTATATACGTGTGTGTGTATGTATGTGTATATATACAGTATAGTATATACTGTACATACAGTGCATCCAGAAAATATACCGGACGGCCACACCTCGGACACAGTCCAAGGACGGATAATGTTTTCAGACATAAGGAGTTGTTCAGAACTCCTTATACAAAGATATACAGTAGAGTGATGATAATCAAGTCAGTGGCGGTAATGCACCTGTAAGCTGGTTGCTAACCGCCAATCAAATCTAAAAGAAGAAGAAAAGAAGTATTCACAGCACGATATATTAAAGCTGGTACATGATAGACCGGCCTGGGTGGCCGGCATCTTGGCCATGGCGGTTGCCACCCTGTGCAGTTCACTTCGGAGTACACTACCGGGCAATCGGAACACAGCTATGTTTTTCCTTTCTTTTTTAGACGTATTACTTCAACCTTTTTATTCTGTTACCAAAGGCTTGTGCATGTTCAGATGTTAATGTGCACACTTTAGAACATTCACATTGCCAGTGTAAACTTGCAAAGGAGAATACAGTATGTGCAATCATGCCCGTGTCATGTTTAATTGATTTCAGCTTGAGTATAATTAGTCCAAGTGCCTCCACCTAGTCACACAAAAAACAAAACACAAAGGACCTTAAATATGTAAAAGGTATGTCCAAATTCATCTGCACTTCATTTTTTTAAACATCTATTTCCATTCATACATTTAATGTCCATGTCCCTTATCAAAATGCCACCCTTAAAGTGACAGATGTAATCACTCTGTCACAATAAATATATACATCCCTCACACTCCCTCTTCAGTCCCCTGCCCTTGGGGAAAGGGTACCGGAGCCTTCAGGTCCGCTCCACAAAACTGCTAAACAGCTTTGCTCACCAGGCCATCAGGTTCCTGAACTCTGTCCACCACCCCACCCACCCACCTTGGACCGTAACGCACTCACCTGCACAATAATCACCTCAGCTGTTGGCACAGAAAGACAGGCACATCAACAGTAATACAACTGCTGCTGTATGTCTCTGCACCTTACTGCAACCATTTGCACAAATATCATACCTGCTGCTGTATGTTATTGCAATATTGATCATGTGCAATCCAATCTGTCACTGTCTGCATTTACACTACCGCATCAAACTTACAACTACGAGTATTACTGCTCTACCTTTTCTGTATATAGGATTGCTGGGTTTTATCATTTATCTTTATTTGCACTATGGGATGTCTAGGTTTTATCTTTTACTGTTATTTGCACTACGGGGAGCATTACTGTACAGACACTGCTGTTGTTGTTTTTCCAGCCTTATTCTTTTTTTATATTGTACACACCACTGAAGAGAGAGAAGTGGCATCTCAATTCTCCTGTATGTCCTGTACATATAGTAGTATTGACAAATAAAATCTTTGAATCTTGAATCTTCAAATATATATATACAGCGGGGAAAATAAGTATTGAGCACGTCAACATTTTTCTCATTAAACATATTTCTGATGGAGCCATTGACCTGAGATTTTCACCAAATATCAGTAACAACCCAAGTAATCCACACATACAACGAAATCAAGGCAACTTTGTTCACAAAACAAGTTATATTTAATAAGGTGAAATGACACAGGAAATGAGTATTGAACACACTTGGTGAAATTCATTTAATATTTAGTAGAAAAGCTTTTGTTGGTCATAACAGCTTCCAGACACCTCATGTGTGGGGAAACTATGTGCAGGCAATGCTCAGAAGTATTTTAGCCCATTCTTCCACACAAACTGTCTTCAAATCTTGAAGGTTCCATGGGTGTCTTCTATGAACTCTGATTTTAAGTTTGTTCCATAGATTTTCAATTGGATTCAGGTCAGGTGACTGACAGGGCCATTCTAGCAGCTTTATTTTCCTTCTATGGAGCCAGTTGAGAGTTTCCTTGGTTGTGTGTTTGGGATCATTGTCTTGCTGAAATGTCCACCCTCGTTTCATCTTCAGCATCTTGGCAGATGGCAACAGATTCTTATCAAGGATGTCTCTGTACATTTGTCCCTTCATCATTCCTTCAATTATATTAAGTCTGCCTGTACCTTTTGTTGAAAAACACCCCCACACCATGATGCTCCAACCTCCAAACTTCACTGCTGGTATGGTGTTTTTGGGCTGATGTGCAGTGCCATTTCTCCTTCAAACATGCTGTGTGTTGTGGCATCTAAAAGTTCAATTTTGGTCTCATCTGACCAGACTATATTCTCCCTGTATTTTACTGGCTTGCCCAAATGTTATGCAGCAAACTTTAAATGAGCTTCAACATGCTTTTTCTTCAGCAATGGAGTCTTGCGAGGTGAGCAGGCATAGAGCCCATGTCAGTTGAGTGCATTACTTATTGTTTTCTTTAAAACAGCAGTACCTGCTAACTCCATGGCTTTCTGGAGCTCTCCATGAGTGGTCTTTGGCTCTTGGATAACTCTTCTGATAATTCTTTTGACTCCCCTGTCAGATATCTTGCGAGGAGCTCCTGGTCATCGCTGTTTTGATGATCATGATGTTCTTTCCACTTCCGGATGATGGCTCCAACAGTGCTCACAGGAACATTCAGCAGTTTAGAAATGCACCTGTAACCAATGCCATCATTATGTTTTGCATCAATAAGGTTGTGAAGGTCTAGAGAGAGTTCTTTGCTTTTGTGCATCATGAGTTCTTTATGGTGTGACAATCTGATATTCACAGACCTTTTTAAAGGCTGTCAGTCAGGGCTTAACCAGCTGAAATTAATTTGCATTGATGGGGGATGGGATAACTTCCTAAATTCTGATGTACTGTATTTCAGCAGGTTTCTTGGCTTTTTATGCCCTTTTGCACCTCTTTTTTTCATAGGTTCAATACTTATACCCTGCGTCATTCCACTTTATTAAATATAACTTGTTTTGTCAACAAAGTTGCCTTGATTTCTTTGTATGTTTGGATTACTTGGGTTGTTATGTGTATAAAAGACTGTCACATAATCAATCTCTTCAAAGTTCTCCACCACCATGGGCAAGTCCAAAGAGCTGTCAAAGGATGTCGGAGACAAGACTGTGGACCTGCACAAGGCTGGCATGGGCTACAAGACCATTAGCAAGAAGCTTGATGAGGAAGAGACCACTGCTGGTGTGATAATTCAAAAATGGAAGAAATATAAGATAACAGTCAGTCGCCCTCACTCTGGAGCTCCATGCAAGATTTCAGCTCGTGAGGTAAGGATGATTCTGAGAAAGGTGAGGGATCAGCCCAGAATTACACGGGAGGAGCTTGTTAATCATCTCAAAGGAGTTGGGACCACAATCATCAAGAAAACCATAACACACTTCACCATAATGGACTGAGATCCTGCAGTGTTCGCAAGGTTCCCCTGCTCAAGAAGGCACATGTACAGGCTCGCCTGAAGTTTGCCAATGAACACCTGAATGATTCAGAGAAGGCTTGGAAGAATGTGGTGTGGTCAGATTAGATCAAGATTGAGCTCTTTGGCATCAACTCGACTCGCCATGTGCGGAGGTAGAGAAATGGTGAACATGACCCCAAGAACACCATCCCCACTGTCAAACATGGAGGTGGAAACATTCTGTTTTGGGGCTGTTTCTCTGAAAAGGGTACAGGAAGACTTCACCACATTAAAGGGCCGATGAACGGAGCCATGTATTGTAGAATCTTGGATGAGAACCTCCTGGCCTCAGCCAGAACACTGAAGATGGGTCGTGGAAGGATCTTCCAATATGGCAGTGACCCAAAACATATAGCCAAGACAACAAAGGAGTGTCTCAAGAGGAAGCACATTAAGGTCCTGGAGTGGCCTAGTCAGTCTCCAGACCGTAATCCCATAGAAAATCTGGGGAGGGAGCTGAAACTTCAAGTTGCCAAGCGACAGACTGAAAACATTAAGGATTTGGAGAGTATCTGTAAAGAGGAGGGGACCAAAACCTGGTGACACCTGACCTCTGTGTTTGTCAACAAGGGTTTCTCCACCAAGTACTAAGTGACGTTTTGCTTGGGGATCAAATACTTATTTCCCCCGATCAAATGCAAATTAATTTATAACCGTTATGTATTTTTTTCTGGATTTTTTGTTGTTGTTGTTATAGATCTTCTGTCTCTCTCTGTTAAAATAAACCTACTGTGGTGACCCACCACACTCTACACGGACATTTCTCACACTCAGCAGGTCTGGAGGAAGCAGAGGACAATTTACATACAGAGGACAATTCGCATACGGACAGAGAGTCCCTGGGGGCAACCAGAACAATGGACTGTTGTTTACACATCCCCGGATGAGGGAGAAGACATCTGGGCGCCAGTTGGTCATGCTAATCTTGGGTATTGACTGATATGCTAATGTGCCATGCATTCTCTCTGTCTGTATCACTGTATAAAAGAGCTTGTGTGACATGTCTCAGCAGTGCAGTAGCGCACAGAGCTACAAAGTGTGTCTCATTATGTTGGAGGAAATAAAACTTTGCACCCTTCCAGCTCGTCGCATCTTGCCTGATCTTTTACCTCCACTCTGGTGACCCTAGACGTGTCATGGTGACACCGGCATCCTCTTCATCCACACCAGAGCGCGCTCTCTGGAGTGGGCAGCACTGGGACCGACACGCACCATGAACGGCGACACAAGCAAACTGAAGGAAGCAGCCTGAACGGGGAAAATCATCGGCGCCTCTCTGCGTTGATTCCCACCAAGCTCCCTGACCCTGACTCACTACGGACAGCGGACGTCCCGCGCACAGAAGCCCCACACGCACACCGCAGGATTACGAGGACAGCGCAACTTCCAGCTATGTGGTCACTGCGCCAAGCGTGCGCCACGCACAGGGACAAACCGGCTCTACAGACTGATACATTGTCCTCCGTCACTGCACATGCCTGAGAAACACGGCCGATCGCCATCCTCGGAACATTCAGAGCTGCTCATGTACCTGAAGCAGACATGCAACCCGCACACAGGACTTTGTATGGGTTTCTCAGCCACGGCGCACAACGGGAGTTTAGCCGATTGCTGTCCCCGGTGGCTTTAGGGCTGCGTCTGCACCTAAAGCCAAACCGCCAAGTCCCTCACACAGCTGCAGTTGTTTCACAGCCATTATGCACCCTCGGGGAATTTGGCCGTTCACCTTCCCCACATCCTCACTGGACCGAGCCGTGAGAGGAGTCAGAGACTTAATTTTTCCACAGCCGCTGCGGATCACCGCCAGGTTGACCGGGAAAGTCCCTCATCATCGTGGATCCAAATGCAACTTTTGCGCGGCCCAGACACCTTTGACGTCCCGGGCTGGCACTCACTTACTCCCACCCCCTCCCCCTCCTCCTCCACAGCGCTCTTCCCGCACCTCACTCCCTAAAGCCGGCCAATCGCCGGTTGGTTCCATTACGCACGATGCACACCGGCCCCGTGCGCCCACGATCCACAGCCGTTCAACGTGCTGGGACCCGAAGTGGAGCACACTGTTTTTTTTTCCACCCCTCCCGTATCTTCCCCACGGACTGACAGGCCCTCTGACACTCCTCTACAGCAGGACAGTTCTACCAGAGCTGGAGCCCAAACGACCGGGGGGGGGGGGTGTCACAGCCCCTTCTGAGCGTTCTGGGGGGAGCCCTGTGGTGACCCACCACAATCTACAGGGACATTTCTCACACTCAGCAGGTCTGGAGGAAGCAGAGGACAATTTACATACAGAGGACAATTCACATACGGACAGAGAGTCCCTGGGGGCAACCAGAACAATCGACTGTTGTTTATACATCCCCGGATGAGGGAAAAGACATCTGGGCGCCAGTTGGTCATGCTAATCATGGGTATTGACTGATATGCTAATGTGCCATGCATTCTCTCTGTCTGTATCACTGTATAAAAGAGCTTGTGTGACATGTCTCAGCAGCACAGTAGCGCACAGAGCTACAAAGTGCGTCTCATTATGTTGGAGGAAATAAAACTTTGCACCCTGCCAGCTCATCGCATCTCACCTGATCTTTTACCTCCACACTACCATAAAATTTAAGGACTGTTCATTTCTTTGTAAGGGGGTAAATTTACAAATTCAGCAGGGGATTAAATAATTATTTACCCCACTCTGTGTCTCTGTGTGTGTGTGTACGTGTACACACGTGGACAAAATTGTTGGTACCCCTCTGTAAATGAAAGAAAAACCCACAATGGTCACAGAAATACAATCTGACAAAAGTGGTAATAAATAAAAATTCTATGAAAATTAACAAATGAAAATCAGACAATGCTTTTGAATTGTGGTTCTACAGAATTATTTAAAAAAAAACAACTCATGAAACAGACCTGGACAAAATGATGGTACTCTTAACTTAATATTTTGTTGCACAATCTTTTGAGGCAATCACTGCAATCAAACGATTTCTGTAACTGTCAGTGAGACTTCTGCACCTCTCAGCAGGTATTTTGGCCCACTCCTCATGAGTAAACTGCTCCAGTTGTCTCAGGTTTGAAGGGTGCCTTCTCCAGACGGGATGTTTCAGCTCCTTCCACAGATGTTCAATAGGATTTAGATCAGGGCTCATAGAAGGCCACTTTAGAATAGTCCAATGTTTGGTTCTTAGCCATTCTTGGGTGTTTTTAGCTGTGTGTTTTGGGTCATTATCCTGATTCAAGACCCATGACCTGCGACTGAGACCAAGCTGTCTGACACTGGGCAGCACATTTCTCTCTAGAATACCTTGATAGTCTTGAGATTTCATTGTACCCTGCACAGATTCAAGACACCCTGTGCCAGATGCAGCAAAGCAGCCCCAGAACATAACAGAACCTCCTCCATGTTTCACAGTATGGACAGTGTTTTTTTCTTGGTATGCTTCATTTTTGCATCTGTGAACATAGAGCTGATGTGCCTTGCCAAAAAGTTCCAGTTTTGTCTCGTCTGTGCATAGGACATTCTCCCAGAAGCTTTGTGGCTTGTCAACATGCAGTTTGGCAAATTCCAGTCTGGCTTCTTTATGATTTGTTTTCAACAGTGGTGTCCTCCTTGGTCGTCTACCATGAAGTCCACTTTGGCTCAAACAACGACGGATGGTGCGATCTGACACTGATGTACCTTGACCTTGGAGTTCACCATGAATGTGTTTAGAGGTTGGTCTGGGCTCTTTTGTTACCATTCATATTATCCGTCTCCTCCTGCGGCCACGTCCAAGGAGGTTGGCTACAGTCTCGTGGATCTTAAATTTCTGAATAATATGTGCAACTGTAGTCACAGGAACATCAAGCTGCTTGGAGATGGTCTTATAGCCTTTACCTTTAACATGCTTGTCTATAATTTTCTTTCTAATCTCCTGAGACAACTCTCTCCTTTGCTTCCTCTGGTCCATGTTTAGTGTGGTACACACCCATGTCACCAAACAGCACAGTGACTACTTGCCACCCTTTAAATAGGCCGACTGACTGATTACAAGTTTGTAGAGACCTGTGATGTTAATTAGAGGACACATCTTGGTTGAACATGTCCCTATGGTCACATTATTTTCAATGTTTCCTAGGGGTACCATCATTTTTGTCCAGGCCTGTTTCATGAGTTTGTTTTTTAAAGTAATTCTGTTGAACCACAATTCAAAAGCATTGGTCTGATTTTCATAGAATTTTTATTTATTACCACTTTTGTCAGATTCAAGTTATTTCTGTGACCATTGTGGGTTTTTCTTTTATTAACAGAGGGGTACCAACAATTTTGTCCACGGCTGTATAGACACACACAGTGGGGAAAATAAATATTGAACACGTAAAGATTTTTCTCATTAAACATATTTCTGACTGAGCCATTGACCTGAGGTTTTCACCAGATATCAGAAACAACCCAAGTAATCCATACATACAAAGAAATCAAGGCAAATGTGTTCACAAAACAAGTTATATTTAATAAAGTGGAATGACACAGGGAATAAGTATTGAACCCACTTGGTGAAATTCACTTAATATTTAGTAGAAAAGCTTTTGTTTGTAATCACAGCTTTTAGATGCCTCCCGTATGGAGACACTAGGCACAGCCATTGCTCATGAGTGACTTTAGCCCATTCTTCCACACAAACTGTCTTCAAATCTTGAAGGTTTTGTGGGTGTCTTCTCTGAACTCTTATCTTCAGTTCACTACATAAATTTTCAATTGGATTCAGGTCAGGTGACAGTCAGTCACCGGGCCAGATGAGAGTTTGCTTGGCTGTGTTTGGGATCATTGTCTTGCTGAAATGTCCACCCTTGTTTCATCTTCAGCATCTTGGCAGATGGCAACAGATTCTTTTCAAGGATGTCTCTGTACTGTACATTTGTCCATTCATCTTTCCTTCAATTATATGAAGTCTGCCTGTACCGTGTGTTGAACCCCCCCCCCCCACACACACACACACACATCATGATGCTCCCACCTCCAAACTTCACTGTTGGGATGATGTTATTGCGCTGACGTGCAGAGCCTCCAAACGTGCTGCGTGCTGTGGCATCCAAAAACTTCAATTTTGGTCTCATCTGACCAGACTACTGTATATTGTCTAAGTATTTTACTGGCTTGCCCAAATGTTGTGCAGCAAACTTTAAACGAGTTTCAACATGCTTTTTCTTCAGCAGTGGAATCTTGCAAGGTGAGCAGGCATAGAGCCCATGTCGGATCAGTGCATTACTTATTGTTTTCTTTGAAACAGCAGTACCTATTAATGCCAGGTCTTTCTGGAGTTCTCCATGAGTGGTCTTTGACTGTTGGATAACTCTTCTGGTAATTCTTTTGACTGCTCTGTCAGATATCTTGCGAGGAGCTTCTGGTCATGGCTGTCTTGGTGATGATGATGTCTTTCCACTTCCGGATGATGGCTCCAACAGTGCCCACAGGAACATTCAGCAGTTTAGAAATGCACCTGTAACCAGTGTCATCATTATGTTTTACATCAATAAGGTTGTGAAGTTCTAGAGAGAGTTATTTGCTTTTGTGCATCATGAGTTCTTTATGGTGTGACAATCTGATATTCACAGACCTTTTTAAAGCCCATCAGTCAGGACTTAACCAGTTGAAATTAATTTGCACTGATGGGGGATGGGATGGCTTCCTAAATTTTGATGTATTTCAGCAGGTTTCTTGGCTTTTTATGCCTTTTTAAACCTCTTTTTCTTCATAGGTTCAATACGAATTCCCTGCGTCATTCCACTTTATTAAATATAACTTGTTTTGTCAACAAAGTTGCCTTGATTTCTTTGTAGGTATGGATTACTTGGATTGTCACAGATATCAGGTGAAAATCCCATCATAAATATTTTTAATGAGAAAAATGTTGACGTGTTCAAGACTTATTTTCCCATTTATACATATATACAGTGGGGCAAAAAAGTATTTAGTCAGCCACCAATTGTGCACGTTCTCCCACTTAAAAGATGAGAGAGGTCTCCAATTTTCATCATAGGTATACCTCAACTATGAGAGACAAAATGAGAAAAAAAAATCCAGAAAATTACATTGAAGGATTTTTAATGAATTAATTGGTAAATTCCTCAGTAAAATAAGTATTTGGTCACCTACAAACAAGCAATATTTCTGGCTCTCACAGACCTATAACTTCTTTAAGAGGGTCCTCTGTCCTCCACTCGTTACCTGTATTAATGGCACCTGTTTGAACTCGTTATCAGTATAAAAGACACCTGTCCACAACCTCAAACAGTCAGACTCCAAACTCCACTATGGCCAAGACCAAAGAGCTGTCAAAGGACACCAGAAACAAAATTGTAGACCTGCACCAGGCTGGGAAGACTGAATCTGCAATAGGTAAGCAGCTTGGTGTGAAGAAATCAACTGTGGGAGCAATTATTAGAAAATGGAAGACATACAAGACCACTGATAATCTCCCTTGATCTGGGGCTCCACGCAAGATCTCACCCCGTGGGGTCAAAATGATCACGAGAACGGTGAGTAAAAATCCCAGAACCACACGGGGGGACCTAGTGAATGACCTGCAGAGAGCTGGGACCAAAGTAACAAAGGCTACATCAGCAACACACTACGCCGCCAGGGACTCAAATCCTGCAGTGCCAGACGTGTCCCCCTGCTTAAGCCAGTACATGTCCAATCCTGTCTGAAGTTTGCTAGAGAGCATTTGGATGATCCAGAAGAGGATTGGGAGAATGTCATATGGTCAGATGAAACCAAAATAGAACTTTTTGCTAAAAACTCAACTTGTCGTGTTTGGAGGAGAAAGAACACCATACCTACTGTGAAGCATGGGGGTGGAAACATCATACTTTGAGGCTGTTTTTCTGCAAAGGGACCAGGACGACTAATCCGTGTAAAGGAAGGAATGAATGGAGCCATGTATCGTGAGATTTTGAGTGAAAACCTCCTTCCATCAGCAAGGGCATTGAAGATGAAACGTGGCTGGGTCTTTCAGCATGACAATGATCCCAAACACATCTCCCGGGCAACGAAGGAGTGGCTTCATAAGAAGCATTTCAAGGTCCTGGAGTGGCCTAGCCAGTCTCCAGATCTCAACTCCATAGAAAATCTTTGGAGGGAGTTGAAAGTCTGTGTTGCCCAGTGACAGCCCCAAAACATCACTGCTCTAGAGGAGATCTGCATGGAGGAATGGGCCAAAATACCAGCAACAGTGTGTGAAAACCTTGTGAAGACTTACAGAAAATGTTTGAAAATGTTTGACCTCTGTCATTGCCAACAAATGGTATAACAAAGTACTGAGATGAACTTTGGTTATTGACCAAATACTTATTTTACCGAGAAATTTACCAATTAATTCATTAAAAATTCTTCAGTGTGACGGACAGTGACACTTCTTCGCATTTCTCTTACGTCCGTGCATGTCTGAAGTGAGTTTCGGTCTTAAAAACTTCTCCTTCCACCAGCATTTCAGTCAATGTTTGCCAACGAAGTTTAATTGTGGCTGACTCAGGCGAGCTCTGCAGAACTAAGCCCAGCGCTCAAGAACTTTTACAAACTGAGCACAACTTTCACCATGTATTTCCAAATGTTGGCAAATTTTTAGCATGCTGAAAATCTTCAAAGAACACAACTTTCACCAGCATTTGCCAACAAACACCAACTATCAATAACTTTACCAGCTTTTGCCAGCAGAGCCAGATGTTTGCCAAAGCATCAGCAAAAGATGGTCTAAACGTTGTAGTGTGAATCCACCCTAAGCTATTGAGCAGTGAATAAATGGATTAAACCCTAACCCTATTGGGCTTTTAGATCTTGTATCTAAACCTATATTTTAGAGGGTAAATTTTCTCAAACTCTGGTTTGTGCTTAGTTTTATAATGATGTTTAACATTTCTCTGTAAAGTGCTTTGGTCATCTAGAGATGAGAAAAAGTGCTATATAAGTAAACACTATTTTTTTTTCCATTTCCACTTTTTATTATAAAAGGCTATACTCACAAACAGGGTATATGAACAATTTACTGGTTAAAAGCATTATTTTCATTGCCTACCCTGGCCTTTTAGAACATGCCATGCCAGACTCATTCAGTTTGACTAAGGCTACGGTCACACTCCAGGCAAAAGTGGTCCAAGTCTACCTCTTTTGCACACATGTGATCCATGTCTGATTTTTTTGTTATGACAGTCTGAGCAGCACAAATCCATTTTTTTTTTTCCACACCAGACCGAGGCCACTTTCAAATGTGGTCCTAATTCGGATATGTATCTGATGTTTTTCAAAGCAACCCCAATCTGAACGGTCATGTCACATTTCATCCGACTTCTTCCTCAGTGAAGTGACACAGACGTGATAGTTCTGCAGTGCAGGAAGGAGGATGCAGCAAGCATGGTAGACGCATTTGACTTGTGCTGTTTCTTTTTTTTTTTAAACTTTATTCAAAAATCAAAATTCTCAAAACAATACAAGACCAGCAAGACATTCACAGCAGCATAGAGACAAAAAAAAAAAAAAAAAAAAAAAAGGGCAGACCACAAAACAAACGTTTTTGTACATGCCGTGGGGACGGCAGTGGCTCAGGAGGTAGAGCAGATCGTCCAATAACCACATGGTCGGCGGTTCGAATCCCGCTCTCCCCAGATATCCTGCCGTTGTGTCCCTGGGCAAGACACTTCACCCCAATTGCCCCTGGTGGGTCTGGAAGCGCCATGTTAGGCAGCATGCCACCATCAGTGTGTGAATGTGTGTGTGAATGGGTGGATAGCAGGATCTGTAAAGCGCTTTGGTCATCAAGAGATGAGAATAAAAGCGCTATATAAGTGAGTGCCATTTACCATTTACCATTACATGGGCTTTAGCTTACACATCCACCTACTGTCCACTAACTTTTGGTGTACAAGGGGCGCTGCTGAAGTCATTCTATGACACGGTGGTGGCATCAGCCATCACTTTTGGAGTGGTCTGCTGGGGCAGTGGCATTACTGCAGCCGATAGGAAGAGACTGAACAAACTGATTAAGAAAGCTAGCTCTGTCCTGGGGCAGCGCCTTGATCCGATGGAGGAGATAGGAGAGAGAAGGACGGTGGCTAAACTGTCATCTCTGCTGGAGTCCGAGTTCCACCCTATGCAGGACATACTGAATGCACTGAGGAGCTCATTTAGCAGCAGACTACATCATCCCAGGTGCACAACCGAGAGGTTTCGTAGGTCCTTCCTACCAACGGCTGTCAGACTGTACAACCTAAGCAGGGCTGCTCGCAGAGATAGCAAAAAAGACGTAACAAACTAATAGTTTTTTTGAATGCAGAAGATGCAATAGACTTACACAGTGGTCCTCTCCGGCATACAACTAGGAGCATGCCGGTCGCTATGGAGGGTGAGAGTGTGTATGGGCACATAATCATACCATGCAGGATAGCTGGGTAGACGGTTATGCTGTTTCATTCCATCTAGCGGCAATGCTCTGCACTGTGTGTGTTTATATATTTGCATATTTGTTCCGTCTAGCTGCAATGCTCCGTACTGTGGGTGTTTATATATTTATATATCTACATGTTATTCCATCTAGCTACATTGCTCCGCACTGTGTGTGTTTATATACTTGCATATTTATTCCACCTAGCTGCAATGCTCCGTACTGTGGGTGTTTATATATTTACATATTTATTCCATCTAGCTACAATGCTCTGCACTGTGTGTTCATATATTCATATATTTATTCCATCCAGCTACAATGCTCTGCACTGTGTGTCTGTGTGTGTGTGTATATATATATATATTTTATAGTAATACGTACATATGTTTATTAGCTGCTCTTGCTTGCTTGTTTTTTTTTTTTCTTGCCTTCTGATTGTTGCTCTGAGTGTTGCTATCCCTGTGCTGTTGCAATCCTGGAATTTCCCCGTTGTGGGACTAATAAAGGCTTATCTTATCTTATCTTATCTTAACTCATTTAGACGTCTTCCCAGCAAATTCACAGGGGGAAAAAGGTTTACACAGTACTGACTCCATCTCAAACCAGGGACATTGATGTAATTGTTCATTAACCCAGAAAGAGAGAATTCTGTCCTGAATGGCTACAAATGTAGTTTTCTACTGTATATTTCCTCAGTTATCTGCGGGAAACTTAAATTATTTAAAAAGAAACCTGATCCGAGCCTGTCCTCATCAGTCTGTGATCTGTATAAGTTAATGTAAAATTCTTTGAAGCTCTCATTGATTTGACGATTATTAACTTGTTTTTGATTGTCATGTAGTATAGCTGGAATAAAGGATTCCACTGGAGTATTCCTTGCCAGCCGTGCTAAAAGGCTGTTTGTTACCCATATCGAACATTTTATGCTTAGCAAACAATATATCTTTTCCAGCTTTCCTAGTTATCAAATCATGTAATGTATTCCTACTAGATTTAAGTTCAGCTAATATCATCTCTGATTTTGTTGCATAATACAGTAAGTCTCTTCTAATTGTTTTATTTTCTTTTCCAACTCCAGTTGTTTTGCTATTCGCTGTTTTTTTTATATGACATGTTTGTGAGATAATCACACCCCTCATAAAGGCATTGTAACTATCCCACAGAATTCTGGGGTCAACGTCATCTTTATCATTTAACTGTAAAAATAAATCTGTCTGTCCCTCCAAGAACCTAACAAATTTGTCATCCAAAAGCAGTAACACATTCCTTCTCCATGAAAATGAGCTTTCATAAGGTCTAAGGGGCTGCATAGACAAAACCACTGGCGCATGGTCCGAAAGAGCAATAGGACCTATATCTACCTGTTCACTAAATAACTAGAAAAGCACTCGGAGAGCGCAGACCTCCGCCAAGTGCCACAGTTCCCCCCATACAGTGTTTGTGTGTACGTTTTCAGATTCCTTGACAATGAAAACATATGACTAGCAATTGGATTGACAATGATAGGATTAGTGTTTCAGTAGTTATTCAGGAAAATGGCATTTTCCGTAATGGCGGCCACAGTTCCCCCCATACAGTGTTTGTGTGTACGTTTTCAGATTCCTTGACCATGAAAACATATGACTAGCAATTGGATTGACAATGATAGGATTAGTGGTTCAGTAGTTATTCACGAAAATGGCATTTTTCGTAATGGCGGCCACAGTTCCCCCCATACAGTGTTTGTGTGTACGTTTTCAGATTCCTTGACCATGAAAACATATGACTAGCAATTGGA
The DNA here is from genome assembly GCA_020510985.1 of Pholidichthys leucotaenia. Taxonomy (NCBI): domain Eukaryota; kingdom Metazoa; phylum Chordata; class Actinopteri; order Cichliformes; family Pholidichthyidae; genus Pholidichthys; species Pholidichthys leucotaenia. The sequence goes on from CM035848.1 coordinate 208,907,467, forward strand.
TTGACAATGATAGGATTAGTGGTTCAGTAGTCATTCACGAAAATGTCATTTTCCGTAATGGCGGTTTTCTTCTGGACGGTGATCCGGATCACCACCAAAATTTAATCAGTTCTTCCTTGTACCATTCCCAACAATGCCTGAAAGTTTCATCGAAATCCGTCCAAAACTTTTTGAGTTATCTTGCTAACCAACAAACAGACAGACAGACAAACTCCGGCAAAAACATTACCTCCTTGGCGGAGGTAATTAAGGTGTTTAGCAGCAAAAATGTAATCTATGTGTGATGCTGACAGATGTGGTTGAGAATGGAACATATTGCCTTGCAAGGGGATTGTGATGCCTCCACATGTCCAAGAGATCCAAATCCTTCATAATATTTAAAAGAGTCATAGCATTTTTAGATTGAGCTATTTGTGATGGGTGTCTATCCATCTTGGGGCACAATGTACAATTAAAATCTCCCCTAAAATAATATTGGTACACTCCAGATTACCAAGTTGACTATATAAAGATGCATAGAATTCTTCATCTTGGACATTAGGGGCATACACATTTCCCAACAAAATATCTTCACCATATAGCACCCCTTTAACCAGTTGTACTTTTTTTAATCAGTCTTCTTCCCTTTATCACTTGATCATAATTTTGTCTCTGATTTTCCTAAATAGTCAATGCAAATGACAGTAAGTATAATTTTCAAGTCATCAACTGTTAGAGCATAATTCTAACAAAAAACTCCGAATGATAACTATTTTTTTGCAAAAATAAAAAAAAACTCAAAATACACTGTTCCAAGTTATTATGCACAGAGTTTCAAAACATTTTATTGGCTGTAAAGAACTGAAAATGGTCGTTTGTTGAATTTGCAGCATTAGGAGGTCATATTTACTGAAATCAAAAGCTGTTTCAATCAAAAACATCTTAACAGTCCAAGTTACATGTTAACATAGGACCCCTTCTTTGATATAACCTTCACAATTCTTGCATCAGTTGAACTTGTGAGTTTTTGGAGAATTTCTGCTTGAATTTCTTTGCAAAATGTCAGAATAGCCTTCCACTGTTTTGATGTAAACTGCCACCCACCCTCAGAGATCTTTTTCTTGAGGATGCTCCAGAGGTTCTGAATATGGTTTAGGTCATGAAAGGATGGGGGCCACGTCACGAGTTTCTCTCCTTTTATGCCCATAGCAGCCAATGACACAGAGGTAGTCTTTGCAGCATGAGATGGTGCATTGTCACGCATGAAAATAATTTTTCTACGGAAGGCACGGTTCTTCTTTTTGTACCGTGGAAGAAAGTAGCCGGTCAGAAACGCTATATACTTTGCTGAGGTCATTTTCACACCTTCAGGGACCCTAAAGGGGCCTACAAGTTCTCTCCCCATGATTCTGGCACAAAACATGACTCCACCACCTCCTTGCTGATATTGCAGCCTTGTTGGATGTGAGGGACCAAGCAGTCAAAAGACATACTGACACAGGTATAATTTTCAAAATCTGGGTTTTATTATACCCAAGTGGACAGAAAGCTCAAAAACACATAATAAAAATAGTCCATTTGTTTAAAAGAGGCCAACTAAACAGAACTCTACTCAAAAAATAAGGCTCAACATAGCAAGACCTGAGCTCAACAAACTGACCTGAGTAAATGAGGAAAAACTCAACCTATTGTTAGAAAAATACCCGATTCTTTGATTGAAAGATCCAAGAACAAGCCAGAGACTTCTTCAATTTTAAGATGAAGCATTTATTTAGAAGTCACATGTAAAGCAAGCAGCGCTGGGTGCAGCATGACGCAGCTCCCTCTGGAGCGTCGCCACACTGACCAAGACTTCCGGGTGCACATTACAATTATCTTCTCGGGTGGGGGCGACCCAGTACAATAGGATGGACTTATACGCGACTATCTGATTGGCTAATCTGCCTATAGCGGGAATAGGCCATCCATTGAACGCCACTTCGTTCTAGAATGTGCTATCAACAGTGTGCGTGGGTGTTGAGTCTGGGTGTGTATCTAATGTGAAAGACCTGACGAGAGAGAGAGAGAGAGAGAGAGAGAGAGAGAGTTGAGTTTTAAAAAAAATGCCTTTATTGCACAATTCAAGAAAATGTAAGAGCACCAATATCATTCCACCAAGTGTCTCACATTGGAAAAGTGCAAACATAAGTCATCCCCCTCCCCCACACAACACAAAGTATTCCTTGCAGTCCACCCAGTCCACATTGCCAGTGGCAGTAGTCCGAGTCTTCCTTGTAGTCCGTGCAAAGATGAGCCACAGGCCTCCAGTTGTTAAGCAAGGCCAAGTCCCCTTCCTCCAGCAGCAGAGATAGTGCTGTGCGCCCGCAGCCAGTTCCGTTGTATGTCCCAGAGACATTTTCCTCATCTCAGATGGATTGTAGTCCTTAGACCATGCGGGATTTTCAAGCAAGTCATCTTTGCAGCAGGCTCGTCCAGATTGTAGAAAGAAAACGTTGGGGCATCCATGCCCTGCAGGCGAGAAAACCGTGTCCTTGTAGTCGGGGCAAAGAAGAGCCACAGGCCTCCAGTTTTCAAGCCAGGCCAAGTCCTTGCTGCGCGCCGGCAGGAGACCGGTAAAGATCCAGTTCCGTGACAGTCAATTAGAAACGTCACATAAAAGTCTGATCGAACAATATCCCAAAAATGTGTAAAACAGGCAGAGGAACGACCGCCATTTATTCCTCCTGTCGGGGGCGCTTGACCCCTGTTCCCCCTGCTGCTTTACGCAGGGCTGTCAGGTGTTTCTTGAGGCGAAAACGTTTCCTTTCATCCAGGAGGTCAAGACCAACCTGCCTTCTTAGCACATTAACAGACTTAATGAATTTATCAGTGTCACTGAAGTAGTCAGTGACTTTAATGGCCTTGTTATAGGTTTCATCCAGAAAAGCATTTATTTCTTCCAGTGAATACAAACTCGTGTTTGTACTGCATTTTGCCTCAATAGACTCAGTATTAGACACAGTGTCGGGATCAGATTCCATTTCCTCATCAGCACAACTCAGCTGACTGTTTGGTTCTCCTGGGCCAGTGGATTCATCATGGGCCACATTTTCCTGGACGCCACCCACAGCAGCTGACTGTCGCTGCTCCGTCTCCTGCTCTGAAACGGTAGCAGCCTCCGGAAGCACAGCCGCTGATGTCACACAGCGAGATTCTGACGCACCATCAGTGACAGTTTGGGCACCATCAGCAGCGACGCTCCCGGCCGTAAGCTGGGCTGCGGGTGCCACAGCTGGGCTGCCCACAGACACAGTGGCAGGCTCAGGAGCAGGACCGGCGGAAGGCCCCGCAACGTCATCCGTAGTAGCGGCGGGAGCGGAGGCCACGCCGGCAGCCTCAGCTGCGGCGGAAGTCCCTGCCACGCCGTCCCCAGCAGCAGCTTTAGCGGAGGGCGCACTGCCGGCACCAGCTGCGGCTCCATCAGAGCTCCCCGCCCGCTGCCTGTGCGGACAAGCGAACCGTTTATGGCCCACGTCTCCACATTCAAAACACTTCATCTGTCCTGAGCTCGCATACACCATATAGGAGCCGTCCCCATGTTTGACCTGGAAGGACACTTCCAGAGTCGCAGTTGGCGAGTCCAAAAACATGAACACCTGTCGCCTGAGTGATTTCACATGGTTTAACCTGATCTCCTTGCATCCCAAAGTCAGAGTTCTAAACGGGCCCTCAAACTTCCCAAATCTGCGGAGCTCCATCGCCAACTGCTTGTCAGTGATGAAAGGTGGAACACCTGAGATGGTGATACGCGTTAATGGGACAGATAAGGGGGATACCTGTACATATGTTTCCCCGATAACAACACCGCTTGCAACCAGTGTGTGGACATCCTCTTCAGCAGCCAGAAACGCAACTACAGCTCTATTCATTCGGGACGCAAAGCAGATCGCATCATGGCCCACCTGCTCGGTCACAGCCAGAAGCACCTCCTCCACAGTAACAGTGCTGTCCGGCGGAACGATCCGCACCCCCTGGTGGATAAACGGAGGTGGCTCTTCCAAGGTCGCCATCCTCCACCCAAAAAAACAAAAACTGAAAATGCGGCCAGTAGTAGATAATCGAAAAAAAGTCCAAACAAACCACGGAGTTCCCTATTTCCGCCCTCCTCCTTCGGCCGCCGAGAGAGAGAAAGAGAGAGAGAGAGAGAGAGAGATGAGTTTTAAAAAATGCCTTTATTGCACAATTCAAGAAAATTTAAGAGCACCAATATCATTCCACCAAGTGTCTCACATTGGAAAAGTGCAAACATAAGTCATCCCCCTCCCCCACACAACACAAAGTATTCCTTGCAGTCCACCCAGTCCACATTGCCAGTGGCAGTAGTCCGAGTCTTCCTTGTAGTCCGTGCAAAGACGAGTCACAGGCCTCCAGTTGTTAAGCAAGGCCAAGTCCCCTTCCTCCGGCAGCAGAGATAGCGCTGTGCGACCACAGCCAGTTCCGTTGTATGTCCCAGTGACATTTTCCTCATCTCAGATGGACTGTAGTCCTTAGACCATGCTGGATTTTCAAGCAAGTCATCTTTGCAGCAGGCTCGTCCAGATTGTAGAAAGAAAACGTTGGGGCATCCATGCCCTGCAGGCGAGTAAACCGTGACCTTGTAGTCGGTGCAAAGAAGAGCCACAGGCCTCCCGTTTTCAAGCCAGGCCAAGTCCTTGCTGCGCGCCGGCAGGAGACCGGTAAAGATCCAGTTCCGTGACAGTCAATTAGAAACGTCATATAAAAGTCTGATCGAACAATATCCCAAAAATGTGTAAAACAGGCAGAGGAACGACCGCCATTTATTCCTCCTGTCGGGGTCGCTTGACCCCTGTTCCTCCTGCTGCTTTACGCAGGGCTGTGAGGTGTTTCTTGAGGCGAAAACGTTTCCTTTCATCCAGGAGGTCAAGACCAACTTGCCTTCTTAGCACATTAACAGACTTAATGAATTTATCAGTGTCACTGAAGTAGTCAGTGACTTTAATGGCCTTGTTATAGGTTTCATCCAGTGAATACAAACTCGTGTTTGTACTGCATTTTGCCTCAATAGACTCAGTATTAGACACAGTGTCGGGATCTGATTCCATTTCCTCGTCAGCGCAATTCAGCTGACTGTCTGGTTCATCTGGGCCAGTGGATTCATCATGGGCCACATTTTCCTGGACGCCACCCACAACAGCTGACTGTCGCTGCTCCGTCTCCTGCTCTGAAACGGTAGCAGCCTCTGGAAGCACAGCCGCTGATGTCACACAGCGAGATTCTGATGCACAGACAGACAGACAGACAGACAGACAGACAGACAGACAGAGAGAGAGAGAGAGAGAGACTGTGAAAAAGCCTTTATTGCACACTTCAAAAAAATGTAAGCACACCAACATCATTCCTCCAAGTGTCACATTGGAAAAAGTGCAAACTGAAATGTTCCCCCCACACACACACACACAACACAGAGCAGTCCCTGCAGTCCACCTATTCAAAGATCCAGTTCTGTGACAGTCAATTACAGTCAATTAAACGTCATCTACCAGTCTGTTCAAACAATATCCCAAAAATGGGTAAAACAGGCAGAGGAACGACCGCCATTCAGTCCTCCTGCCGGGCGCGCTTGACCGGCGTTCCCCCTGCTGCTTTACGCAGGGCTGTCAGGTGTTTCTTGAGGCGATAACGCTTCCTTTCATCCAGGAGGTCCAGACCAACCTGTCTTCTTAGCACATCCACAGACTCAATGAATTTATCAGTGTCACTGAAGTAGTCGGAGACCCTAATGGCTTTGTTATAGGTTGCGTCCAGGAATGCATTTATTTCTTCCAGTGAATACAAACTCGTGTTTGTATTGCATTTTGCCTCAATAGACTCAGCATTAGACACAGTGCCGTTCTCAGATTCCATTTCCTCGGCAGCACCACTCAGCTGACTGCTTGGTTCTCCCGGGCCAGTGGATTTATCATGGGCCACATTTTCCTGGACGCCACCCTCAGCAGGTGACTGTCACTGATCCATCCCCCGCCGTGTAACGGTAGCAGCCTCCGGAAGCACAGCCGCTGATGTCACACAGCGAGATTCTGACGCACCATCAGATCGGTGCTCCTTCCCCTCCTCCGATGCAGCAGCAGCTGGCAGAGGCACAGCTGCTGACGTCACACAGCGAGATCGTTGTGACGCACCATCAGGTCGGTGCTCCATCCCCTCGCCCGAAGCGGTAGCAGCTGCCTGCGGCACAGCTGTTGACGTCACACAGCGAGATGATTGTGACGCACCATCAGTGACCTTCTTGGCGACATCGCCATCCATGCTCCTGACTGCAAGCTGGGCCGCGTGCGGCGCAGCCGGGTCGTCCGCAGACACAGCGACAGGCTCCGGAGCTGGGGTAGCGGGAGTGGAGGCCGCGCCGTCGTCCGCAGCTGCGGCGTGAGTGGAGGGCTCGCCGCCGGCACCACCCGCAGCGCCATCAGGGCCCTCCGCCCACTGCCTGTGTGGACAAGCGAACCAGTTATGGCCCACGTCTCCACATTCAAAGCACTTCATCTGTCCCGAGCTCGCATACACCTTGTAAGATCCGTCCCCGTGCTTGACCCTGAAGGAGACTTCCAGAGTCTGAGTGGGCGAGTCGAGAAACATGAACACCTGTCGCCTGAGTGATTTCACATGTTTGAACTTGGCGGCCTTGCATCCCAAAGGCAGAGTCGTAAACGGGCCCGCAAACTTCCCAAATCTGCGGAGCTCCGTCGCCAGCTGCTCGTCAGTGATGAAAGGTGGAACACCTGAGACGGTGATTCTCGTTGATGGGACAGATAAGGGGGACACCTGTACATACATTTCCCGGATCACCACACCGCTTACAATCAGGGTGTGAACATCGTCTTCAGCCGTGAGAAACACAACCACAGCTCTATTCATTCGTGAAGCAACGCAGACCGCGTCAGGGCCCACCTGCTCAGCCACAGCCTCCAGGACCTCCTCCACAGTAACTTCGCTGTCCGGGGGAACGATTCTCACCCCCTGGTGGATAGATGGAGGTGGCTTTGAGAGAGAGAGTGTTTTGGAGTTTTAAAAAAATGCCTTTATTGCACAATTCAAGAAAATGTAAGAGCACCAATATCATTCCACCAAGTGTCTCACATTGGAAAAGTGCAAACATAAGTCATCCCCCTCCCCCACACAACACAAAGTATATTTACCATAACATAATTGTTCATAAGCATGCAAACAGAATTTGTATGGAATATGTGTAGAGCATAATGGGAGATTACCTACAGAATTATTACTTTGGCACTAACTTTACATTAACCCTTTCACTCCCCCCTTTGACATGATTTTATCATGTCAACCATGTATGGTGTGAGAGACTCTAGAAATTAACAGATGGTGAATAAGGCTGGTCCCTGCATTGTGTGTCAACCCAAGAGGCTTGCACCATTGGTTCTGCTACCCTTGCCTCACCCCTTGTGGACACTTTAGCGCAGTGCAGTGATGTCTAAGAGGTGAACTGTCACCAGGTCCTGTACCCCCATCGAGGTCTCCTCCTGATCATAGTTCTTTGTCCAGTGGAGTGGACCGTGTGGGGGTCATAGGGTCGAATAGGGTCAGTCCACAAAGCCCACGAAACCTTTGTCCACCGGTTGACCCTTGCCAGGGCTCACATCATTCGGCTACATTCATCACACGATTGCGACAGAGGTTTGACCTTCCTCTGTGTCTGCTTCCCGTATCTGCAGCTGTAGAGCACAGACCCACCTCGTTGACACACACCGGTACCATTAGAAGCCAAACAACGCTCTGAGAGGCACATCTCGTCCCATGAGGTCTATAGGATAGTCTGGTGAGTGCAGCAGAGGGTATGTCCAGATGGTGAATAGTTCAGTGATGCTGTCCCAGGGATGCCACTCCCCTGTCTCTGGACAGAGGTGGGGATGCTTGTGTTGGAAGGCTTGAGCTCCTGGCCCCACCTTGGGTGCTGGAGGTGCGGTGGATGCGCTCGGGTACCAGTCTATTCTTCTTCTAGGGACTGAAGTCGTACAGTCACTCGCCCTACGACCTTTTCTGCATTGCAGGCATACGTCGTGATGGTCTGGTGCTCTCTGGCATGCATCTTCCCTGTACGCTACACCTTTAATCAAGTTCCGATACAAAGGGCTCAGCCGGGGCAGGACCAATAATGCTGCCATCACAATGTATGGAGCCTGTACAGTTTTATCCTTATTCACTACATCTGTAGTTATCTATGAGTTGTTGTAAGTCATCTCCCAGTAGCCTTGAGTGTGTGATTGTTGACTATATGAAATCTGGAATTGGTGGTTGTGTTGTGATGAGTGTGTTGGGTGATGGGACCTATATGTTCAGCAGTGGGTAGGTAGTAGACAACATCGTTCAACGTTAGGAGACATCCTCATCCATGCGTTGTTGTATTCAGGCATTCAGAGCTTCTAACCTTCACCCTTATTCAGATTACCTAACCGTAATTAGCATGATGGAGATAAATAACGCAAGAACCCTATAAGTCTCACACCCCTACATCCGTGTGGTGAGCTATGTATGATTTATGTATTAACATTAGCACACTGTGTTTACAAATAATCTGTGATGGCAGAATTGTCTTCCTCGTCATCATCCTCCATCTTAGGGTCCTCAGCTCTTCCTCTCCACCCAGCAATTGGTCGAAGACTTGCTGATGACTCCCACTGTGGAAAATTGCATTTGTTAACGCCCTTCTGGGCTTCTGAATATATGGCCTATAGTGTCGTACTCTGCTCCTTTTATTAGATCTACATCTAGTTATCCTTTCATCATAACCAATTTGGAATTTGCTTCAAATTTTCCTCATCCCCTCGTTTGTTAATGTTAAGGTTGGTCATATAGGAGATTTCTGGGCATCAGTGTGTGCCGCCTTTTGTGCTGTGGTTACCCAGTTAAGAGACAATGCTTATGGTTTTATTTTGGGAGAATATTCTATGTTAAGGTCAGGTATTGGTTTTCCATGGATGGCTCTATTCCGCAGTAGAGGTGACAAAATGTCCAACATTTTCCAATCCATGTGTTTGGGTCTAACCAGCGGGATGTGTGGAACCCCCCATAGGTTGAAATGTCTCTTATCCTCTTCAATTAGGACAACGGATGCTTCCACACATTTCTTTGTTTATCAGTCCAATTTTATGACCAATCTGGAGGATGGATTTACAAATGATGTTCATAATTGATAGGTGTTCTACTGGTAGCTTGCCATTTGCAGAATTTGATCGTTACTTTTCTGACCTTGAAAAGTCCTGTATGCCATTACCCGGAGTTCTTACTTTACATGCAATAATTTAATTTTTGCTAATTTTCTGCATACGTATAGAAGTGAGTCCACTTATCTTTTCTAGTCTTTAACCTCTTGCGCTCCGTTGTACTGCAGACGGGCAAGTCTCTGTGTCCTAGAGCGCACGAGGGTGCACGAGAGCGCCCTCGTGCGATCTCGGACGCATGATGGAGATCCTGATGGTGGTGATGTAGGTGGTGATGGCGTCCAAGCGCGCACTGAAAATAAAAGCTGCAGACACAGCCGCAAACAGATTAGTTCATCTGATTGACCTCTCATTCGACTAATAAGAGCCTTGAATTGGGTTTCTGAAACCTTGAAGAACCAATGACTGAAAACCTAGCCAGAAGGACCCGCCTCCCAACGCTGTGAATGCAGTGAGCCAATTGAAGCAGAGAAGTTCGCGATCTGTTTTTTTTAAGGCTGGGTGAAGACTGGCTGCTGCAGCGGATCAAAAAAGGAAGAACCCCACAGACCCAGCAGCACGGAGACCATCCACAAATGCAACATGTGTGACAGGGAGTGCCATTCACGGATCGGCATGTTCGGCCACAGGTGGTGCTTATTTTGTTTTGGTTCCAGCAGAGTAGACGTTATGATTTCTTCCATGGTCATAGACCAACGGAGGCTGACAACGAAGGCTGAGTGACACACACGCCTTTGCCAGTCTTTTTTTAATTACTACTGTTATTTGTTTTGAAAAATCGTTTGCCAAAAACCGCAATCATGGAAGCACAAAACCGCAATAATGGAATTATGTTTTGATCGGGTAACGAGACCAGAACCACGAGCGGACCAGCGCCGCGTTCATCTGACAGTGAGGAAGAGAAGTTTGCCAGGACTCTGCTGCTGTGAAGAGGTAAGGTGTTATAAGTTAAATTATTATTTCCATCCATCCATCCATCCATCTTCTACCGCTTTTCCGGAGGTCCGGGTCGCGGAGGCAGCAGTTCAAGCAGAGAAGCCCAGACTTCCCTCTCCCCAGCCACTTGCTCCAGGTCTTCAGAGAGGATACCAAGGCGTTCCCAGACCAGCTGGGAGACATAGTCTCTCCACCGAGTCATGGGTCTGCCCCGGGGTCTCCTCCCAGTGGGACGTGCCCGAAACACCTCAAGTGGGAGGTGTCCAGGAGGCATCCTAATCAGATGCCCATACCACCTCAACTGACTCCTTTCAATGTGGAGGAGCAGCGGTTCTACTCTGAGCCTCTCCCGGATGACTGAACTCCTCACCCTATCTCTGAGGGTGAGTCCAGCAATCCTACGGAGAAAGCTCATTTCAGCCGCTTGTATCCGCGGCTGAAATGAGCCGCCAATTTTATCCCTGAAAATTGTAATCCAAAATGACTTTTGACCGATCGGTAAATTACAACTGTGCGGCGCGGCGCAGTTTGTGCGCCACGGTACAAGGGGTTGTTTGCCGGGTACAGGCCGTGAACGCCCTGCCCACCCCTGCTATTCTTCTGTAGCAAGGGGGGGGGGAGCCGCGGTGACAGCGCTGCTGTCCCACATCGCCACATGAGGCTAATCCGTTGTGTAGCGATGGCCGATGTCCATCCTCTGTAGTGAAGGGGGGGGACAACCCCCCCCCCCACACACACACACAGACAGCCCTGAGTGTGACCTTTCATTAGAGCCCAAAATGAAGCTTCTACATTGAATCATTCAATAGTTACAGATGTTTTTCCAAACTGTGCCATTTCGCACAATTTGGCACAGTTCCAAAACGCCTGGGAACTACCTGAGTATAAAGCTGTGTAATATATTCATTTTTTGTGGTATTGTTACAAAATTTGGACCTCAGCTGGATAACACTTGGTTCTACATTTCTGTTGCATTTTCCAGCCCGGATCTGAAGCTGTGTGTTATTTGCAAGCATTTGTATCCAAAAAAACACCCAGGCCAAATTTATTTTCTTCAAGTTCACTATGTTTAGATGACTGTAACTCAGTGGCCGGAGCACTTAGAGAGATTATGACTGTTTTGCCAAAAAATTCAAAGTGTTTTCTTTTAAATGAGACCAACCCCATGAAGATGCTGCAAAGGGTTGAAGAACAGCTTTTGATTTAATTTGGGCACGTTAATTTTTGGCGTTTTTAGGGAAATTGACCGGAGTGCAAGGGGTTAAGTATGCAGTCCAGTTTTTCAGTGGTGGATGTGGACGCCTCTCTCCTGCCAGCAGCGGCCATTGTGGGGCGTGCTTCCTCCTCCTCCTTGCCGTCCTCCCTCCTTGTCCTCTTGGCCTCCTTTTATAAGAGAAACAGATTCATGGGGAGCCTCAGGCTCCCATTGTGTCAGCCATTCCATAAATAAGTGCGTGTTTTTCCTTCAAATTTTATTTTCCCTTCTTATTTAGATTTCCAGCCTTGAGTCAAGAAAAGAACTGCTTCAAAGCCCTTAATTAATTTTGCTAATTAATACAAGATGGGATAATAAGATCAACTCTCCACCATGCTAACAGATATTTGTACTACTGTAATTGAATGCTGCATGGATTTTTGTTTTTGTAATACATACACCTTCATGTTGCTATTCATTTTTGTCTGTTTTTATCTTCCAAGAGTTCTGTTTGGTGACATCCTATGCATACCCTCTGTTGGGGAGGAACATAACTGGGGTGTTAGATTGACTTTAAATAACAGAGTATATAGTAAAGCTATAATCTTAGCTGTGAGTGTTTGCTCATTAATGTTAATATTCACAATTAAAAGAAATGCACTGAAAGAACGGATACCTAATGCCTCATTGCTGCTTTAAGTACTTGGAAACATTTAAGATGGCTGCCTGCGTTTGTGCCTTCTTCCTGACACTCTTAAGCAAAATTTAATTTATTTATTGTTGCTTTTCTGTTTGTTTGGTTTTTAAAGCTACAGTTTCAAATCTTACGTGGATGTTTATTTTTCTTTGGTTACACATACTCTGCTTTCATTTCTTTTTCCATTTTCTACACTTGCTAAATCCACCATTTTTCTTCCCCTACGTACTTTTTCCATCAGAAACACTCACTCATTCTTTTCCATCCACTATCCATCTGTGTACAAGACTTCACCTTTCCCTGGACTAGCCGATGAAGCTGCACATCTCACATCTATAATCTCTTTCAGTATTAAAACTTCCTTTCGTTCATCTGATCTCGGTTCTCTTCAGCCTTCATCAACATTCTGTTACCACCTGCTTGTCTTATTCATGATTCACTGTCCCGTCGTTCATACTACTGACTACTGTCCACAGCTAATGCGCCATGCAAGATCCTGCACATAAAGGTGATCGGTTTCATTCTGAAAAGTCAGCTTTATAATAAACCAACATGGCTCAATTCAAAATTCTGTTTTGTGACAAAACTCATCTCTTGATTTCTACCCTGGCATTGGATGCCTTTCCATTACTGACCTTTGAATTTGTTTTGGAATTAAATAATGCCTCTGGGTCTGAACATCTGCCTTTCAAGGAATGTATTAAACTAAGACGTCTGCTGATTACTATGAAAACTTAAGTATAACAGAGTCATCTGTATCTTGGTGTGGTGGAGTCTTCTGTCTTTTTCTCCTGAACAGATAACTTCAGAGAAGCTAACACTATGCCTACAAAACTATAACAATTTTAGATAAAAAAATATAAAACTTTCATTAGCCCCCCAAAACAATTCTAAATAATATTTAAATCAAGACTTAACCATGTGACACATGGACCACGCGGGTGTGAACCGCTGGTTTGTTTGTCAAGCTACACTGGTTGTCTTGTGTGTGTCAGAGCTGCAGATCTATGTGCACAGGACATTAAAGCCTTGTTTATGCTCCACCTCCGCTCTGTGCGTGCGTCTATGATGCTTGTACCCCTTGGATAAGGCTGGTGTGCACACAGCTATATGTATGTATATGCTTCATTCTTGAGTCTACTTGGCCGAGTGTTTGCTGTTTTTACCCCAAATTATCTTCTTGTTTGTCTAGTCTACTCTAGTTGTGTTTGCTTTAATTCATCATCTTCTATAATGCTTTTTACTCATCTCTGGATGATCAAAAATCATAACCCTTGTTACGCTGCCATCCCCCATCTCCATACAAAGTGTAAGGAAATCTGTAATGCTCCGCACTGTGTATATATATATTTATGTGTACATATGTATATTCACTGCTCTTATTTTCTTATCTTCTAAATTATTGCTCTGAGTGTTGCTGTCCCTGTGCCATTGCGATCCTAGAATTTCCCCATTGTGGGACTAATAAAGGCTTATCTTCTCTTAATGTGACTTTCATGTAAGCTTACAGCTTTTCTCAAATTTAAACACTTCCCTTGTAACTTTGCAACCTTTTCTCTTAGTTATTTTTCTCCTAACAAAATTTGGATTTTTTTCCTTGTAAATTTGCAAGTTCCTTTTTCAGGAATTTGTGACATTTTCTAATAATTGGCAAACTTCCTCAATTGTGCAATTTCCTCCGAACCCTACAGTTTTACCCTTACCTCTTTTTGCATGAATTTTCAACCCTTGTCTTGTTGTGATTGTAAATCAGCATTTTATCCTATTTTGCACCTCCATCTTACAAATTTGTACTTGATTTACCTTCACATGTTCATACCTTATGTTGAGTTAAAATGTCTACTGCAAATCTCTTACTTTAACAATGTTATTAGATTTCAGCAGATTTGTAAAGCATAAGCAATACTTTTCTCTAGCTTTTCTTGAACTCTTGGCTGCACTGCTCTCACATGTTTGGTTAATTGGTTGTTCCAAATTGTCCCCAAACATCCCTCTCCCACAGGCCCCCAGAATAGAGGGCTAGCACTAGTGGTGGTCTTTGAGACTAGAAAATGTGCTAATAAGTTTTAGTTCATATCCATAAAGTTTTGGGAAATGTGTGAAAAATACAAATAGGAGGGTCTGGGAACCTCCAAATATGTATTTGGCCCTTCAGCATTAAGGAGCCCTAAACCTGCCTCATTTCTCTTCGTCAGCAGGTGGCTAGTTTTCTTGTAGCAAAAGTTCACACTGCCTGATATTCTGTGGAAAAATGACCTTTCAAGCATCAAGAATTTTCCAGATTTTGGTCTTAGTTGCTAGCCTTTGTTTTATTAGATGTTTCTTAGATTGAGAATGGGTGGGCAATATAAGCTGCGGCCTCAGCCATCACCCTTTTCGGATGACTTATGTTGAATTGTGCAATCAGAGGAGTTATTGTTTAATTTGACCCTGTTGGATTTTTCCTTGATATATTGTTCTATTCCTTTCTTTTAATCTTTTTCCAAAAAATAAAAATTCATTCATATTTATGTACTCTTTCTGTAGCTACTCAATAGTTTGCATACATGGTAGCATTTTAGATGAGAAAGCACACCGACCTCTCAGCTATGAGGCTGAGAAAATTGTGATCAATTATCTTAGTTTTGCTGTTAGATTCACTCCCTGCTTGTTAAAAAGGATACCACTTGCAAAATACCTCACTCACTTCAAGAAAGTAAACCTTAATGAATTAATAACTTTTCTATCCGTTCCTGTCTCACTTTCCCCCTTTGAAACAGAACGGCTTAATATCAAAGCCGTTCTTTTTCAACATCCTGTAGGGAAGGATACCCATTGTGTTGCTAATTGGGGGACCCTCCGGGTGCCCTTGTGTGTGTTTGAGCTCAGTGGCCAAATTGCTAACATAGGAAATATTAGTCCCGTGGGGGCCTCTGACCTCCTGTGGTCCTGCAGCTGATACTGATAGGTCAACTTAGATGGGGCATGGGTATGGCTTTTTTGAAGATTGGTCACGTATTGTGTCTGCTCAGTATGTGGTCTTGGCACATCTCTGATATGGAAAGCAACAATACTGTACTTACATGTGCTCAATTGTTCCTCTTTGACCCATTGTGTTGCTTTCTTTGACTGCTGAAGTGGGACAGCGAAGTGGAGGGAGGAGGGAGTCACTGATGGCGTGAAGGAGGAGGATGGATGCAGCTGCTGGGGGAGGGGTGGTCCACAGCCAACACCGTCTCAAATTAAGAGGGAAACACAGGTTGTTAAACAGCGTGTTTTTTGTCCTTTTCTGTTATATCATGTTTATTGATTATTTTGCATTTGTTCTCACCATTGCAGCATAAGTCTCTTATTCTTATGTTTTTTCTTTCCTTCCTCCAATCGTTTCTCCATATTTTTTGTCTTGCGTCCTGCACAAAACTAACATTTCATCAGTTTTCAAATTTTTTTTCAAAAACAAATTTCCCTATTTTCTGCCCACTCTCACCCCCACAAGGTTCATGTCCACAACAAAAACTCCTATTTATTTTATTCATTCATTTTAGTTTATTGTATTTATTCAATTATTTTTGTATTTATAATTTAATTCATTTTTATATTTACTTATCTGTACCAACGTGCAATTTTTCCTTTAAATTCTCTCACCTTTATATAGTGTCCACCTAGGATTTCCTACAGTTTTGTTGAGGAATAAATCTCCTTATTCTCCAGTTTTATTGTATACCTCCTTCTGCCTAATTTAAAGTTGAACCTTTTCTCTCCAAGCTGAATGGCATGCTTTTTTGCCTCACTGCATTGGCAGGCGCCAGAGGTCTTTGTTTTTGTTTACCATGCATAGATTTAAAGCTTTCCTTTCAGCCAGAGAGATAAAGATCCAGATTTATTATTAAAATTTAAGTTTTTGATGGCAGTAACTTTGTGAAATAGTGCACTTCCTATATTTGGCCACACGATGGAGGCACTGTGCTACAGCTTGAAGGTGATTCAAGATGGCACCCTCATATGTGCAGTAGATGGGACACTCGCAAGATGGCTCCTGAGCGTATTGTTCACAAACCACGACTTTTTTTCCTTTTTTAAGAAAATGGGGCACTGTCTCCCTAACCCCAGCTGTACACACACCAGAATAACCTTACAACTTTAATTTAGCACTTCATTTTAATACTGTTACCTCAAATAATTCTCCTCTCAGTAACCTGTTTTACCAATCTCACCTCCACTTGGTGGTGGGGGCGCATTACTTTCCTTTGTTTTGACCACGCAGTCCGGAGCCCGCCATTAGTTAAATCATTATGGGAAAAAGTTAAATCATTATGGGAAAATTTTAATAAATATTCCCAACTCCCGGGATTTCCCAAACCACACTTTTATCCCCTAAAGACACCAAATTAAATCATACTATGGGATAGGTTTAGTAGATATTTCCAACCCCAGGTATTTCTCAAATCACATTTTTATCCCCTAAAGACACAGAATTACAGACATTCGGGACCAGGCTAACCCTAGTTCCCATATTTGAGGAGACGAAGACTGTTAATTCTACTTCCCTAAGTCTCTTATTTCGGCACAGACTGAAACCGAAATTTGCTGGCCCCCAGGCTAATCCGGGTCCTTTAATTTGGGAGACGAATGCGGTTGATCCCGCAATTCTCTAAGTCTCGTAATTATTTTGCAACAGACTGCTCTGAAATACTTCACCTACATGGCATCGTTCTTTTTAACGGCATCGGGTCGGTTACTTAACCCCCCCCCCCCCCCCCGGCAACAGGCTAACCCTGGATGTTTAATTTGGGAGACGAATACGGTTGATCCCGCTATTCCCTAAGTCTCTTATTTATTTCGCAACAGACTGCTCTGAAATACTTCACCTAGTTCGCATCGTTCTTTTTAACGGCATCAAGTCGGTCGCTTAACCCCCCAGACATCAGGCTAACCCTGGATATCAATTTGGAAGACAGGCACGGCTGTTGCCTCCTATTGTCTTATCAAATTCTGGGTAAAGACTGCAACCCAGAATCTCACCGATCCATTTAATCTTTTGTTAAACAGAGAGTACTTTCGCTGAGGCCTCGGCAGGTCCCCCATGCACAAGCGGTACCGTGATTAACTCTGGTACACAGCGGACACTTTCCCTCGGGGTCTTCCTTTGGCTCCGAGAACAAGCGGTGTCTTGTGTCCAGCAAATTAAACGATCGCGGCTTCGCTCCCCGCGGCATCGGGTAAAACTCTTTTCATGGCTTCCCCCGGCATCAGGTTGCTAAAACCTGGCTTATAATTTGGGAGACGAACCTGGGTGATTATTAGTCACCCTGGCTTCCTAAGTCTCGTATTTTGGTTCAGACTGACTCCAAAATGTTTTAAAATTTGACCATACACCCGTAATGTACGTCCATGGCCGCGGCCGTTCTACCTCAGACTGAAAATAGAACACGTGCACTCTTTAACTTTTCAAACTATTGTTTAGACTTTACATGTGACTCCCAACCAAATGATAAATTTTGAGATCGGATATACCCCTTTATCAGACAACTGTAAATTTAGAATGGCCAAACTGCAGAATTTCGTAGACAAAAGGCTCTGCTTATCTTATTTTTATTCAGGCGCCACAGTAGCCTGCAAAAGGGTCCTTCCGATGTGGTGTGTTCAGGCTCGTCTCGGAATAATTCAATCCGGGTCACGGCACCAATTTGTTAGAAAAATACCGATTCTTTGATTGAAAGATCCAAGAACAAGCCAGAGATTTCTTCAATTTTAAGATGAAGCATTTATTTAGAAGTCACATGTAAAGCAAGCAGCGCTGGGTGCAGCATGACGCAGCTCCCTCTGGAGCGTCGCCACACTGACCAAGACTTCCGGGTGCACGTTACAATTATCTTCTCGGGTGGGGGCGACCCAGTACAATAGGATGGACTTATACGCGACTATCTGATTGGATAATCTGCCTATAGCGGGAACAGGCCATCCACTGAACGCCACTTCGTTGTAGAATGTGCTATCAACAGTGTGCGTGGGTGTTGAGTCTGGGTGTGTATCTAATGTGAAAGACCTGACGAGAGAGAGAGAGAGAGTTTGAGTTTTAAAAAAATGCCTTTATTGCACAATTCAAGAAAACGTAAGAGCACCAATATCATTCCACCAAGTGTCTCACATTGGAAAAGTGCAAACGTAAGTCATCCCCCTCCTCCACACAACACAAAGTATTCCTTGCAGTCCACCCAGTCCACATTGCCAGTGGCAGTAGTCCGAGTCTTCCTTGTAGTCCGTGCAAAGACGAGCCACAGAAAGAAAACGTTGGGGCATCCATGCCCTGCAGGTGAGTAAACCGTGTCCTTGTAGTCGGGGCAAAGAAGAGCCACAGGCCTCCCATTTTCAAGCCAGGCCAAGTCCTTGCTGCGCGCCGGCAGGAGACCGGTAAAGATCCAGTTCAGTGACAGTCAATTACAGTCAATTAGAAATGTCATATAAAAGTCTGATCGAACAATATCCCAAAAATGTGTAAAACAGGCAGAGGAACGACCGCCATTTATTCCTCCTGTCGGGGGCGCTTGACCCCTGTTCCCCCTGCTGCTTTACGCAGGGCCGTCAGGTGTTTCTTGAGGCGAAAACATTTCCTTTCATCCAGGAGGTCAAGACCAACCTGCCTTCTTAGCACATTAACAGACTTAATGAATTTATCAGTGTCACTGAAGTAGTCAGTGACTTTAATGGCCTTGTTATAGGTTTCATCCAGAAAAGCATTTATTTCTTCCAGTGAATACAAACTCATGTTTGTACTGCATTTTGCCTCAATAGACTCAGTATTAGACAGTGTCGGGATCAGATTCCATTTCCTCGTCAGCACAACTCAGCTGACTGCTGGGTTCATCTGGGCCAGTGGATTCATCATGGGCCACATTTTCCTGGACGCCACCCACAGCAGCTGACTGTCGCTGCTCCATGTCCTGCTCTGAAAAGGTAGCAGCCTCCGGAACCACAGCTGCTGATGTCACACAGCGAGATTCTGACACACCATCAGTGACAGTTTGAGCGCCATCACCAGCGATGCTCCCGGCTGTAAGCTGGGCTGCAGGCACCACAGCTGGGCTGTCCACAGACACAGCGGCAGGCTCCGGAGCAGGACCGGCGGAAGGCCCCGCAACGTCATCCATAGTAGCGGCGGGAGCGGAGGCCGCGCCGGCAGCTTCAGCTGCAGCGGATGTCCCTACCATGCCGTCCGCAGCAGCAGCGTGAGCGGAGGGCGCACCGCCAGTACCAGCCGCGGCCCCATCAGAGCTCCCCGCCCGCTGCCTGTGCGGACAAGCGAACCGTTTATGGCCCACGTCTCCACATTCAAAACACTTCATCTGTCCTGAGCTCGCATACACCATATAGGAGCCGTCCCCGTGTTTGACCCGGAAGGACACTTCCAAAGTCGCAGTTGGCGAGTCCAAAAACATGAACACCTGTCGCCTGAGTGATTTCACATGGTTTAACTTGGTCTCCTTGCATCCCAAAGTCAGAGTTCTAAACGGGCCCACAAACTTCCCAAATCTGCGGAGTTCCGTCGCCAACTGCTTGTCAGTGATGAAAGGTGGAACACCTGAGACGGTGATAAGCATTGATGGGACAGATAAGGGGGACACCTGTACATACGTTTCCCCGATAACACCGCTTGCAACCAGTGTGTGGGCATCGTCTTCAGCAGCCAGAAAGGAGAGAGAGAGAGACTTTGACTTTTAAAAAAGGCTTTATTGTACAATTCAAAAATGCAAGAACACCGAGAGAGAGAGAGAGAGAGAGAGAGACCTTGACCTTTAAAATAAGCCTTTATTGCACACTTCAAACAAAAGTAAAAACTGTGTCACAGTGGAAGAAGTGCAAACTGAAATGTCCCCCCCACACACACACCACACAGAGCATTCCTTGCAGCCCACCTAGGCAAAGATGCAGTTCTGTGACAGTCAGTTACAGTCAGTTAATTGTCATATACAAATCTGTTCAAACAATATCCCAAAAATGTGTGAAACAGGCAGAGGAACGACCACCATTCATTCCTCCTGTCAGGCGCGCTTGACCGGCGTTCCCCCTACTGCTTTACGCAGGGCCGTCAGGTTTTTCTTGAGGCGATAACATTTCCTTTCATCCAGGAGGTCCAGATCAACCTGAGAGAGATAGAGAGAGAGAGAGAGCGAGGCTTTGACTTAAAAAAAAGCCTTTATTGCACACTTCCAAAAAATGTAAGCACACCAACATCATTCACCAAGAGTCTCACATTGGAAAAAGTGCAAACATAAGTGTCCCCCCCCCCCCCCACACAACACAGAGTATTCCTTGCAGTCCACCTATTCCATTGGCAGTGGCAGTAGTGCGAGTCCTCCTCGTAGTCCGTGCAAAGACGAGCCACAGGCCCCCAGTTCTTAAGCAAAGCCAAGTCCCCTTCCTCCGGCAGCAGAGATAGTGCTGTGCGGCCGCAGCCAGTTCTGTTGCACATCCCAGAGACAGTTTCCTCATGTCAGATGGATTGGAGTCCTTAGACCATGTGGGTTTTTCAAGCAAGTCAACTGTGCAGCAGGCTCGTCCAGAGTGTAGAAAGAAAACGGTGGGGCGTCCATATATGCGAGCTCAGGACAGATGAAGTGTTTAGAATGTGGAGACGTGGGCCATAAACGGTTCGCTTGTCCGCAAAGGCAGCGGGCGGAGGGCCCTGATGGAACCGCGGATGGTGCCGGCAGCGAGCCCTCCGCTCACGCCACAGCTGCGGACGGCGGCGCGGCCTCCGCTCCCGCCGCTACTGCGGACGACGTTGCGGGGCCTTCCGCCGCCCCTGCTCCAGAGCCTGCCGCTGTGTCTGTGGATGCCCGCGGCCCAGCTTACAGCCGGGAGCGTTGATAGCGATGGCGCCAAAAATGTCACTGATGGTGCGTCACAATCATCTCGCTGTGTGACGTCAGCGGCTGTGCCTCCGGAAGCTGCTACCGTTTCGGAGAAGGAGACGGAGCACCGACCTGATGGTGCGTCAGAATCTTGCTGTGTGACATCAGCGGCTGTGCTTGCGGAGGCTGCTACCGTTTCACAGCAGGGGATGGAACGGCGACAGTCAGCTGCTGTGGGTGGCATCCAGGAAAATGTGGCCCATGATGAATCCCCTGGCCCAGGAGAACCAAACAGTCAGCTGAGTTGTGCTGACGAGGAAATGGAATCTGATAACTACACTGTGTCTAATACTGAGTCTATTGAGGCAGAGAGAGAGAGAGAGAGAGATTTTTTGATTTTTAAAAGATCTTTAATAAACACACTTGTCCATCAGTCAATACAATTTCTATATCATGCTATGTTACACAGAAAATTAATCCCCCAAAAAACGCCCAAAAAAAAGCTGTCCATCATGAACTGAACAGAGGACATTCTCCAGGGACCAGAGGGTCCTGAAACCTTCCACATCCCTATTCCCCATAAAAAACTGAAAGTCCAGCCTGATTCTGGCTTTAAGTAGCCTCACAAATAAAATTTTGACATCAACATCATTCTCAACATTTTCAAGTTTTCTTCTCCGGCTTACATAGATAGCCAACTTTGCCTGTCCTAAAACAAAGTTCAGTAGTTGACACTTCTGCTTAAAACGACGATTGTACATAAAACCACAAATGAAAACCTGCTTAGAGAAAACTTCCTTAAAAATATGAAAAAGTTTTGTGAGAAGTTCAAAGAGGCCACTCAGGCGCTGACATTCAATAAAACAATGAAAAACAGTCTCCCTAGAGGAACAAAAAACACACTGATCACTGACACTGCTGTTAATCACAGAAACAAAAGCATTGACAGCTATAATACCATGCAGGACCCTCCACTGTAAGTCTCCATGTCTCTTAGGGAGAGGGGCTTTGTAAAGAGCCCTCCAGGCAGGCCGATGCCCTTTTCCTAGTTTAAAATAGGCTCTCCAAGGAGTGTCCACACAGGTGTTCAATCGGTCCTTGTTGAGTGCCATCACCACCAGTCTGTAGAGTGCCTTACCACTGGCTCCTCCAAAGTCCACACCAGTGGGAGCACAGAATGCCAGTAAGGAGCAAGGAGCGACGTCAAAGTCCATATAGAGCGTGAGAGAGGGAAAGGGGTCAGTGCTTTCTGGCTGCAGCGTGCCATTGCTAAAGTCCAAGAGTAGGGAGTGCTCAAGTCCATGAAGCTCCTGTTTCCAGTGTGCAAGAAGACCATCGATGAAACGAATCGACCTGACACCAAGATGAGCTGCTAAAGCTGAGGCGTTGTTGAGGCCAGGACCAGCCAGTTCCACCACTTGCTTCAGAGTGAGAATGTTCCTGGAACACAGCCTATCAAGGAAGGTCCTTCCAACTCCCAGCAGGACACCAAGGCGACCACCAAAAACCAGCGGCTCCCTCAACAACCAGTAGAGGGAATCGCATGGCCCTCTTTGTTTTTTAAAAAGAGTCCACACTGAAAAGAGACTGCGGTAAAAACTGGGTAAAGACAGTGCATTAGAGTTCTTAAAATCCATTAAAAACATAGGGAGGTCTAGCCCAAGCCCAAGGACTCTCTGTAAAATAACACAGGCCAAAGGCCTCCATACCAGGTCCTGGGGGCCCGTCAGCAGTCTCTGTATGAAAGTCAGTCTAAAAGCAGCACCTCTACTAGCTAAATGAATCACTCCTTGCCCCCCCTCCTCTTTGGGAAGAAATAACAGGGCTTGAGGAACCCAGTGGAGTCCACCCCCCCCCCAAAAAAGTCCACCAAAACAGACTGAATTTTGGACAACAAACCAGCAGGGGGGTCCATGCACATGAGGCGGTGCCACAGGGATGAGGAAACAAGATTATTTAAAATGAGCACTCTTCCTCTAAAAGATATTCTTGGCATTAGCCACTTCCACTTGTTTAGTCTCCCGTTAATCTTCTCTATGACCCCATCCCAATTTTTTTGCTCAAACTGCTGATTTCCAATAAAGACGCCAAGATACTTAAAACCTCCTTTTTTCCAAATCAACCCACCCGGCAGCGTAAGCTGATTTTCTAGTTTCTCCCCCACCATCAGAGCCTCGCTTTTTCCCCAATTTATCTTTGCAGAGGAAAGTTGGCCAAAAAGATTGACACTCCTAACCAGAACGTCAATGTCACTCTGCTTGTTTAGCAGAATGACTACATCATCTGCATAGGCCGACAGCTTGAACGTGGTGTCACAGCCAGGAAAAGTAACTCCTGATAGATCCCTTCTCAGGCAGTGAAGCAAAGCCTCTATGGCGAGGGAGTACAGCATCCCTGAGAGAGGGCAGCCCTGCCGAACCCCCCTCTGGACTTTTAAAGGGGCAGACAGGCCCCCATTTATCTTCAGCACACTCTCAATGTCACTGTACAAGACCCGTATCCTGGCTATGAAGCCTGGGCTGAACCCAAAAGCTGTTAAAACTGTCCATAAATATTGGTGTTCAACCCGATCAAACGCCTTTTCCTGGTCAATTGAAATCAAACCAGTTTCTACCGCCAATGAACCAGAGACCTCCAAAATATCCCGAATTAAAGTGACGTTGTCACTAATCAGCCTGCCAGGCACACAGTAAGTCTGGTCTACATGAATGAGCTCGCTCATCACCTTTCTCAGTCTTCGGGCCAGAGCTTTTGACAGAATCTTGTAGTCTGTGCAGAGCAGAGAGACTGGCCTCCAGTTCTTTAGGCTCTGGAGGTCCCCCTTTTTCGGCAACAGTGTGATGATGGCCCTCCTGCAGGTCGTGGGTAGGGTCCCCCTTTCCAAGCTATCTTGGAGAACCTCCAGCAGGTCTGGACCAAGCAGGGGCCAGAATTCCTTAAAAAAGTCCACAGAGAGACCATCTATGCCTGGTGATTTTCCATTCTGGAGGCTCATTAGCGCCGTATGCAGCTCAGACAGAGACAGTGGAGCATCCAAGCCGGCAACAAGGTCCTCTGAGAGCACTGGAAGACCATCAAGGAAAACCTGGCCCAGTGACGTGTCCTCCCTCCACTCTGCTCTAAACAATTCACTGTAAAAGCTAGCAGCGTGTTTCCTGATCTCTGCTGCTGTGGAGATTGTTCTCCCGTCATCGCCCAACAAGGAGTGAATGAGCTTTCTCTGTCCATTTTTCCCCTCCAGTCCAAAAAAGTACTGGGAGGGCGAGTCCATCAGAGCTACATCCATGTAGCGTGAGCGGACCAGAGCACCCTGTGCGGTGACCCCTAGCAAGCTAGCCAAGGCTGACCTTTTTGACTTAAGAGCCTCTAAGTGCTCCTGTTTTCCGGTAGAACTGAGTAACTCCTCTAGCTCTACCACCTCAGTCTCCAGAACTTTCAAGGATTGGGTCAAGCTACGAGTGACATTTTGAGTGTACTGTTGGCAGAATTGTTTTATCTGTGCCTTACCAAAATCCCACCACATTTGGAGAGAACTAAAAGAAGATTTTTGTTCCCTGTGTGACTTCCATACATCATGAAAAACTCCCTTAAAAAACACATCATTTAAAAGTGTATTATTAAAATGCCAAAAAGCACTCTTACACTTTACATTTTCAATGAAAGCAGAACAAATCAGCAGGCAGTGATCAGTGAAGCCAACAGGACAGATACAACTATTTTTAAAAACACTCATTTGGTGTTTAAAACCATAGAAACGGTCTAACCTAGCCATAGATAAGAGGTTATCTTTAGCATGGCTCCAGGTGTACTGCCTCTGGTCCCCATGATGTGATCTCCACACATCGGCCATTTCATGTGCCTTCACTAGTTCCCTCAGCCTATTGGCAGAAGCAGGGTGAGGTTCCTGATGGTTCCTGTCCAGTCTGTGGTTTAATGTACAGTTAAAATCACCCCCCAGAAATAAAAAACTATTTGGATTACAGGATCTAACCGTATCTGATAGCATATTAAAGACCCTGATCCTTTCTGCTCTCTGGGTTGGCACATACACGTTTATAAGAACCAAGTTTACGTTTTCAAACTGTACCTTTAGCAAGAGTACATGTCCTTTCACCACCTCTTCTACCTCATAAGAGACAGGCACACAACCCCGAGAGAAAAGTACAGCCACCCCTCCACTATTATTGGATTTGTGGCTAAAAAAAATGCAGCCATCCCACTCTTTTCTCCAATGGCTCTCAATGTCTACAGTGCTGTGAGTCTCCTGGACCATCAGCACGTCAAGTGCCTTTAAATTAAAAAGCTTGTATAAAGAGGCCCTTTTTACATCATCCCTGGCCCCGTTTATATTAAGAGTGCCAATTCTAAGGTGGGGCATTAAAAAGGATAAAAATAAGGTACAGTAAAAACACACACACATAGCATAAAAGGGAAGAAACAAACTAAGAGTCAATATGACTGTTAGTAATTTGTGATTTCAGTTTGACAACCAGTTTCTTTAAACGAAAAATTTCCTGATCAGTAAAAGTCTCATTCCCATCATTCAGTTTCATCAGCTCGCAAGCTGATGCCACAAATAACTCCAGATCTGGAAAGTAATTTTCCACTTTCACAGCTCTGCTCCCCTTGGTCACCTGGAGAAATTGCCTAATTTTGGTAAAACAATAGGAGCTTTGCTCCTCCTGTGTCTGCGTCTGCATCATTTCAGACTCAGCTCCACTTTCGTCAGAGACGCTCTCATCTAGTAAATCTAACTTCCCAACCCTACTAGATTTAGCAGAGCTCTGCAAGTTTTCAGCACTTTTTCTTTTTTGTGCAGCTTTAAAAGGATCCTCTTCAACAAAACTACATTCCTGCATTTCTTCGTGAACTGCAACGTTTGTCATGCAGTGTTTGCTCTGTGTGTCCGCTACAGCCTCAAACCGCTCCTCCCCCGCCTGCAAAGTCTGCTCACCCACGTTCCTTCGTTTAACTGCACTCTTACTTACACCCTCCGCCTCTTTACTCCGGGTGACAGGCTCGTCACAATGATCACAGCTGCCGCCAGACAGAAATTTCCCACCATCAATGTTTGGGGGGGCAACTACCGCGCCCGCTGCGGCTACCTCAGCAGAAGCGGCCGCGGCCGCCCCAGCACAAGCGGACGCGGACGCGGACGCGGACGCGGACGCGGACGCGGACGCGGACGCGGACGCGGACGCGGACGCGGACACCCCCGCAGAAGTAGAAGCGGACGCGGCCGCAATCGCGGCCGCGTCCGCCCCAGCGTCCGCGTCCGCCCCCGCGTCCGCCCCAGCAGAAGCGGGCGCCGCGGCGGCATCCGCCGCACCGCATGTAGCGCTACCCTCCGGACCACCAGAAACAGCGGCGTCACCTTTCTTACCGCCAGTGCTCTTTGTGTTCGCCTTTTCAGGACATGACCTAATAAGATGGCCTTCTGCGCCACACGCAAAACACTTCATGGTCTCAGATGTTGCAAACACCAAGTAGCTAAAGCCGTCAATTCTGAAATTAAAAGACGCGTTCAGTTCAGCAGAGCTGTCTTTCAACACCATGAAACACTGCCTCCTGTGACACACAACATGCTTCAGCAGGGGTGATTTACTACCCAGAGAGACCATTCTGATAGGGGACACAACCTGGCCAAAACGGGACAACTCTCTAATCAGCTGATCATTTTTAACGAAAGGAGGAGCGTTTGAGATGGTGATCCTCCTAGACGGATTCGCCAGCTGTAAAACGGGAGTAAAAGTGTCACCTAGGACCACTCCCTGTGCCACCACCTTATCAGCTTTCTCAGTCGAATCCAGAAAGATCACAATTGCGCTGTTCATCCTCGATGCTGATTTTATGCTGCCATGCCCAACCACCTGTCCTACAGCGAGGCTGGCCTCCTCCACAGAACAGGGAACTGTCGGGAGGATTCTCACACCATGACGCCGGGTTAAGCGCTCAAACTCCACACCACCATCAATCACCGGCATGATGCCGGCCGGGAAAAACCGGCAGCAGAAGCTACCGTTCCCCAACACACTCACTCCAACACTCACACCCCAGCACACACACACTCAACCCACTATATTAAACACACACACCTCAAACACACAAGATAGAGGAAAAAGTTAGAAAATACAAAGTTTAACGTACTCACTCGACACCACTCCACACCCCTGCTCCCACAAACGCCCACGCATGCGCACGAGAGAGAGAGAGAGAGAGAGAGAGAGAGACTGTGAAAAAGCCTTTATTGCACACTTCAAAAAAATGTAAGCACACCAACATCATGCGTCCAAGTGTGTCACATTGGAAAAAGTGCAAACTTTCAGAGAGAGACTTTGACTTTTAAAAAAGGCTTTATTGCACATTTCCAAATTGCACAAAGACCAAAATCAGTTGTCCAAGTGTGTCACATCTCAAAAGCGCAAACATAACTCATCCCCCTGACCCACTGAACACAAAACATTCCCTACAGCCCATCTAGTGATGAACGCCTCCAGATTGTCTACCATTTGATAGTAAGAGAACTCTACCCGGATTCTGACTGTCAACAAGACCTTGAGAGAGAGCTCTATAGCTTTGTCTCATTCCTGTTTTATCAGTTTACCATAACATAATTGTTCATAAGCATGCAAACAGAATTTGTATGGAATATGTGTAGAGCATACTGGGAGATTACCTACAGAATTATTATTTTGGCACTAACTTTATATTAACCCTTTCACTATATATCAGCAGAATAAACCATCTTAAATTAAAAGGTAGAAACTACAGAAATAACAGTGGAATGCAATACAAAGTAGCTCCATTTTCCCCTATGCCGTCACAGCAGATGGTTCAATCCACTTTATTGGCCACTGCATTTAAACCAGCTTCACCCTCAGGCTCCTCTTTGACACCAGACAGGAAGGAGTGACCCAGCAGGTAACAAATTATCAGTTCCATTGTGTGGCTGTTGATACAGCTGTCACACACTCCCCCTCGTCAAATCTCTTGCTGGCACAGCAAGAGAGATAGTCTGCCGTACAGTTGTCTTTACCTGGAATATGATGGATGGTGAAACAGTATGGCTGCATTGCAAGGTACCACCTTGTAATTTTTCCATTTGTATCCTTCATTCTTTCCAGCCATTGGAGAGCCTTGTGGTCCGTTTCCAACGTGAATTCTCTTCCAAGAAGATAATACTTAAATGAATAGCGCCCACTTGATTGCCAGTGCCTACTTCTCCACTGTTGAATATCTTCTCTCCCTGGGAAACAGCTTACGGCTAATGAAGGCCACTGGGTGTCGCTCATCTGGTGGTCCCTGTAGAAGAACAGCCCCCAGACCTCTCTCCAAAGCATCAGTTTGAAGAATAAAATGTTCATCAAAATGTGGACTGTACAAGACTGGGCTCTTATTCAATGACTGCCTGATGTCCTGGAAAGCTGCCTCTGGCTCCTCTGGTTGGAACATCTAGATCCAGTCAAATCACCGGAAATTTACCGGTGTGGTGGCTCAGTTGGTAGAGCATCCGCCCCACACCCGGGAGGCAGGGGTTCAAATCCCGGCCGGGTTATGCCAAAGACCATATAAAAGCAGAACTTCCTACCGTCCAGCTTGGTGCTCAGCAATAATGGAATGGAGGAGGGAAATCTGTGGCGGCGCCTTGCATGGCAGCGGCCCTTCTGATTCTACACATGGGGTGTGTGTGATTAACACTGTAGATAGGATAAAGCACAATTTCGTTCTACTGTACATGATTGGTTGTATGGTTGAATGACAATAATGGGTGATTTAATCACTCAGGGTAGCTGCCCTGGCAGAGAAATGGGGGATAAAGCGATGGTAAAATCCAGCCATACCAAGAAATGATCTAAGTTGTTTTCTTGTTTCTGGCAAGGGGCAGGACTCAGTAACACTGATCTTGTTCACTTGTGGCTTTATTACTCCATTTCCAATAACAAACCCATCCATCCATCCATCTCCTTCCGCTTAAAGAAGATGGATGGATTTGACCCTTTTCGGGTCAAACCCGATATATTCAATTTCAGCCTTGGCAAAGACACACTTTGAGGGGTTGACAGCCAGCCCAGCATACTGAAGGCATTCCATTACCTTCTGCAGATGTTTCAGGTGATTCTCCCAGCTAATGCTGTAAATCACAAAATCATCCAGATAGGCTGCAGAAAAATCAGACAACCCACATAGCACCTTATCCATCAGCCTCTGAAATGTTGCTGGGGCTCCATGTAATCCAAAAGGCAGGACAGTAAATTGAAACAACCCCTATGATGTTCGAAAGGCAGTCAGTTCTCTGGAGTGATAAGCAAGTGGTACCTGCCAATAACCTTTGCATAGATCTGTTGTTGTTAGATATCTGGTTTTTCCCAAGCGCTCAATCAAATCATCAATTCTGGGAGTAGGGTATGAGTCAAAATGTGAGATGGAGTTCAGATACCTGAAGTCGATGCAAAACCGTATACTGCCATCCTTCTTTGGAACCAGGACCACTGGGTTGCACCACTCACTCTTAGATGGTTCAGTGATCCCCAAAGACAACATCAGGTCGACCTCCTTCCTCAGTGGAGTCAGCAACCATTCAGGTATTCTGTAACTCATATGTTTTGCCGTAGCACCATCTTTTAACATGTCATGTTCAACAATATCCGTCTTGCCAAGGTTTTCAGAGAACACATTTAGGTTGCATAACTGTCTCACCTGGAGCTGCTGTTCTTCTGAGAGATGACTGAGATCCAGGTCCGAAGGAGTAGCTGAGGGTAGATACTGCTCCTATACCTCATCATCCTCCTCAATCCCCCTTATTAGTAAAACCTCTGCTCTCTTGGGTTTCTCCTCCCACTCCTTCAGGAGGTTTATATGCAAAACCCTACTACAGCGAGGCTGACCTGGAGTGGCTACTTTATAGGTGGTTGGTCCAAATTATCGCTGGATCTCAAAAGGTCCTTGCCATTTTGCTAACAGCTTATTTTCATTGCTTAGGAGGAGTACAAGTACCTTCTGTCCAGGATCAAATGACCTCTGCCTGGCTGATCGGTCATACCAATCCTTTTGATATTGCTGGGCATCCTCCATGTGGGCTTGGGCTAGCTCGCTCATCCTCTCCAGTCGATCTCGCATCTGGGCAACATAAGAGATTATATTAATAGCAACCTCTCTTCCCTGGTCCCCCTCCCATGTGTCTTTTAGCAGAGACAGTGGGCCTCTTGCTTCATAAGTATAAAGCAGTTCAAAGGGAGAAAAAAACAGTAGAAGCTTGGGGTACTTCTCTATATGCAAAGAGGAGGTAAGGCAGCCACTAATCCCATTCTGTACCAGTTTCATCCACATATTTACGCAACATTTGCTTCAGGGTCTGGTTGAAACGTTCAGTTGGGCCATCTGTTTGAGAATGATATGGAGTTGTTCTCAGGCTTTTAACACCAAGAAGCTGATATACTTGTTTTAATAAAGTGGACATGAAGTTTGTTCCCCGGTCTGTCAAGATCTTACGAGGAAATCCAACCCTTGAAAAAAAAAAAAAAAAAAAAAAAAAAAAAAAACTGCACCAAGCAAAAAGACACAGTTTGCCTTTATTGATTTAAGAGGAAAAACTCCAGGATATTTTGTGGCATAATCTGTTATTACCAACATGTAACGGTTGCCTGCTTTACTTCTTTCAACAGGGCCAACTACATCCATTCCCAGTCGTTCAAATGGGGTACTAATTGGTAAGGGCTGGAGTGGAGCTCTGGAGGGGACTTTAATAGAAGTCTTTTGGCACTGGGGACAGCTTTTACAGAACTGGGCTACATCTGCACGTAGACCAGGCCAGTGGAAATATTTTCTAATATAAGCACCAGTTTTGTGTTTCCCAAGATGGCCTGCCCATGGGATGGAGTGCCCCAAGTTCAAAACAATTTCCCTGACTTCTTTAGGAACCATCAACTGCATTTCTGCTCTCTGCTGGTGATATAAGATAGCACCTTTCAGGAAGAAATCCTCATTGCTGTTAAAGATGGGTTCCATTTCTTGGTTCCACTCTTTGGCCTTCAATCAATCAATCTTTATTTCGGACAGATTAAAAGTACAGATTAAAAGAAACAGAATAATATAACAAGGGGGAAAGAAAATACAACAAGGTCAAATTAGACAATAACTCCTCTGATTATACAGTTCAACATAAGTTATCCGAAATGGGTGATGGCTGAAGCCGCAGCTTATATTGCCCACCCATATTCCATCCAAGAATTCAAAAGAAAAACAAACAAGAGCGATTACAATTCAGAATAAAGCTAAGACAAAATGTGACCAAAAAAAACAAAAAAAAACAACAAAAACTAAGCAACAACAACGCAGACTGGATATGACGATCCTTATGTGATTTTATACGTCATCTTGTATGGAGTATTTCTTCCTTTAGTTTTTGTTTAAATTGTCCAAGCGTTGTACCTTCTGCAAGAAAGGTGTCAGTGTTGGATCATTATGTTGCATTTCAGTGATATTAACAGGAACTTTAAGAGCAAAAGGCATTTCAGGCTCAGAGTTAAAAGATGGCTTTACAACAGTGTGATGGAATTTCTCTTGTCTTTTCTGCATTCGGGACTTAAGAGACTACCCAGGTGCCATCTCCAGTTCCCCATCATAAAAGGGCAAGGCACTGAGGGTCTGAGAGAACTCCTGACTTTAGCTTGAGCCCTGGTCACTGCAACATTACTTGTATGGCAACAATCAAGTAAATCAAAAAGCACGGGCAGGTCTCGACCAAGTATAACTGGAAATGGCAGATTATCGGCAACACCAATATTTAGGAGGTAAACCTGCCCTTGGACCCTGATGTACATTTCAGCTGTAGGATGGGGCTTCTCATCACCGTGCACACAACACACAGGAATTATTTGACTTGTATTGACAATGTTTGAGGAAACAAACAGTCTATGTACCAGAGTCTGTGTACTGCCTGAATCAATTAGTGGATTTACCATGTTGCCATTAATCTCAGCTGGGGTCATTTTTAATCCTCTGTCCAGTTTCACATCAGAGTCAATACGGCTTCAAGGCACAAAACACATTTGGGCTACCTTTGCTGAGTTTTTTGGGCACATAGGTATTGTATGGCCTTCTATTCCACAAAGATAGCAAATGACAGGTTTGGTGAAGGGCTTTGAGGATGCATTACAGTGTTTCCTGTGGCTTAAAGACCTTGGCGCGGTGGCAACATATTTTTCCGGGGGGGGGGGCAGAAAACACATATGTATGAATGTTACTTTTATACCGTTTATTTCTTTTTTTAATTTTGCATATAATAATAATGCATCAGATTTATATAGCGCTTTATCATAGACACTCAAAGACGCTTTTTACAGATACATTATTCATTCACTCCAGACAGACAATGGTAGTGGCAAGCTACTACTGTAACCACAGCTGCCCTGGGGCAGGCTGACAGAAATGTGCTGCCAATCCAGGCCAATGGTCTCTCCGGTCACCACCAAACATTTATACCCAGTGTTATGGACACTGGAGCAAGGTGGGTAAAGTGTCTTGCCCATGGACATTTGAGGAGAGCAGGATTCGAACCGCCAACCATCCGATTATTGGACGACCCACTCTACCTCCTGAGCCACTGCCGTGCATATGGAACTTACAATTTGAAGCATTGTACAACTAAGGCTTGAATGTTGGAATACTGGGCCATTTGCGGTCCCACCCAGACGTCCTGTATTTGGGCTTTTTACTGGTGTCATCCTTCTCTCCTTCCTCTGCTCTCACCTCTCCTGGACCCTCTGCCTGAACACTTTCCTCTCCTTGGCTCCTCTCTTCTGTCTAATCTTGCCCTCTCTGAGCTAAATCTAATTCAGGTTCTCTCTCTGTCTATGGTGGTATACAAACAGGTTAGAAAATATCAAGTGCCATGTAAATTAAAGGAGACAACCAAAAATTTCTAGTTAAGGGTACAAAGAGCACCCACTTTTTTCATCTACCCCGGCCAAGTGGTTGACACATGCACACAACCATCATTTGTAGTTTCACTCCCGCCCGATAGGTAGCGCCAAGGCGGTGACGCGCCAGGATTTTCACCAACAAAGAAATGGCAGACTTCTTCACAAAGTTTCTCTTCAAATAGAGTCCATTTCTGTTGTTTGGCTTCCCGGTTTTCACTCCTATTCCATAAAGATGCTGCTGCCGCTAGCGAGACACTGCCTACTGACTGACTGGAAAGCTTGCGTGGGCGGGGCACTTCTAAACTCCGCACGGATCACAGCCACGCGCATTGTTCGTGTGTGCGCTTGCAGAAAGTCATTGCTTCATATATTTTTCTTAAATTCATATCTCCTTCTTGGCGTGGCGGTAAATTTTCTGGCAAAGCGGGCCGCCACCCACAAATGTTACCAGAGGAAACCCTGCATTAGCTGGCTGGCTTGGTGTAGTCACACTTGTAGTTGATCTGTGACGGGCTGGTTTATTGGTTGATTGTACTTTGCTTTCCAGGCAGTGAAGCTCCAAGGCTGTCCCTTTTTCTGGGCTGCCACAAACACATCCGCCAGCTTTGCAGCCTCTGCGGCAGAAGTTGGATTGTCCTCTTTTATCCAAACCTGCAACTCAGGAGATAACATTCTCAAATATTGTTCGAGGATTATGATTTCACCAACTTCCTGGACTGTTTTATCTTTAGGGTGGATCCACTTTCCATACAACTCCTTTAAACGTGCATATAGCTCTTTAGGGCTTTCATCAGGATTTACATCAAGAGAGTGGAATCTCTGCCTTGTGGAAATGTGAAAATGACGAGGCAGAGTTTATCTCACGAGTCAGGTTTATTCACATCTTCCAGCATCAGCAAGCAGAAAAAGGAAAAACATAGACATTCGTCCTTTATATATCCAGAACCTTCAAAGCTCACAGTCACATTGCATTTAATCACAAGTAACAATGCATCTTCTCTTAAATCCTATAACAGCCTCCTCATAGTCTCTGGCAGAACCAGGAAATCCCCCAAGGCCGTCTCTTGCATACCAAAGACTAGATTTTCACATCCTCCTGTTATCTCCAAGGAGACCCAGTTCTTTGTTCTACTCTGAGATGCGAAGCTTAAAGTGATACATATGTGTCCCACATGACCCCCCCCAAACATCTAAGATGGAACAACAGAATAACAGTCTGCATGTCATGATAAAATCATTACATATTAATCCACGTGCTGCTTGGGCCTCAGTCTCCTTCCGTATCTGCTGTAAGCGGGCTTCGCCACTTCTGCGGCGCCGTCCTGCTGGGGAGCTGCTGTCTGGGGGTGAGAACTGTTTGTCACTCCCTGTGGGTGTTCTGGGGAATGTCCCCGGGGGGGTCTGCCGCGCCGAGGAGCCCTGGCCAACAGCACATCCTCGTCCGCCACCACAAAGGCGGGTTTGAGCCTGTTTATGCCAATCATTTCCTTCCTGCCCCCCAAAATCTAGCAAAAAATGCTTGTCCCCTGTTTCCAGCACTCTAAATGGTCCATCATAAGGTGGTCGCAGCGGCGGGCGATGGGCATCGTGTCTGACAAAAACAAACTCCGCGTTTGTCAAAGCCTTAGGCACAAAAATGCGCGGAAAACTGTGGTGAACGGGGCCAGGCAGCGTGCCCGATTCCGTGCCACGCTGCAACCGCTGAGACGGGGAGCTATCTGGCTCAGGATTATCTGGGAGAAACTCCCCGGGCAGCTGAAGAGGCTGCGCAAAAACTAGCTCAGCCGGGGAGGCTTCTAAGTCCTCTTTAGGTGCAGAACGCAACCCCAATAAAACCCACAGTAGCCTGTCTACCCAATTTGCATCCGTCAGCGACGCTCTGAGAGCCGCTTTCAATGACCTATGAAAACGTTCGCATAACCCATTAGCCTGCGGATTGTACGCGGTTGTGCAGTGGATCGTTACCCCCAGGCTGCGGGCCATTGCTGACCAAAGTTCGGAAACAAATTGAGGACCTCTGTTGGACGTAATGTCCGACGGGACTCCAAAGCGCGCTATCCATGCTGTTAAAAATGCGCGTGCCACCTCCTCGGCTGTGGTTGACGCCAGTGGGACCACTTCCGGCCAGCGCGTGGTGCTATCCACCATTGTCAGAAGGTGTGTGCACCCCTGTGACGGCGGGAGGGGGCCTACGAGGTCCACGTGATCAAACCATGATCAAACCATGATCGAACCTCTTGCCATGATGTGAAATGGCTCCAAGGGAGCTCTCGTGTGTCTGTGTACCTTGGCTCGTTGACAAGCCATGCAGGCTGCTGCCCACTCTTTAACTTGTTTGCGCAGGCTCGGCCATACAAATTTCTCTCCTACCATTTTGACCAACGTACGCACTCCTGGGTGCGCCAGAGAATGAATCGAGTCAAAAACGCGGCGGCGCCACGCGGCCGGTACCACAGGACGCGGTCGCCCAGTGGAGACATCACAGATTAGGGGGGGCATACCGTCTCGCAGCACCCTGTTCTCCAGCCTTAACCCTGTTGGTCCAGACTGGAGCGCGCGCACGTCCGCGCCGCTAACCTGATCCGAGGCCATGGCTGCATAATCTATCCCTACGCGGACTGGGGCTGCCACGGCACGCGAGAGACAGTCTGCCACTACATTCAGTTTACCCGCCACGTGCTGAATATCGGTAGTAAACTCTGAGATGGCGGCCAGCTGTCTTTGCTGCCAGCCTGACCACGGTTCTGAAACCTTGGCCATAGCGAATGTCAGCGTCTTGTGGTCAACGAACGCGGTGAAACGGCGTCCCTCCAGCCAGAACTGGAAGTGGCGAATGGCCAAATGGAGAGCTAACAACTCCCTGTCGAATGCGCTGTATTTTCGTTCACTATCGCGCAAAGTCCTGCTGAAAAAGGCAAGCGGCTGCCAAGCCCCGGCTACATGCTGCTCCACGACCGCCCCCTATGGCCACATCTGACGCGTCAGTAGTGAGCGCTATGCGGGCCATTGGGTTTGGATGTGCTAACAACGCAGCGTTTGCCAGGGCTGTTGACCTCCAAGAATGCTCGCTCTCGCTCCAGAGACCATTCGATCTTATTTGTGGGTTTTTGTTTTTTGAGTGCGGCATACAATGGTTGCATGAGCTGCGCTGCGCGGGGGAGGAAACGGTTATAAAAATTCACCATTCCCAAAAACTCCTGTAATGCCTTGACCGTTTGTGGCTGGGGAAAAATTTGCTACCGTGCGCACTTTGTCAGGCAGCGGAACCGCTCCTTCTGGAGAAACGCGATGCCCCAAAAAAATCAATCTGCGTCACCCCGAACTAACACTTCGCTGGGTTGATTATTAAACCATGCCCTCCCAACCTCCGGAAAACTGCCGTGAGGTGGTTTTCGTGTTCGTCTTCGGACGTGCTGGCTACCAAGATGTCGTCCAGGTAGATGAATACAAAGGGGAGATCGCACAACACCACGTCCATCATGCGTTGGAACGTCTGCGCAGCGCCTTTAAGCCCAAATAGCATGCGCAAAAACTCAAATAGACCAAATGGAGTTATTACCGCTGTTTTGGGTATGTCCTCAGCACGCACTGGGACTTGGTGGTAACCGCGGACCAAGTCTATCTTAGAAAAAACGCGCACCCCCGCCAAATGAACGGAAAAATCTTGGATATACGGGATTGGGTAGCGGTCGTGCACTGTGGCATTGTTCAACCTGCGGAAATCTCCGCAAGGTCGCCACGAGCCGTCAGCTTTCGGGACCATGTGAAGCGGGGAAGCCCATGGGCTGTTCAAACGCCTGATGATGCCCAACCTTTCCAGGTTGGCGAACTCCTCGCGCGCTATGGTCAGTTTAGCTGAATCCAAGCGCCGAGCTTTTGCAAAAACGGGCAGTCTGGTGGTAGTAATAAAATGTTCCACCCCGTGTTTGGCGACGGCCGTTGAAAATGTGGGGACTGTGAGTGCTGGAAACTGAGTGAGCAGTGTGTGGAACTTACCGCTTGGAGCTGTGACGTTGGCTTGTGCTGTTGGCGGGGCCACTCGGGCTGTGCAGGGAACAGAATAAAAAGAAAGTGCATTAACCAGGCGCCTGTTAGCAAGATCAACCAACAAACCATGTGAGCACAGAAAATCAGCCCCCAACATATTGAAATTCACTGCAGCTATGACAAAAGTCCACTCAAATGTACGGCTGTGTAGGGACAGAAGCAGAGTCCTCTCACCAAAGGTCCTAATCTCCGAGCCGTTCGCTGCTGACACCCCGGGACCTCTGGAAACCGCCAGCTGGTCAGCGGAGGAAGGTGTGATGAAACTCAACTGGGAGCCTGTGTCCACGAGGAAATGCCTCCCCGAGCGCACATCCTTCAAGTAGAGCAGCTTGATCTCCTCCCCGAGGGCCGCAGCTGCTACCGACCCCCAGTCTTGGCGTTTCCCGAGCGCTTGAACTGGCACGGTGGTATACATTTGCGTGCCTTCTCTGCAAAGCGGCGATGGTAGATACAGAGGGTGTCTCCTCCGCGATCCTTGGCCCCCGCCATCGTCGGTGGTTCTGCTACCGCCGTCTCTGGCCCCCCGCCATCTCCGGCTGTCGCGCCGAACTCAGTCGCTGCTGCGGTGGCCGCGCGCTGTTTGCTGGCGTTGAGAATCCGGTGCGCCTCCTGGGCCAGCGCGCGGAAGTCCCGCTGGGCCAACAACGGCGAACTGGCCAGGGTCGCTCTCGTGGCCGACGGTAGGGTCCTGAGGAAAATGTGGGTGAAGATGAAGTCGTCGTCGTCTGAGCCCCTCAACCTCAGCATGTTCTCCATCAGGTCAATGGGCGTGCCATCTCCCAAGTCGTTCAGAGCCAGGAGCCTCTCTGCTCTCTCCTCAGCGGAGAGAGTGAAGCGCTGGATGAGCGCAGCCTTCAACCTGCCGTATTTGTCGTTGGCCGGTGGCTGCTCCAATAGGCTCTCCACACGCCGAGCCGTGCGGTTGTCGAGCTTTGCAACCACATGGTAGAACTTCGTGTCATCTACCGTTATCCCCCGGAGGGCGAACTGTGCTTTGACCAAGTGGAACCAGGAGCGCGGGTTGTCCTGCCAAAAGTCCAGTAGCTGGACCGTAGCGGCATACGCTGGGCTGGGGGCTCCCGATGAGTCTGGCCCAGGGAAATTTCTTTCATCCATGATACATCTTAGGGTCACCAGTGTGGAAATGTGAAAATGACGAGGCAGAGTTTATCTCACGAGTCAGGTTTATTCACATCTTCCAACATCAGCAAGCAGAAAAAGGAAAAACACAGACATTCGTCCTTTATATATCCAGAACCTTCAAAGCTCACAGTCACATTGCATTTAATCACAAGTAACAATGCATCTTCTCTTAAATCCTATAACATCCTCCTCATAGTCTCTGGCAGACCAGGAAATCCCCCAAGGCCATCTCTTGCATACCAAAGACTAGATTTTCACATCCTCCTGTTATCTCCAAGGAGACCCAGTTCTTTGTTCTACTCTGAGATGTGAAGCTTAAAGTGATACATATGTGTCCCACAGCCTATATATCTCAGGATGGATATCATATTTATGAAGAATAGCTTCCTTGACTTTATTATAATCCAAAGAATCATCAATGTCCATGTGTACATATGCACCTCTTGCTTTACCAGTGAGTAATGGTATAAGATGAAAAACCCAGTCACTCTTGTGACATTGACAAGTCAGTGCAGTACGTTCAACGGTATTTAGAAAATGTTCAATGTCATCTTCATCTGTAAGTTTTTGTAATTTGGGCTCAAGAAAATGAGACTGACCTGAAGTGCTGATTGACCCACTTGGGCCAGCTTGGCGAGGAGGAACATTGTCTGGAGGCTCCACATCAAGTGGTTCAACTGACTGAGGCCCAGGCACTGCAGCGCGGGCCTGCACTTCAACCTGTATAAGCTGAAACTGATACTGAAGTGCTCCAAAATGTTGCTCTTGCCGTGCATTTTCCTCCCTCTGTCTAATCTCTCTGGCCTCCTGTTTCCCCATATGTGAGCGGAAAAGAGAAACTAAGTTTGATATGGTTGGCTCCTTACCTTTGTCCCTAGTGCTGTCTATCCCTCCAGAAGCTCCATTTTCCTCCCGTTCCACATTAGTTTGCCTTTCTGAACTGATCTGTTGGTTCTGTTCATCTCCCCAGGCTCCTTTTGCACTTTTTCCACCCCTCTGCATGGCTTGCAGGTTGAAAGAAAAAGAAAAAAAGAGGAAAAAAAAACCCTTGTGCCTTTTAACTGAATGACCCCACCGCTGCCACCAAATGTGAGGGACCAAGCAGTCAAAGGATATACAGACACAGGTATAATTCTCAAAATTTGGGTTTTATTATACCCAAGTAGACAGAAAGCTCAAAAACACATAATAAAAATAGTCCATTTGTTTAAAAGAGGCCAACTAAACAGAACTCTACTCAAAAAAAATAAGGCTTAACATAGCAAAACCTGATCTCAACAAACAAAAAAAACCCAACCTATATATCAGCAGAATAAACCATCTTAAATTAAAAGGTAGAAACTACAGAAATAACAGTGGAATGCAATACAAAGTAGCTCCATTTTCCCCCATGCTGCCACAGCACATGGTTCAGCCCACTTTATTGGCCTCTGCATTTAAACCAGCTTCACCCTCAGGCTCCTCTGACACCAGACAGGAAGGAGTGACCCAGCAGGTAACAAATTATCAGTTCCATTGTGTGGCTGTTGATACTAGTGATGGGATGATGATACCTCAAGGAGGGTATTGACACATTACCCAAACTGTGTTGGCACTGTATTGACACTGTGTTGGTCACTCAATAGTGACCTCTGCAGTAGTTCTAAAATCATTGCAGGTAAACAAAATGAAAATAAGATGGAAAAGCTTACATGCTGCAAACCCAACATCAGCCTGTGAAATAATATTTAATCTTTATTTTAATTGCTAGTCTTTTACTTAAAATATGATCTCATCGTTGTATAATTTCATTTGCTCAATTTGTTTGCTGAGTTAATTTGTTTATGAGAAGAGTTTAAAATTTGCTTAAAACCTTGTTTATGTAAATGCTAAAATGAGTTGGTATGTAAAATATAGCGAATTTGTCTGTAATAAAATTCAGAGTTAAAATTTTTAACTCATGTATGAATTTTTTTGAACTTAAGTGTTCAATCATACGAAATAACAGACTAAAAATGGATTCATTCATACATTTTTATTGAGGAACAAAAGTTTTTGTAGTCTTTGTAGTCTTTGCTCCAAGGTGATTTCTCTTCTTAGACACCAGTTCCCCTGCCTTAGAAAAAACTCTTTCACAGGGTACAGATGAAGATGGTGTGCATAAAAATTTAAGTGGCCGATAAAGGTGTGGCCATGTTTTCTGCAGTGTGTTTCTGAGGAAAATGCTGCACTCCCAAGACTGATGAACGGAGTTCATGGCTTTCTTTGTCCACATAGTGGCAAGTAACAGCAAGATATGCCTCCATATTAATGGACGTCCACATATCAGCTGTTAAACTAACAGCAACGACGCTCTGGAGGTCCTTTTTTGTTTTCTCCTTTTCTTCCTGATATTTCTGGTTCACCAAGTCCTTGATGGCCTAAAAATAACCATACAAATACTGTAATACATTATGAATATATATGACATGACAGTACTCATTAATTAATTCAACCATACATTTCTTACACATACCTTCCAGCTTGGTAGAACATGAGGGTGCAATAAGCGTCAGGAGTTCCCTGAATCCCTCATTTTCAACAATGGTGAGTGGCTGACAGTCTTTGATGATCATGTTGACCACAGCCTCATCCACTGCCTGCTTGTTAGGAACTGCAAGCCAAAAGGAAATATTTTGTTTAAAGCTTGTTAAAGGACTGTAATTTTTACAAACAATATTACAGAGTCACACAAAGCCTTGTGTGTGTAATAAACTATTTTTGAAAATTCAAATTTTTTGTGAGAATTTCAACATACCTGGGGTACTCACACGAGTATCTGCCAATTCTTCATTGCCATGCCAAGCTCTATAATGCCTCAGCATTGATGAAGTGCTCTTATTGATGTAAGACAGCACTGTGGAGCAGAGCCGACACTTCACCTACAATAAAATAAAAAGTTAATTTATCTGAAAACAATCCAAGCCTCTTACAGAAAAGAGTAGAAACATATTTAATTCAAAAACTAACAGTAAACAATGCCCAAAGGAGAAAAAGATTTACCTTATTTGCCGTCAAAAGATCAAAATGATTCCAGACTGGGGAAAACTTCTTCTTATTGGAACGATCCATGAAGTCAGAAGTTGAACAAGGTGAGGGCAAGCAAAAATCCAACAAGACACAGCAACAGCAAACACAGTTTCATCTCCATTCAACAAATCCACAACAATACATGTCAATACAGTTTGTTTCCTTATAAACACAATTTGGCGCGGCACATCCAAACGACACACTTCCTGTATCGGTCACGATTTTTTCTTAAAACGATACACGTGTCAAAACGGGGTTTCACTCTTGTGCGCTCGGCACAGTGCTGACACACCAGTGTTATTCGTCCCATCACTAGTTGATACAGCTATCACATTGGGACATGGTGGCCATCCATCACCCATCCACTACTCCATCCACCTGGATCATCCAGGGTTGCACGGTACTCATCAGAAAACAAGACTGTTTGAAAATTAGTCTTCATGTATTACTGGGCCCACTGCAACCATTTCTGCTTGATTAGGGGTGGCCGAATAGTAGGTTTATGCACAACTGCAAGCCTCTGGAGGATCCTACACCTTGAGGTCCGTGGGACTCCAGAGGCACCAGCGGCTTCAGATACCTGTTTGCTGTTTTGTAATGGCATTTTAGCAGCTGCTCTCTTAATCTGATGAATTTGTCTGGCAGAAACCTTCGTCATTATGCCTTTATCTGCACAAACCCATTTGTGCTCTGAATTAGACACAAATTTCTTCACGGTACAATGATCACGCTTTAGTTTTTGTGAAATGTCTGTTTTCATACCTTCTCCAAGGCATTGCACTATTTGATGCTTTTCAGCAGCAGAGAGATCCTTTTTCTTTCCCATATTGCTTGAAACCTGTGGCATGCTTAATAATGTGGAACATCCTTTTTAAGTAGTTTTCCTTTAATTGGACTTACCTGGCAAACCAATCATGACGGGTGTCTGAGATTGATATCAGTGATCCAAAGAGCCCTGAGACACAAATACCATCCATGAGTTTAATTGAAAAAAAAAAGAATGTTTATGACACTAAAATCCTATTTGCATAATAATTTGGAACGTGGTGTATACAGGTAATCCCACTGAGACACGGGGTCTCATTTTCAAGAGAGCTGTTTAATCAAATTCAATTCAACTTTATT
Organism: Pholidichthys leucotaenia; assembly: GCA_020510985.1. Taxonomy (NCBI): domain Eukaryota; kingdom Metazoa; phylum Chordata; class Actinopteri; order Cichliformes; family Pholidichthyidae; genus Pholidichthys; species Pholidichthys leucotaenia. The sequence goes on from CM035848.1 coordinate 208,949,625, forward strand.
TATATAGCGCCATTTCACAACAACAGTCATCTCATAGCACTATCAACTGTAGGGGGAACCCCCACAGTTGCAGAGAGACCCCCAGCAATTAGGCGATCCCCTGTGAGCAAGCACATGGCGACGGTGGAGAGGAAAAACTCCCTTTTAACAGGAAGAAACCTCCAGCAGAACCAAGCTCAGGGAGGGGCAGTCATCTGCTGCAACTGGCTGGGGGGGGAGGGGACAGAGAAGATGAAAAGAACAGACATGTAGAGAGCAAACAGCACGATGGGGACTCACTCTATGGGAGAGAACAAACAGATGTTAATGACCAGCAAAAAAAAAAATATTTCATTGAGAGTGAAGAAAGGAGTGAGGCCCAGTGCATTATTGGAGGTCCCCCGGCTGACTAAACCTATTAGCAGCATAACTAAGGGAGGGTTCAGAAACACATGATCCCTACCTAATTGTAGGCTATATCAAAAAGGTAGGTTTTAGCCCTATTCTTAAAAACAGAGAGAGTCTGACTCCCAAATCCAGATTGGCAGCTGGTTCCACAGGAGAGGAGCTTGATAACTGAAGGCTCTGCCTCCCATTGTACTTTTGGAGATTCTAGGTATTACAAGTAATCCTGCATTTTGGGAGCGTAGTGCTCTGTTAGGATAATACAGTAGTATCAGATCTTTTAAATAAAAAGGAGCCTGATTGTTTAGAGCTTTGTAAGTAAGAAGAAGGATTTTAAACTTAATTCTAAACTCTATGGGAAGCCAATGAAGGGAGGCCAGAACCGGAGAGATATGATCTCTCTTTCTAGTACCTGTTAAAACTCTTGCTGCAGCATTTTGGATCAGCTGAAGACTTTTTAAAGATGTTTTAGGACAGCCTGATAATAAAGAATTACAATAATCTAATCTTGAGCTAACAAAAGCGTGGATCAGTTTCTCAGCATCACTCTGAGACAAGACGCTCCTAATCTTGGCAATATTACGCAAATGATAGAAGGCAGTCTTAGAAACAAATTTAATATGTGAATTGAAGGACAGATCTTGATCAAAAATAATTCCAAGGTTCCTCACAGAGCTATTAAGAAAAAGAGTAACCGCATCCAAACTGAAAGTTTGATTTGGAAAAGGTTTTTTGGACCAACAAGAATGACTTCAGTCTTATCTGAAAACTCTACAAAAAAAATTATGGTTAGATATTCAGATATAGCCTTTATTTTTCAGCACAAATCAATTTGTAATATATTTGTAATACTGTTATTTCATGAATGAAATATAAAACTTTTTTCACTGTATTATGAATTCATTAAGGCCACAGAATATTCAGCGCTGTGTATATAAAAAAACATTATAAGCGGCATAATCTTTATTTTAAAGGTCAAATTGCTGTTGTGGCCCTCAGCCACTTGTATTTTATTCAGAGATGGGCAAAATGGCTCTTTGGTTGGCAAAGGTTGCAGACTGCTGCCGTAAACCATTCACATTGGAGTCTGATGGGGGTCGTATTTAATGTGAACACCCACACAGTGTGACCGTAGCCTACGTTGCAGCGTGACCTCTCTCCCTCTCTCCCTCTCTCCCTCTCTCTCTCTCTCTCTCTCTCTCTCTCTCTCTCTCTCTCTCTCTCTCTCTCTCTCTCTCTCTCTCTCTCTCTCTCGTGCGCATGCGTGGGCGTTTGTGGGAGCAGGGGTGTGGAGTGGTGTCGAGTGAGTACGTTAAACTTTGTATTTTCTAACTTTTTCTCTATCTTGTGTGTTTGAGGTGTGTGTGTTTAATATAGTGGGTTGAGTGTGTGTGTGCTGGGGTGTGAGTGTTGGAGTGAGTGTGTTGGGGAACGGTAGCTTCTGCTGCCGGTTTTTCCCGGCCGGCATCATGCCGGTGATTGATGGTGGTGTGGAGTTTGAGCGCTTAACCCGGCGTCATGGTGTGAGAATCCTCCCGACAGTTCCCTGTTCTGTGGAGGAGGCCAGCCTCGCTGTAGGACAGGTGGTTGGGCATGGCAGCATAAAATCAGCATCGAGGATGAACAGCGCAATTGTGATCTTTCTGGATTCGACTGAGAAAGCTGATCAGGTGGTGGCACAGGGAGTGGTCCTAGGTGACACTTTTACTCCCGTTTTACCGCTGGCGAATCCGTCTAGGAGGATCACCATCTCAAACGCTCCTCCTTTCGTTAAAAATGATCAGCTGATTAGAGAGTTGTCCCGTTTTGGCCAGGTTGTGTCCCCTATCAGAATGGTCTCTCTGGGTAGTAAATCACCCCTGCTGAAGCATGTTGTGTGTCACAGGAGGCAGTGTTTCATGGTGTTGAAAGACAGCTCTGCTGAACTGAACGCGTCTTTTAATTTCAGGATTGACGGCTTTAGCTACTTGGTGTTTGCAACATCTGAAACCATGAAGTGTTTTGCGTGTGGCGCAGAAGGCCATCTTATTAGGTCATGTCCTGAAAAGGCGAACACAAAGAGCACTGGCGGTAAGAAAGGTGACGCCGCTGTTTCTGGTGGTCCGGAGGGTAGCGCTACATGCGGTGCGGCGGATGCCGCCGCGGCGCCCGCTTCTGCTGGGGCGGTCGCGGCCGCAATTGCGGCCGCGTCCGCTTCTACTTCTGCGGGGGTGTCCGCGTCCGCGTCCGCGTCCGCTTGTGCTGGGGCGGCCGCGGCCGCTTCTGCTGAGGTAGCCGCAGCGGGCGCGGTAGTTGCCCCCCCAAACATTGATGGTGGGAAATTTCTGTCTGGCGGCAGCTGTGATCATTGTGACGAGCCTGTCACCCGGAGTAAAGAGGCGGAGGGTGTAAGTAAGAGTGCAGTTAAACGAAGGAACGTGGGTGAGCAGACTTTGCAGGCGGGGGAGGAGCGGTTTGAGGCTGTAGCGGACACACAGAGCAAACACTGCATGACGAACGTTGCAGTTCACGAAGAAATGCAGGAATGTAGTTTTGTTGAAGAGGATCCTTTTAAAGCTGCACAAAAAAGAAAAAGTGCTGAAAACTTGCAGAGCTCTGCTAAATCTAGTAGGGTTGGGAAGTTAGATTTACTAGATGAGAGCGTCTCTGACGAAAGTGGAGCTGAGTCTGAAATGATGCAGACGCAGGAGGAGCAAAGCTCCTATTGTTTTACCAAAATTAGGCAATTTCTCCAGGTGACCAAGGGGAGCAGAGCTGTGAAAGTGGAAAATTACTTTCCAGATCTGGAGTTATTTGTGGCATCAGCTCGCAAGCTGATGAAACTGAATGATGGGAATGAGACTTTTACTGATCAGGAAATTTTTCGTTTAAAGAAACTGGTTGTCAAACTGAAATCACAAATTACTAACAGTCATGTTGACTCTTAGTTTGTTTCTTCCCTTTTATGCTAGGTGTGTGTTTTTTTACTGTACCTTATTTTTATCCTTTTTAATGCCCCACCTTAGAATTGGCACTCTTAATATAAACGGGGCCAGGGATGATGTAAAAAGGGCCTCTTTATACAAGCTTTTTAATTTAAAGGCACTTGACGTGCTGATGGTCCAGGAGACTCACAGCACTGTAGACATTGAGTGCCGGTGGAGAAAAGAGTGGGATGGCTGCATTTTTTTTAGCCACAAATCCAATAATAGTGGAGGGGTGGCTGTACTTTTCTCTCGGGGTTGTGTGCCTGTCTCTTATGAGGTAGAAGAGGTGGTGAAAGGACATGTACTCTTGCTAAAGGTACAGTTTGAAAACGTAAACTTGGTTCTTATAAACGTGTATGTGCCAACCCAGAGAGCAGAAAGGATCAGGGTCTTTAATATGCTATCAGATACGGTTAGATCCTGTAATCCAAATAGTTTTTTATTTCTGGGGGGTGATTTTAACTGTACATTAAACCACAGACTGGACAGGAACCATCAGGAACCTCACCCTGCTTCTGCCAATAGGCTGAGGGAACTAGTGAAGGCACATGAAATGGCCGATGTGTGGAGATCACATCATGGGGACCAGAGGCAGTACACCTGGAGCCATGCTAAAGATAACCTCTTATCTATGGCTAGGTTAGACCGTTTCTATGGTTTTAAACACCAAATGAGTGTTTTTAAAAATAGTTGTATCTGTCCTGTTGGTTTCACTGATCACTGCCTGCTGATTTGTTCTGTTTTCATTGAAAATGTAAAGTGTAAGAGTGCTTTTTGGCATTTTAATAATACACTTTTAAATGATGTGTTTTTTAAGGGAGTTTTTCATGATGTATGGAAGTCACACAGGGAACAAAAATCTTCTTTTAGTTCTCTCCAAATGTGGTGGGATTTTGGGAAGGCACAGATAAAACAATTCTGCCAACAGTACACTCAAAATGTCACTCGTAGCTTGACCCAATCCTTGAAAGTTCTGGAGACTGAGGTGGTAGAGGTCGTCATTCTACCACCTCACAAGGTCGTCACTTCCTTGTGGTAACGTATCGTCACTTCCTGTTTTGCTGTCTGCCTGTGTGGTTTGCTCTCCAGCTCTCGAGCCACTAGCTATGGCTACTAGCTCTCTTTCCTCTCCTCCTCTGGTGTGCTCTCTCTGTCAGATGTTTAGCTACACCTCTGCCTCTTTTAGTGATAACGGTAAATGTAATAAATGTTGTCTTTTTGAGGCGCTCGAGGCGAGGTTGTCTGATTTGGAATCCCGGCTCCGCTGCATTGAAACACCGTCTGCGCCAGTTAATCTCGACGGACGCCCCTTAGCTGCAGCGGAGCTAGCTAGCTTAGGTCCCCCTGTCACCGGTTCCCCGGCTCTCCTCTGCAGCGAGGAGACTGGGTGGGTGACGGTGAGAAGGAAGCCTAGTCGCAAAGCCCCGGTTCACCACCAACCTGTTCACGTTTCTAATCGTTTTTCCCCGCTCAGCGACACACCCGCTGAGGAAAAAACTCTGATCATTGGCGACTCTGTAGTCAGAAACGTGAACCTAGAGACTCCAGCGGCCATAGTCACATGCATTCCTGGGGCCAGAGCAGGCGACATCGAGTCAAATTTGAAAATGCTGGCTAAAAGTAACTGTAAATATTCCACAATTGTTATTCACGCCGGCATTAATGACATCCGTCTCCGGCAGTCGGAAGTCACGAAACTTAATGTAGAATCGGTGTGTGACTTTGCAAAAACGATGTCTGCCACTGTAGTATTCTCTGGGCCCCTCCCCAATCTGACCAGTGATGACATGTTTAGTCGCTCGTCATCCTTGAACCGCTGGCTGTCTGTGTGGTGTCCTAAAAATGACGTGGGCTACATTGACAATTGGAGCTCTTTTTGGGGAAAACCTGGTCTTATGAGACGAGACAGCATTCATCCCACTTTGGATGGTGCTTCTCATTTATCTAACAATCTGGCATCTTTTTTATCCAAATTTCCAAAACCCTGACTACTCAGAGTTGGGACCAGGAAGCAGAGTCGCAGTCTTACACGCCTCTCTGCAGCTCCTCTTCATCCGCCACCCCTCAGCTTAGCCCCTGTCTTCCCCATCAGAGAATCGTTGTCTGCTCCCTCCAAAGTAAATAAAAATATAATGTATAAGCATCCCAAAGTGATAAAGCAAAATATTGGTAAAACTCAAATTAAACATAAAGCCTCTAAATTGAATGATTTGGCCTCTGTTCCTCCTCATAATTTAAAAATTAAATGTGGTTTATTAAATATTAGGTCTCTAACTCCCAAGTCTCTGTTAGTCCATGATCTGTTAATTGATCATCAGATTGATTTAATTTCCCTTACAGAGACTTGGTTAGGACAAGAGGATTATGTTGGTTTAAATGAATCAACTCCCTCTGGTTATTTAAACTGTCAAAATCCCAGAAGTTCTGGTCGTGGAGGAGGAGTAGCATCAATTTACCATTCCAAATTACTAGTTAATGTAAAGCAAAAAACATGTTATAATTCCTTTGAGGGCCTGGTCCTCAGTATTGGGCACTTTAGCAATTCCAGGTTAAACCCAATTTTATTTGCCATAGTTTATCGTCCCCCATCAACCTATTCAGAATTTTTATCCGAATTTCCTGATTTCTTAGCTGATTTAGTGCTGAAATCTGATAGAATAATTATAGTAGGGGACTTTAATATACATGTGGATGTAGATAGTGACTGCCTTAATGTGGCTTTTAATTCAATATTAGACTCGATTGGGTTTTCTCAGAAAGTAGGAAATTCTACTCATTACCTCCACCATACATTGGACCTTGTTCTGACATATGGCATAGAAATAGAAAATCTGG